>CM042318.1:9902807-10365307 GCA_023566125.1 Zingel zingel
AGTTCAAGGGAGCAATCTACAGTACACCTGATATTCCTCTCAGCCTGAAGTCCTTGAGACAGAACTAAAGACGTGAATCTATTCTTTGTCCAAGTTCAATTAAAACTAGATTTTCCATAAATCAGATGACAAATACACGGTGAAGTAATAATCCTTATTAGATCTTCAATAAAATATGACCAAAGATTGTGTCTAATTAACACTGCCTCCTTGCTATGCCCTTAACCACTGCACAAACTCTGGATGTAGACAACTGAGGGCCAAGAGCCTCGTTCATCAAGCATTTCTCTGAGTCAACCCTCTTTCCAAAGTCCAATACTAATCCCTCAAGCTACAAGTCTTTGAGCTTTCTAGCTCTGGCCAAACACGCAACAACTGTCTTATTATCAGGAGACAACAGACAATAATGAGTGCGGCCTGAGCCAAGCAACTGCCGCTTTGAGCTTTGTTGCTTTGTGACTTCTGTCACTTCTGTCACTTGTTTTTGGACCGGTGATTATAGGCCATTAATTTGGGAGGATTTGTCAGCTATTTGCGGGTGGCGCACACCATAAATATCATCTAAGAGTTTTGCTTATGTTGTGCCGAACCTGCAATTTTCCCCAGCGAATCCCAAGATTCTCTCGCTCTAATTTGCAGAACAAATTCCTTTACTTTCTGCAGAATCTCCTCATGCTAATAAAGACGTTTCAGCAACGTCAGTTCAGAGACAAATTAGGCTGTGGAAAAATGCAGACTTCTTGGTATATTGTCTGTGATTTCCTGTAATCAAGTACAGGGGAGCAGGGAGGACAAGTTCAGTAGAACGAGGCCTGTGCTCTCTACTAAATCGCCCCTCCACCACTACTAAAAACATGCGTCTCCAAAAAGTGGCCTACTGTCTTATTTGGGGCGACTCTAATTGTCTCACTAATCTCTCCAGCGTTAAATGACCCAGAGAAACTGCGTCCCACAGGGCAGGCTTACCACACTGATTGGAGGCTTTGCCTTTTGTTTTGCTTGGCATATTAAAACAGCATAGGCTGCTGATGTAAAGCCTACAGAACTATTGGAAATGTAATTAAGGGCTAGCAGCAGCTTTTAAATGGTTGACTAGTGCAGAAACAAACTGTGCCCCTCAGACAGCAAAAACTTTAATACATGGGAAATGAGTGGCTCAATCGATAAGCAGGGCGTTTTTTCCTTTGTAGGTGGAAATTCAATGGAAGACAGAAATGGGCTTGCTTCACTGCCTGCACACTGTTTCTCATTTGCCCAGTGGAGAGCCACATTTTATAGCAATATTTGCTTCAAAAACAGACTTTTCTGTGAGATATAATCATTTGTCAAGACAATTTCATCTGCCATTAAAATAAAAACAAATCGCTGCTGTAAACTACGCCGGCTCCAATTAGATCTCCAGTGTTTTTTGATGTGAGGCACGAAACATACTTCCTCAGGTGTAGAGGTGAGGCAGAGTTTAGAAACGCTCCAATCAAGCCCAATCATTTGTTGAAGCCAAAACGCCACAGCTATTTCATATCGACAGTGAACAGCCTATTGTCCCAACCCTGTCAGACAATCCCATTCGTCATAAACCACCTCTAATTTGATACATTTTTTAAAGCTGACATCTTTCGCAAACCGCTTTTCCAAACAAGCTGGCCTATGGGGCGAGTGATTGAGCAATTACCAGAAACAGATTCTGAGAGCCCCAACTGTTGCCTTTTGTCCCTGACATCAGCTGGCCAGCTGGGATCATTAGGAACATTTTCTCCTCGTGTTTTTATCCCTCCAAACCTCTGGCTTTGTAGCGTGCACACAAGCAGGATGATACAACACCTTCAGAACTAGTAGGAGTCCATTCTTGGCTGGCTGTCAGTGCAGTATAAAGAAAATACAACACAAAAGTCTATCAAACACTGTCTCAATGCGCTGCCTCTGATACATATTCATGATAGCAGCTTGAAAACCAGATGTTTTCCTCCAATTAAAGCTTGCTGAGATACACAGTTTTGGAAATAAATTGTTGCTTTTTTTAATTAAAAGCTCATGTTACTGGGCCAGTAAACAACTTAAACAATGCAGCACCCATTTCAAAGACTAATATGTATGGGACAGGAGGAGAGCATGTGGCTAACAAGGTGAGGTGATGGTGCTGCTCTGCGCTGCCGGCCTACAAACGTCAGGTAATGTAGAATACCCAGGGAAAGGGGGTGTATTATCCCATTAGACCCTATCAGAAGGATGTAAAGCTGCAGTAGTAACAGGTATTGAACATCAGCCTAACTAGCCGTGCGAAGCAGATCAAATCAAGTCATCAAAAGATCCTTCTCACATCAAAGCCCTGAGCAGACCTGGCTACGTGCCTACCATACCAACTGTGTAAAAACAAAAATTGAAGCAGCCAAATCTGGCACATCGCACAGACGGCTGGCCACTTCAAAGGCAGGGAACTGCTGTATGAGGGCATTACTCGCAGGTACAACCCCAAAACACCAGCGGACAACAGCGGCGAGCAGAAAGAAACCACAGAGGACTTACCATCAGGAGGCTGGGCTGGAGTGAAGTGAGGAGGTTTGTCTGAAAGAGATAAAAGAGAAGGAGAGAGAGATAGGTTTTTAGTTTTGGGGGAAAATTCTCAGACTTCCCAGAGGTGCAGGCCAAGTAATTGAGTTGCTACCCTGCAGGAACCCAGCTGAGCTAATCAATAGTAGTACATTTCAGCGATAGGTATCATCATTGTTTTTATGGTCTTCTCATCCCAAACCACACCGCATGACTTTTGATACCATAAGAGCACAATGAGACTGGTAAAAACACACAGGAATGGATCTGCTTTTCTTTTGCGTTGAAAAGTGTAAGATAAGATTTGAAATTCCATAGCTGTGATCACATAAGTGAAAATGTACTCAGTCCCCACCCCCCAGCAACCATATGCAAAATAAATCAGATCCCCCCCCCCTTAGAATATCAAATGACATCATGCTACTCTCCTAGTAAACACACAGCAGACGATGACATAAGGCTGGCTGGTTTGTGGGAACCATAAAACATGACCTGTAGTGTCAAGTGACTGAGTATAGAGTAACACTCAGGGGAAAGACCTCATGAAACTGGAGTCCTTTGCAGTTTTGACACCTTAACGCTTGAAAATGAGGACAATCTTGACCAACCAATGGATCAATAGTAGTTTATGTAATGGAGAACATATAGTTTGAATCACATTGTTTAGCAGGGAAATAGGGGATATTCTTAGTGACAAAAACAAAAACCATGCACAAACAGAATTCAGGCTGCACTAACATTTACCTTCATCATTGATTAATCTGATGATTATGCCATTAACAGTTTAGGCTACAAATAGACAAAGAATAGTGAAAAAGCAATTTCCAAGAGCCTTAGGGGGTATCTTCAAATTGCTTATATTTTCCGACAAACAAACCAATTTACAATTTTAATTTACAATATAAAAAAGAGAGAAGAGAAAAGCAGAAAATTCTAACATTTGAGATGCTGGAACCAGAGAATGTTTTTTTGCCCCTAATGACTGCTCGCCTTTTTAGGTTATGGTAGATATTTATTTTGTTGATTTGCTAATTCATTAGGCAATAAATCATTTCAGTACTGTGCATACAGATACCAAAGACATATGGCACTGAATGATACAAAGCTATAAGCAAAGTAAGAAGACTGACATCATGTTGGAAAATTAAACATGTCCACTAGGGGTGGGGGGAAAAAATCGATACAGCATAGTTTGTCTGCTTGACAACACCATTTTTCAGCAATAAAAGTGAAGTGAGATAAACAAACAGAGAAATATATATATTGGATAAAACAGATGTTGACAAAGTTTCCTTTTGGGGACATAATTTGAAATTGAAAAAAAAGAAAAGGTAATAAATTGCAATATATCGCAGAACATTGCAATTAGTTTAAAATCGCAATAATATCGTCTTGTGACATAAGTATCGCGATGATATCGTATAGTGAGTGAGAAGCCATCAGGAAGCACTGATCTACAGAAATGATTTTGGTGTCATCATCATTTGCCAGGGAACTTCACCAAAGGTACAATGTGTTACCTTGAAGGCCATCATGATACACTGGTCACAGTGTACCAGGGCACTGGAGTACCGAGCACAAGTCAACCAAACCACCATCTGCACTCTCGCAGTCAACTCAGCTGTCAGGCTCACGAAGCAGAGCTCCGGTGAGTTGTCAGAGCTGCCAGCATCGAACGTACACACCAGCACACACATTCAGAAAGGATGTGAAGCCACCCAGCCATCTCTCTGACGTCTCTGCACTGTGTGGGATAATGAGGAAGATAAAACACATCACATCAATTACCCCACTAACACATTTTTACGGGGCTCCGTCAACCACTGCGGCAAAGCCTTTTCAGAACTTCTGCGATACCAGTCGGCGTCCCATGACACAGCTGAGTTTTAAATTTAGGCTCACTTAAAATTGCTTGTCAACAGTCGGGGCTTCGGGGGCGAAAGAGAGAGAAAGGGTGTGTGAGAGAGAAAAATGAGGAGAGGGGAGAGGCGCGGCTGGTGCGAGAGGTGAATAATGAAGTGTCGGCTGAAGCTGTTTCCCAGTCAGTCATGACGGTAACTGATTTCCATCTGGGGGGGATTTCAAGAAAACATATAAAACGAGTGACAGAAATTGGCACGAGGAAAATATAGAAGTTCTGCTGAGAGGGTAAAGAAACAGACATCCACACAAGCTGTACTTCCTGTCTCGCATTCGTAAGCATGCATAAACACACACAAACAAACAAGGTGAATCAGAGAGAGCCTTAACAAAAAAGGTGGCGTACAGAGCGCAGGGCGACACTAAACGATTTTGTCAAATTTCCATAATGAAAAGACAAGATAAGGTCTTTCCATAAACATATCAGCCTTTCCCATCTCCCTTTGCACCCAGCAAAGCGTGAGTTCCCGTGCCTGTGTGAATGTCAGAACATGGCCATCATTCACCTTATACTGTATCTTCAGCAAATCAATATGTGTCTGACTGTGACATTTAGCCATGTGCACGAAGAGGAGTGTGTGTATGTATTACTGAATGGGTGTCATCTTCCCTATTGGTGCGGTTGATGTATAGTCACACAGAATGATAAACCAAGAGTGTGTCTGTGTGTGGGTTTTCTTGGCAGGCAGTAGGATTTTGTGGGGGTTACTGTGTGTGTGTGTGTGTGTGTGTGTGTGTGTGTGTGTGTGTGTGTATGTGTGTGTGTGTGTGTGTGTGTGTGTGTGTGTGTGTGTGGGTATGCTTCACCCCATATGGTGACAATAGAAATAGAGAATCTGAGGTTGCACAGCTCCTCTAACACCCATCCTCCCTCCCCACACACATCCAAACACAAACGTCATCACTACCAGCACTATCACCATCCTATCAAGCTATCCCTGTGGCCACATGGCGAGGGCTCTTGGCAGCATAAAAGAGCCCCTTTCATTTCATCAGTTCCTCCAACGCACATTTCTCATCTGAGAGGTGAAGATTGGCCCGCTTTAACTGAGTTTGTATTAAATCTATTAGAATCTGTCTGGCTGAAATTGATTCAGTAACACGGCAAGGTTACAAATGGACCATACTGCTCTGGTCACCAACATCCACCAATTAGCCTGAGAAGGAAAGACTGACAAAGATGATAGAAAGACACAAACCTAGAAAATAAGTAGACAAATGCTAAGAGGTGCATCTAATGCAGTGGCATCCTCCGGGCTATGGGGACTTTGCCTTCTACATGGCCGAAAAGTCAACAGCCTGATAACAGACTAAAGGGTAGACATGCAACAAGAACCATGGCTAAACAATATTAACAAGCCTCTCCCCTAAAAGTGTTGCTCAAATTCCACTTCAACCTGAAAATGACTGTGCCCAAGTCTTGCATAAATAATAGCCCACTTTGGGTAGTTGAGAGGACTTCCACCTTTAACACAGTCTAATCTGGCAACGCACTCAAAAATAGACTTGTGTAAGTCTGTGAGAGAGTGAGGAGAATGAATAAGTTAGCGTTAACACAGACAGGCATATGGTAGAGGTGGACAGCTGAAGGTGTGCTGCTGCCAGTAATGTAAAAAAAATTTAAAAAATGGTTGCATATCTTTAGTGAATTCATAAACTCATATTGTGAATACAAATGATACCCGGCATGGGGTTTAACAAAAGACAAACTAAAGCAATTATCTCATTTTGTCTTTGACCCAAGAATCTGCTGATATGGTGACCGTCAAAACTGCCAACAGTAACTAAGCCGCACAAACATTGTGCTCTTAATGAGCCACAATACTTTCAATATAAAGTGGGACAAGAATAATGCAGTGGGCGCAGATGACAGGAAGGGTTGAGGCTTTCCAGGCCAAAAGACATGTTATCATCCGCCAAAGGCATTTAGTTGCCTTTTAATACTTCATCCCGCAGTTCAGAGTTAATGCCATGTCTGGAGAAGAAATATAAGGCAATTTCGCAAGCCTACAGTGCAGACACAGAAACAAGGAAAGTGGACTTTAGGTGTCCTGATGTCCCTACTTCAAGTGCAGATAAGGCTGGCATGAGAGGTAAAGTGAGGGGTTATTTGTTTCAACAAGGACATTGAATGCAAAAACTGTGTAGAATGTACAAGCCAAAATAATTTATTCCCAGCTAAATTCTGTCTATAAGGCCGCACCAATACTTTGAAATAGGGGTTTATAGCAATAATTCTATTGCCAAGCAGTGACCCATACGTTTAGGTGTTATGAAAGTAAAATTGTGTGTTTCTGATGAACCAACGTACAATTGTTGAGGAAGAGGAGCACCGCGAAGCCCAGTGTAGATGTGGCCAGTAGGATCAGACAGATGTTGCAGGGGATCATGAAGTAGCGCACCACCAGGGACACCTTGTGTTGGTACCTGCGGTCCTGCTCCTGTGGCGGTGGCGAGGGATAGTGGCACCCGCTCATGCTCCACTCCATTGACCCCCTCCCCTCCAGGGTGGAGGAGATGACGGGACGAGGAGGGCGACGAGGGGTGCCCAAAGACCCGTTGGAAAAAATGATGGCGGCGGGGTAGAACAGAGGATGAAGATGAAGATAAAAGAAAAAAGCACCCAAAAAAAAGACTCGTAATGGCAGGTGTTTCAGCTGCGGTTCCAGCTGTGCACCGTGGCGAGGACCCGGTGACCGTTTCTCTCAGAGAATCGCAGCAGCAAGCTTTCAGCGGTTTCCAAGCAACACATTTTTAGAGATAATAACATCCATTTGGGGAAAGGGACAGGGATGTTGGACTCCTACAGCCCCCCACCTGTCCACACAACCTCCATTCTGCTGTGTACACGGAAAAAACTAATGGGCTTTAAATCTGGGACTAAGTGTGTGTGTGTGTGTGTGTTGTGAATTGGTTTATACTTACAGTGCAAACGTGTGTGGTTTTAGGTGGGTGGTGATAATGTGTTTGTAACTGTGCGTCAGTGTGCTTTTGGCATGTATGTGTGTGAGATGCACCTTAGCCAGAAATTTGTTAGGATGTGGGTGTTTTTAAATTGTCAAATATCCACACGAAAAACTTCCAAGCAGGCTGACAGTAAATCCACAAATGCAATCCTCTCCTTTCCTCCCAGTGACCCTGACTGGTAATGAGATGGACGTGAAAGGGGTCTGGGAATGCAGCTTCTCAAAGCACTCCCACTCCTTTACTTGTCAAAAGCCTTTAAACACCAAGCCAAGGTCTGGTGCTCACCAACAACATGTGTCACAAGTATTTTCCTAAGAGGTGACAGCCAAGCATCTTCTTTAGCCTCCCTGTGGCTGTTGCCTGTTGAGGCAACAAAGATTAGCTCCTCTCCTGAGCAATGATTTGCCCAGAGTGCCTCTAACTCAACACAACTGCTTCTTTGTATCCACCGGAGACTGGCTCGTTTTTGCTTATGGTTTTGTATAGTCTGGCACAGTGAAGAGCTATGCGACCACGGCAAGTAAGAGCCGTCCAAATCTGTCACCGTCACTGGAGCAACTTGTATCAGCTGTAGCGTGATTAGAAGGATGGCTGGAAAGCAGCTGGCTGCCGCTCGCTAAACCATATGCTCCCGGGTTCACGGAGATGGTTTGGTTTTCCTCCCCTTCTCTCCTGCATGCCTGACACTCCTCGGTTCAATAATCTTTATTCCCGGCCAGTCTCGTCGAGAGGGTAAGCATCCGCCCCCCCCACCCCACCCCGCTGGTGCCGAATGCAGGTCAGAAGAAGTGGCGGAGAGGGAGAAAAAGTTGGAGAAAAGAAGGATCTCAATCCCCACTCAACCTGTCAATGCAGAGCCGTCTTCTCCCCCAAGCAGCTACGGATGAGCAGCAAAACACAGAGACGATCTAAATGAATGAACTCATGGAAAGAAAAGGAGAAAAACCTGTGTGTGATCAGAAATCAACCAAGAAGCTTGAGGCACAGATTTGTTGGGCTTTCTTCCCTTGTGTCAGCACCGAGCAATAGAATCCCAACCAGATAATTAGAGGATAAGGGTCTCATTGCGCCCTGATCCTCGTAAGACTTAAGTTGATTCAGCTTCTGCTATTTCTGCCTTTCAGGAAATAACTTGTCCGGGCTTTTCTTTCTTTCTCTGGTTTGTCGACTCTTTTTTTATACGCTTCCTCAAGCATCCAGTCCCCTTTTCACTGGGTTGTTTTAGTCCAGAGGCGCTTCAATGTCCTGGCCGCAAGGATTTATGCACCAGCTTCTCCTCTGTGGGGATCCAACATTCACTGGCAGCCAAAACAACAAATTAGACTCCGGGTATTCATGTCGCGCTTAATCCCCAGGCAGCAGGTAGTGGTCCCAGTGTCAGCGCACTCAGTCAGCCAGCTGAAGCAGAGAGGAGTGAGTCAATGAGAGAAGTCAGCAGACAGACGCAGCAATACACAGAGAGAGAAAGAGAGAGAGAGAGAGAGAGAGAGAGAGAGAGAGAGAGAGAGAGGAAGTAAACGGGAGTGAGGAGTGCTGGCAAAAGGAAAAGCAGCTCCTGACACTTCGGTCCACCTTTTCTTTTCTTTTTCTTTTGGAGAAAACAGCAGCGGCGTGTCGCTGGTTTCCCAAACACTCTCCTCCTGAGCACTCCTCTCTCAGCCCTCAGCCAGCGGAACGGATGAGCCCATAATGAGAGAGCGAGAGAGACAGTGCAAGAGAGAGAGCGAGAGAGAGAGAGAGAGAGAGAGAGAGAGAGAGAGAGGTGGGGGGAGTGGTTGAGGGGCTGTCTTTAACAAAGGCAGAGGGGAGGAGGGGTTGGAGTTGGGTGAGGGAACGGAAAAAAGAAAACGAGCGAGAATAAAGGCTTTGGGGAATAGTACTCGAGTCCTGTCAGAGTGGGGAGGGGGGCAGCAACAGTGCAGCAGCAAAACAAAAGAGGGCTACGGTCTTGGGAGATGTCAACCAACTCCTCCATTTGTTTATAGCCTAATCAAAAGAAAGTCTCTTCCACAAGAGCTGGAGAATTTCCACAAAGATTTAATGAGGCAAACTGAGAGAAAATAGGCCTGCCAATTGAGGAAGAGAGCAAAACTTAAATACATTAAAGTCAATCACATATTGAGTCTCTCCAAACAGCCTTACCCGCTTGTTTTTGACAGATATCTGCCACAAGTACAAAAATAAGCCTGAGAAAGTCCACATGCGTTCCACACAAACAAGTCAATATTCAATTAATTAACAATCCCATTTGGACCTTTTGTTTTTCTTACTCACTTTCATGACAGCTAGGATTAGGTTTCTTTTTTTCCCCTGTGTTAAATAATATGGCAAAAAAACGAATATTCAGCAGATCTGGCAAAAGATCTGATTCGGACACATTTGCATCTATTTCACAGCATGTATTATTTTGCCCTTTTTAAAAGCAATGCATTGTTGCTCATCTAATGTGATAATGATGTCAGAACAGAGGGGTGGTTACACTGTTTTAGCAAGACCCTGCATCAATATCCACTTTGAACAAAGTCAACGGCGGCAGGCGCCAGATGCAAGGCGGTATCTATCATCAATTATTTATGTTTTTTCACTCTCTCTATCTGTGTCTCCATCTCCACCGTTCCATCCAGCCCCCCTTCCCCCTCCCCACTACACAAGTGTGCGCACAAGCATACACACCGGCAGTGATGCACACATAGTCTGCATCCACAGAGGAATTGCATGAATGCACACCCAATTGCCTTTTCTGTCTGATAGAAACACATACACACAGCAAAATGCCTCCTGTCTTTTTGTCTCTATCTGATTTCAGCCTACAAGCTCACACAACTTGGCCACACACTCACACAAGCACACACAGACAGACACATGTAGGTGATCTTGCTTCCGCCCAAAGTCATTTATCTCTTTGGAAAGTGTGTTCATTCCTAGGCCTAAGCTGAGCTCTGTGGGGGAGACTCTAATACGAGGGGAGCCAGTTTTTAAGACTGCCTGCTGAGGGTCAAGAGTTCACACCCAGATAGTCCACATCAGCTCTCACGTTGCGGAACAAAACCTGATTGATGGAACGACTGAAAAGAAAAAGGAAACAGCTGTTGTCTCATTTGTTGCCTCTCTTTTGTCACCCGTTTCACTTTCATCTGTCTGTGTCTTTATGATCACGCTTATTGTCTCCACGAGTGGCAATTTTTGGTGCAGCAAGGGGTTAAAACAATTAAAAGTGCACAACACCACCACATCCTAACCTGAAGCGCCAAGTTCTCCCAGCAGAGGGCGCAAGGGAGCCAGCCCAGCACTCTGCCGCCACACGACCCAAATAAGATCTTCTGTCAACATCAAAGCTCAGCTGCCTTGATCCATTTTTAATGCCACAAGTAGCGCACACAGTTAACATCTCTCTCTCTCTCTCTCTCTCTCTCTCTCTCTCTCTCTCTCTCTCTCTCTCTCTCTCTCTCTCTCTCTCTCTCTCTCTCTCTCTCTCTCTCTCTCTCTCTCTCTCTCTCTCTCTCTCTCTCTCTCTCTCTCTCTCTCTCTCTCTGAAAGCTTTGAAACGGCAATTTCCATTAAGGAGCCAAAGGAGCTGCTCTCTTGTTTAATGGTCTGGCAGAAGAAAAAAAATGTGTGTGCATATGCTCATATGTGTGCTATTCTTTATGCAGAGGGTGAGAAATTTGTCAAGTTCAATAACTAATTGACAATGATGCTTCAATCAAAGTTTGTTAGTGTGTGTGTGTGTGTGTGTGTCTTCTGGCTGGCCGGCAGTGATCTAATTGATCTAAGAGAAAACAGTTGTAGCCTTTGCTGAATGACAATTTATCCTCCAAAAGGCCAAAAGGATTCTCGTGTAATAAAAGAGACTGTTACCACTGACATTAACTATTTAAAGCAAATCAACTACCATCAAGGAATGACAGGAGAAATGTTCTCTCTTTCTACATTATCTCTATACTGTATATTTCACATACAAGCTGCATTCCAGCTGCACTGCCACAGGGTCAAGGGTCAGATCACATACAGTAATACTTTTGCAACTTTGCAAGGATAAATGGTATGCAGTCAACACTGTTTAGTATTAAAAAGCCCAAGGCTTCTTTAACAGTGTGGGGTCAGTGCTCTGATGTTAAGGGGCAGGAGATATAAATATGTGTGTATTTTGTAATTTCACTAGCAAAATGTACCAAATCACTAAAGATAATTTTTTTAAGATTTGAAAGGTATTAACGCCAACTGATTTTATATGATTAGGTGGGTTTAAAAAGGCAATACAGGATCATCATGCTTTCCCTGTAGCCAAGCAACACCCAGCCAACATCTGCAGAACTCTCTCCTACAGGCAGCAATCAAAGAACTAAATATTTGCATTAACATTTTAACTGCGGTGCTGATTCACAGAGAGTAAAGGTGACTAAGCACCCAAGGGACTCATTTCTCAAAAAACTGCATTTTCTGGTTCAGAGGTGAAATAAATGAACACAAAACAGTCATTCTACCTGTTTTGATGATGTTTACAGACTTAGCGTACTTGCTACTCTGTATCTCTGTCGGACTTTAGGTATAATACTTTTTTTTAAGCTCAGTAACTAAACTATTCTGGAGTTCTTAGCTGAATTTTTCATTAAAAAAAAAACGGTTAGGGGAAAACTGTGTGCAAAGATCAATCGCTAAATGCGACAACAGTATCTTTCTACAATAGAGTATGTGGGAAAAAAAACCCTGCTGATGAATACATCAACACACCATTAGAGTGGGATTCTGTCCATTTTTTTTCAAAGCAAGAACTATCAAAAGCAAAGCTGTTGCCTTCACTAATGGCATTAGAGATCATCCTTTCCTGCTGTCCATTGTTTTAATGATGTCGATGAAAAGAATAAAGTCTGTTAAAATTTAGAATGGATTTGGTAATTGCCTGCACTGAAGCCTGTCTACTGGCCCACTCAACTATTCATGTGCGCCTCATTTTCAAGATAATTCACTGTGTTATTTGTCATGTTGTGTTTTGGTGCATGCGTATGCATAGATACTGAGAGATCTATTGCAATGAGGTTCATTCCAGCCAACTGGGTCTCAAAGCTCAATCAGGATCTATTGAAAAGTTATTTGCTGGTATGTATTTATATGGCCCAGCTGCCACACATTACATTAGTGTAGTGACACTTCTTATAAATGTATCTAATTCCACATTGAACTATGTATTCAAGGCCACAAATTCCGCTTTCAGGGACATTAGGCCAAAATCAGAAGGCCATGTTGAATTCTTCATGTGCATCGAGCCGTGCAGCCGGACTGTTGGAGGGAAGCCCAGACTTCTCAACCAATGGGCTATGGCGGTGAGATGCTAGCGGGTGGGGCAATTGTCTCGTTACGGTATTAACTCATAAGTCAGACTTCGCTGCAGCATGCAACAGATTCCCAGACTTCCCAGTCATCAGGCCTCCGAACTGAGCAGCACTCATCAAGCAATGAGGAGACCAGAGCCTCTCGCAGCTGTGCGTGGCTAACGGCATTAACCTCTGCTGTAAAGGAAATCGAGTGGGAGGTACAAGGACAGATGATGATGAGGGACGAAAAACAAGACGCTTCTCCGGCTAGTGTTATCATGACAACCAAGCATCAACACCACAACAAATAGATGAAAAAGTACTTCATTTTGGAAATGCCCAATACTTGTTTCACAACCTGTAAACTGAAATTACATTTTAAATTTGGACAGAAGCTGCAGATGGGAGACAAATTAAAAGAAAAATAAGCATTAAATCATGTCAAGTCTCCAGAACAGAAGAAATGATCCTTGTTTGGGAAACATTACTGAAGGAATTAACACAATTCTTCTAAAATCTTTCCCTCATTTGGCGTTTTGTTTTTGCCCTGCCTGTGTCATATTACAAATGTGGTATGACATTATTCAATGATTTCTCCCATCATATTTCAGTAGCATTGAATATTTAAATAAAAAAATCGAAACCCTGCGTTCATGACAACACTATTTCTGACTCAGTGGATGATGGCACTATTGTGCAGCGTTGATGGAAGTGCAATTGAGAGAGTTCCCACACTAGGTGGGCTCCACACAATGTGACTCACAATGTGACACATTGCCCAGTATGTGGTTTCAGCTTGGGTACACTATGACGCTGAAAGCAGTGACATGCAGCCCACATCTGAACATGAATGGTCATCAACATTTGGGTCATCTTGACATCTGGTATTTAGGTACAGAACAAGCCTGGTATGTGTTTAGACTGCTGGCCAGTCCTCCAGCTGATGCTGTTCAGCCATCCACAGAGGAGTCTCCAGTCAATATGATCCACCTGTGCACACGTACCACTTCTGGCCACATTAGCCTCTTTCTCCCACTCCATCCCACGCCGCAATTAACTGTTTTTTCAGCCTACTCTTAGCCAGCTCTTAGCCCGGGGCCTCATCTAGGAACTGTCCACTCTGGACATTCAGTTCCCTCTCATACGGCAAAAAATATATTCCTTGCCTCAGTGGTCATCTGAAGCCAGAATACGGCAATCCAAGCCTGAGGGCTTATGTTCTCAGGCCTGCTGCCCACTGACCCCCTCCTTTCTTGTGCACTGGTCTTCTAAAAGAAGAGGAACTCATTCAGGAAGGACTAACTCATTACTGCATTTCGCTGTCTTTGTACACTGCACAATGACAATAAAGTTGAATCTAATGTTATTAGATGGCTCTAGCCAGCCCCTGCTGCACATCAACACCCACAACAATAATGATTACAGGATGTAATATCCTCTGTCCTCCACTGCTTTGCCCTGTTTATTCAGGTCATCAGCACCAACAATTTCTCCTTATAGCCATGTAGGAAATTATTCCAATGGCACAGACAGGTAAATTATGACAAATAATGACAGAAAGAGAATGAAATTGCAACAAAAAAAAAGAGAAAGTGACAGAAAAAGAAAAGGTTGGAAGAGGAGAAAGAAAGAGAGCAACCTGGCTGCTATATGCAGAGCGAGTGGAGAGTGACACTTCTCTATGTGGCTGGCATATGGAGCCAATTGTGGCAGCAGCACAGGAAGGCTGGGAGCAGGGAATCAGAGGAGTGGTTGGCTCTTACAGCCTTTACACAGGAAAGGCAAGGCTGATGGAGCTGAAGGATGATACAGATGTCAGTCTCTGGCCAAGTCAGCCATCTGGCATGGGGAACTGGCCAAGTCACACTGGCCTCGTCATGCGGAGAAAGCGGCAGGAGACTGGTGATGACCAGTCATAATGAGCTGGGAGCTGTCCTTTGAACACGGCAGCTTCCCTACAGTAGCTTACCTTGCGTTGGTGTAGACAGAGGACATTTGATATTTCTTGATATGAATTTGGGAAACTTTAGACTATATTTAAAAAGTTATGTATTCAAAACTGATATTGAGCAGTTTGCCATATATTATTATTATTATTTTTTAAAGCAGCATTATTCACACAAATGTGACCACTGGAGTGTTTTTTGGGCTTTTCCGCCTTTAATTGATAGAACAGCTAGGTGAGAAAGGGGAGAGAGAGGGGGAAGAAATGCAGGAAAATGTCACAAGTCGGATTCAAACTCTGGACCTCTGCGTCGAGGCATAAGCCTCAAAGTATATGTGTGCCTGCTCTACCCACCGAGCCAACCCAGCCACGCCACCACTGTAGTGTTTTTGCAGTATGTGTTTATTCAGCTCTAACTGCCAATGTGCAGATGTTGTAGCTACCAACATATGTGTCTGTAATGTGTGACAGCTTAGACTCTGGCTGACCTCAAAAGCAGGAATTCCAGTTTCTTGTGTTACTTTTCCTCGTCTCTCTACATTTATTAATTGGAGTCATAAAGCCTGAGGATACATGTACATTTAAGATTTTTTATTTGCTATGTCCACTTTACAACCTAATATGGAACCACCCCTAAAATTCACTTAGTATTCAGTCTGAACACACCTTAAGGCGCTGAGTATTGTACTGGGAATCTCAGGCAGTGTATTGGCACGATCAGTGTTGAAATGATACCCAGCCTGGGGCAGATGTGAGGGAACATAGAGGAGGTAGGAGAACTGTGTGGGAGCCCTGATTATCACCATTCAGGAAGTTAACACAAAAAAAGTCAGAGATACAGGAAAGTGTAATTTCGAGCTCAAAATGCTAAGGCCATTGGAGATACGCTGCTGCCTACAGATGAGGAATGATGCCAAGACAGAAAGTTTTTGTTTTGTTTTTTACATTTGTGCAAAGAAAAGGTTTCAGTTATTAAATGAGCAGCATGTCTGAAGCACGTTGACTGGAAGTAGAAATAGACGCTTTTAAATTCCAGCTCCATCAAAGACCTTATGTTCTACCTTACAGCAAATCCCTTGTGTTCTACATCAAGAATCCTGCTTTTTATGAATATATAATTCCTGTTGCCATTACCTTTGTTTGACCATAGCATGACAGAAAAATCGCTGGGACATACCGTATTTGTACTGTTCACAAGCAGATCGGCTTTCTGACATCAAAGCTGACAGTGATAAGCTATTATACACTGGAATCCTTTCATTTGCATTTACAGTAATGAACTTCTCCCTTCCACTTCTCTTTTCTTTTTCCTTCTCTCTTGGCCTGTCACCGGCTGCTGGCTGCACATCGAGCTGGATCCTCTCAGATAGAGGGCAAAGAGGGAATATTAATTGGCGAGCAAT
The DNA here is from genome assembly GCA_023566125.1 of Zingel zingel. Lineage (NCBI taxonomy): Eukaryota > Metazoa > Chordata > Actinopteri > Perciformes > Percidae > Zingel > Zingel zingel. Next base: position 9,918,902 of record CM042318.1, read on the forward strand.
ACCCCCTTGTTGAGACGCAGCCCATAAATGAAACAACTATAAATTATTTATATGCCTAATCAGACGGCATGTGCTCAAGTTATTCTCTCAAACAAGACAGATTCTGTGCTATTCCTTTTTTCCCTCTTAGTAAATAATTCTAGCTCCTTTTGGTGAGAGTGCAGTCAGACAAGGCTGTGTGCTGGAAGTAGAAGACTAATGAAAATATGGTGCCACAATGACGAAATAGCTGTGTTTTGGCTGCAATCACAGTCAGGAAAATAAATGACTCGCTTAGGACCTGGTATTAAAATGCATCCTGCGTTTGGAGGGTTTGATTCTGATAGACAGAAAACAGATAAAGTTAAGGTGCAAATGCACATAAGGTACGCTTACTATTAGCAACCAAGTGTGATTGAAATTAGACTGATCTATGAAGAATGGCAATGGGGATTATATAGCAGGAAGCAAAAAAACATTTGTATTCACACACATGGATTCAACCACATGTAGACCAATCAATCTAGTGACAGATTCTAATGTGTATACAAGCGAAGCATTTAAATGAGTGCTGAAGTCAATCAACGAGTCACCGAACTGAAACAACAATTTTGATAACTTAACAAGTCCTCCAAATTAAACGACACAATTTCTTGTTTGTCAATGACCACTGGAACAGCACACAGAAGCGTTTTCTCATCTGACGCAGGATGACATTTGTGTGTCTTCGAGGTTTTGAACAAGCAATATTAAAATGTAACTTTAGGTTTTGTATTGTAATGGCAATTTTCACTATTTTCCTAAATTGTTTAGACGGAATATTTCATCCCAAAAAAAGAAAGAAAAGATAAAGGGTTAGGTATTGCACCCCAATACTTATTTGCTACTTTTAACCACTTTTAAACAGTTGTATTTAGGCAAAGCTGTGAATAATATATGTATATATATATAATAAATAATATGGTCGCATGACATTGAAAAGAAAGATTCGGTCAGTGCTGTCATAGTGGTTTGCACTTAGAAGGACACCAAAGCCAGGAAAGAGGGCAATTACTGGCCGGAGAGAGCAAAGAGTAAAGAATCATCATCTCCATAGACTCCTCAGCCACAACAATATACTGTATCCCCCTGTAACCCTGAGACCAGCTGTCTGTCAACCACAAGGCTTTAGCTGCTTCCTTTCCAGCCGCACAGCACTCTGAGACTTTCAAACACATTCACACAAGATAAGCACAATGATTTGGCATTCACACACAAAACAGACAAAATATAGAGACAGATAGACACATTTCTTCCTTCAAATGCTAAAAGGTGCTGCAGGGTTACAATAAATGGTCCGCTTAAAATATGCAAGAGAAAAGGATATGAGGGTGAAAAACCGGATGGTTCAATGGATATTTTATAATTCCTTCTTCAAAAATAGTTTAAGGCTGGAAAGAAAAGCCCTGGCAGGCAGCTGCACAGAGATGCAAGAGCCAGTTTAAAAGGACTTACTGATGTTTCATGACCTCCTTTTTAACTGTTCACAGTCAAGTCATTTACCTCACTTGCCAAGACTGTGACAAGCTATAAAAACCCAGCTTCAAACTCCGGCATTGACAAACATCCTGCTTGTTAAAGTGTCCTTGAGCAAGACTCTAAACCGCACCCAGCTCCTGAGTGCTGTCCTGTGCTTGAAGCTGAAATGATACTTTCCGCATCCATGAGTTTGCGAGGGTTCGCGTGAATCCCTCTAGGGTCTGTGTGCCGTAACTTTAGCTATCAGAGGGTATATGTGTAGGCTCTGTGTACTGCCTATTTTGTTGTGACCTCACAGACTTATTTAGACTTGTTCACACGGCCACTACGCTGAAAGTGGTAGCGTAGCAATCTAACGCTTTTAAACAGAACTACTAAGTGTCAGTGGTGTCTGGCTTAAGCCTGACCTCTATCTTTAAGGAGAAAAGAGAATTTCTCCACATAGATCAATAAAGTACCATTCTTTCTGATGCTGGGTCACAGCAGAAAAACCTCAATCTTCCCTGGTGATTGTCCTCAATTATAACTTCTAACTAGTGTCAACAAAGGTGGAGGTATAGTGCAGCCTCGAAGAGCAAAACGGATTTGAAAAACATGATATGAATTGAAGCTGTCTTGTGTTGGTCTGTAGGGTCTGGGGTCGAAGTTTGGACAGAGGGACTGAAAATAGCTGTGCTTCATCATTAGTACAGCAATCAAAGATATCTATGAAATTCCTGATCAAGCTTTACAATGTAAAGATTGGATTTGGGTTAATACTGGATCCTCACAGCCATGTTTGAATCTGTAAACGGTTCTGTGCTGAGTTCAAAACTGAATGTTCTCCCAGTGTTCATGTAGATTCCCATTGGTAATATATAGGTGTTTTCTTGCCTTTCACCCAAAGCATGCTGGGATAGCTTAAAGCTCACATGTGCCCTTGAGTCTGAATAAGCAAGTATAAAGAATGAATGAATGCACGGACGGATGGATGGATGGATGGATGGATGGATGGATAGATGGATCTTGAAGTAGAACAGTGCCGCTCTGGACTTACTAAGTGATCAAAATCCATTCATATAGGACAGGGGGTACATAACCAAAAACAATCTAGTGTAAATCAATAGAAGTGGACATACAGTGCGCATATGAGACATTTATGTGTATGGATTTCTACATGTCCTTCTCTTATGGCTAGCCCTCTTCATTTTCATCAGCCAAGACTCAATCACAGTGGGAGCAGAGTGTGCCGATGTATCAACTCGTCTGTCATCCAGAAGTGGCAGGGGTGGAATCAGCAGGAGGTGGGGGATGGATTTTTATTTTTTATTTATTTAATTTTTTTTGCGAGCAAATGCATGACAATGATGAGCTTGGTGTGTCACCGAGGCAACAAGCAACCTAATCCATTATTCATGTGGGTAACATACTGATAAACGAGGTAAATGAAGAGGAACAACGGCATGGAAAATCATGCAGACGGACCAAAAGAGACATTTAGAAGCCGGCGGGACCAGAGGTATCCCGAAGAGCATATTCATCTGCGAGGTAAACAGAAAGGTCTGGACACAGGGTCAAAGCAAAGCGGCTCTCATCCTTGAAAAGAGTAATGTGGAGCTACTCCGCAGCTTTGGAAAATGGTTTTTTTTTTCTTCCAGAAGAAATGAGCTCGAACAGACAAGGGACCAGTTACAGAGAGGATTCACATCTCTGCACAATCAACACATGTATAGCTACTAGTTCTCACATCATCAATCACCACCTACCATGTGCACCCAGCACCCTCCACATCAGAGCCCTCACCACTTTCCACAATCAGAAAACAAACTACCAATCCCTTTGCAGCACAAGTTAATGTCCCAAACAGTTGCTTCAGTCTACCAGCACAGGCACAAAGAGCAAAAATGATATTCCAAGTCTCTTGTGTCTTGCCAAATTCATTCAACACGAACTGTACAAGACAGGAGGGGGATGAATTATTGCCCTGTTGCTACGGTAACACCTTGTATGCAGAAAACAACATTGCGTGGTATGAAAATGGTGATTTGTGAGATTTTCATTTCAAAACTATTTTAGTGTCGAGGGGAAGGAAGGGAGCGAGGAAAGTGAGAAAAACGATTGACAGTGAAACAGGGAGAAAGAAAAGAGACTCAGATACTCTGGGAAAAAGCGAGAGGAAGAAGGAGAAAAACAAGACGAGGGTTCACTCGCAGCAATTTGCAGCAGTGTTTTAGACAATTTGGGTCACTTCTGTCACTGTATTTCTATAAGGCGAGCAGAAACACCTCATCTGTCATTCATTTCATTTCCATTCCAACACCTGCAAGCTATTTGCTTTCTGTCAGTTTTACCTCTCCCTTTCATTTCTCCGCATGCCACTACATTTCCTGAATGATAACATACTGGCAATATCTACACTGGCATAGCACGGGCCAGAACACGACACCGCCTGTATCCAAAGGAGGAGGGAATGGTGAGCCCTTTTCCAATTTTGTCTTTCTCCTTTTTTGTCCCTCCACCCTTAGTCCCAGTCCCCCTCTTAGGTTTCCACCTATGCTGCCCGCCCCCTCCCCAACCTCTTGATCAAATCAAGATATTTGCCATCTGACCCTTATGAGTCCTTGCAGGGCCCGGTGTCTCCCCGGGGACCTGAGGCCAGATCGTATGTCTCGCCTCTCTCGAATGCAACAAATGAATCAGGCGCTCGATAGCTCGCCTGATTGGCTGTCATGAGATCTTTGCCATGATTCCTAATAGTGGAGCACCACAGAACCACAGCACTTTCTTATACAGGCATTAGTGGCCCATCATATCAGAGCAATCCAGGCGGGTTTCATCGAGTTAAATAAAAAATAAAAATGTCAAACCCAGTTAGAATGAAAGGTAGGCCTAATTTTGCAACTACGAATGAATGGGAAGTGGAAAAAGTGTAGTCGAAGGGAGAGTAGCTGGTCTATGTTGGTCCCTCATGAGAAATACAACACAGCAAGTCTGAAAACCTCAAAAAGAGAATTTTAGACTTACAGGATGCAGAACTTTAAAAGCTATACATTGAGGTTAATGTTGAGGTTTCATAATGCATCAATATTCATGAGATTTTTAAGCAGCACTATGCAATGACTACATACTGGTAGCCTCAAAATGTCAGAGAGATTAAACTGTTTTTGAATTTTGAGGATTAAGAACCTGTACGCAGCACTTCATGTTTACCGATCAGGCCGGTCTGTGAAGCTCTGTACCACAGGGATAAGAGAGAAAATAAGGATCTAACACCGGCGAGTCCTGCTTTCTTAAGACGGAGCACTTGCACCACTGCTGTTTGCCAGACAGGATTTCACTCCAGTGATAATCCTTGAATTTCTTTTTCTGTCTTTTATCTTTCTATTTTGAAGATTGCTGTCATTTCTGTAGTGCCAACAGTGATGCCCTTTTTCTTGGATTGTCTGTTTCCATGACGTTCTTTTCTTTGTCTGTTCAGCCTTGGTGACTATTACTGCAAATGTTAACCAAACACTACTTCTATTTTTACCACACAAACCAAAAGCACCAATCAAACTCTTGTGCATCTGATTCGTCCCCTGAAAGATTTACCAAACACTAACACTAGTGAATGAAAAAGAACGTAGAATCATTACTGTGTCCAAAAAGTGCAGCTAGACGCTCATGTATGTGTATTAAAATGTTTTGGTAATGTTAATGGTTATGATTTCAATTGGCGGCAAATGACAAATATTTTCAATATCTACCAATCTGTGGATTATTTCTATTAATCAGATAATCATTTCATCTTCAAAATGCGTCTTGGTGACATCTTCAAAATGTGAAAGAGAAACAATATAAAGTCGGGAAATGAGCAAATTCTCATATTTATTCGAGGAATAGTTCGACATTTTGGGAAACCTATTAAGATTATTCGCTTACTTCCGAGAGTAAGATGAGAGGATTCATAATACTCTCATATCTTTACTGTAAATATAAAGTTGTAGTCTTGTTGTCACGAGGTTGCCAGGCAAAAAAGACTCCAGGAAGTCACTGCATCCGACCAAGAAATAGTCCCGCACATAAAAATCAACCAACTCATTGTGATTAAACTGTGTTTTGTACAGATAAAAAAAAAAAAAAAAAAGATTTAACGTGTTCCTTAGTGAACCTTTGAGGAGCCTTTAGGTGGATTTTGCTGCCCTATAGATACCCTTTTATAGATCTAGTACTATTTTACAGATCCAGTAACCTTTTACAGCTCTAATACCCTTTTACATTATCAGTATTTCCCATAATGTCAAACTATACCTGTAAGATAAAACCAGCAAGTATGCAGCGAAATCAATTAACTAACGACTTCAATGATTCGACAAAGTAATTCTTACTCAAAATTTACTTTTGTTGAGCTTTCAACTGCATCTCAGTTTTCATCAGCTGATGATCTCATCTTCCGGGATTCAGAATGTAAGATGCAATTGAGAGCTTTAGAAAAAGCCAGTAAGTGGACCTTGAGCTAAGATTATTTTGTCAAACTACTATTTCCAAGTTGAGGAATAAACTTTCCCGCTTAAATTAATTACTTGATGATCAAAATAGTTGTCATTTAATTTTTTTTGTCAAACAGCTACTCAGACCACTAATCTTTTCAGCACTACAATTTATCTTTCACTTTGCACAGGTTTCCAAACATCAAAGCACACTTTCATTTGACTAATAGTGCATAGACAGTCTTCTGTGTTGCACCCCAACTTTCTGATTTCGACTGATTAGACAGGTGTATTTTTTGTTAATAATCATGCCTTGAGCAGCTTTAAGATGCTTTTAACATGTGCATACACTCATGGAACCCTGTGTGTGTGCTGTGGTGCTGTAGATGCCTGTGATGAAGAAAACTAGGGCAAACCCTTTAAGTGAAGACACAGGGAGAGAGATCATCAGAGCCATTACTGCGTGATAAATGATTTTGTTATCAAGATCCCATGGCACCCACGTCCTGCTAATGCAATCTGCTTCATTGTAAGAGGAACGGAGAGTTAAAGATAGAGTCACACACACACACACACACACACACACACACACACACACACACACACACACACACACACACACAACTGAACTCTTTAACTGTATGAATTCACAATTTTTGTCTCTCTTCTCGAACACACACGCATCCGCACACTTTCTATCACAGAAAGACACACACAATCAAACTTCTCCACACACTCTGCAAGCAATCACATTTCAGAGGATAAGGAGCTGGAGCTAGGACTGAGCTCAGAGGAGGAGGCAAATGATAGTGTAGAGTTGAAAGAGCAGAGTGGTAGATGGAGAGAGAGGGAGCGATTGGGGAGGGGTTAGAGCAGGACAGGTTGGATGAATAGGCCAACCATTTCAACAGGGGGAGAAGAAGTGCGTGTTTTGAAAAGGGGAAAGGTGTGAGTAGAGAGATAGAGAAAGAGAGCGAGATACTAAGAAGATTCAGGTGCAAGAAAAAAAAGAGGGATTAGATGTTAAGATCTTAAAAGGGGTGAATGAACAGAGAGAGAGAAGAAAACACGGGGGAGTTGGAATGACAGCAAGGAGTTGAAAGGGTGAGGGTAAGGCAGAGACAGCTAGTGGGTAATGGCTGGTGGAAGAGGTGCGAGTAGCTCCTGCCAAGATAGAAGAAGAACCAGAGAGGGAAAAGAGGGAGAGAAATTGAGCAGCGTAACCCTCAAGACCCCGCTGTCTGCAGAGGAGAGCGGTGTGTGTAGGTTGATGAATGCATGTGTGCGCGCGCGTGTGTGCGTTTTCCACAGGTTGAGAATTTGCTTGTGGTGGTGGGTGGCGCAGGATGTAAAGGCTCGGCGCGTGATGGCTGGGTTCAGTAATAAACTAGTCAAATGAATGTATGACTACATAACATTATCAGATAATTTAGAAATAAATAACTATTTTACATATTAAACAAATTAGACTAAAAGACACAGATGAAAATATTGCGACACTATGCCGCATCTGACACAAGTTCAGGGTGGTTATTAGGGCTGCACGATATGAGAAAAATATACGATATGCCCTAACGTTGTTGAATATCGCGATAATATTACTTGTGATAAATAAACAGATTAAAATGTACTCAGTTCTGCCTTTCTGCTGAATAGTATTCTGCTAAAATACAACAGATCTCGTCGAATTTAAAACAAATGAAATTCAAGTGTAGCCATGATGTGCTTTATCAATTAAATTAAAGTTGGTGTTTTTTTGCCAAATGTTAACGGTTCAGCAGATAAAATACCCAAGTACCTGGAGCCCAAATGTTATTAACAACTTAACCATAACAATCCGGTTAGCGGTTAGCTCCAGTCAGCTCCGGCAGACAACCAGACTCTGATAAATGGCGTTTGGGGAGCTTTCACAGCGGTAGTGTTACTACGGTTTTATTAATACAGTTAATCCCACGGCAAGACCCCCAGCAGCATGCTACTGCTAACGATAGTCTCTGAGCCTGAAGTGCAACATTGTTGACGCTATCATGCACGCGGTGCAAGACTTCACGAGGGGGAGGGGCTGGAGGCCGCTGGTCTGTGTGCGCTGTAAAAAAAAATATGTTTATCTACCTTGGCGGTGTGCCCACTTACAACCTATGTATGGGAAACACTGGTGTCAGTGTGTGTACATCGCCGTATGGCGCACATTGCGCTGGCAGGTCTGAGAGGTGGTGTCAGGCTCCTCGGCTTCTCTGTGGTTGAGATTTGGCGGGAGGGATTTCTCCTGCAATAGCCCCTAGGGGAGCAAGCTCTTCTTGCTGTAGTAAGACAGCCTGCCTACCTGCCTAGCCAGCCAGCTCCAACCTCTGGATGAGGCCCAGGAAGTGAGAAGCACCTGGACGTGCAGCCAACATCACCAGCCAATATATATCCTGAGGTGATACGCTAACATACAAGTGGAAGTGTGAGGCGATGTGTTGCGTGCAAAGTTGTTCCTTTCTTTAAGATCTTAATTTTGGATTCTGAATCATTATGATGGCCATTCTTTCATTTATTTCTAAATGATAAATGGATTAACAGACTAACGGTTAATGAAATGACTTTCTGCAACCTGTCCTGTTTGTTAGCACTAATGGAACTCATGTCTAATACTGCATTCCATTTACCTCGGAAGTAGGAAGCCGGAGCTGGGAATGACATCACACCCGAGTTGCCCGCATTCCATTAAAACAAGTCGGATTTCACTGTGGGGTTTGCTCTATCCAGGGTAGCCATTAGCAATAACATTTTTTGTGCATACAAACAGCATAACATGTCCACAGATAGAAGTTGGAAAGTACTGTGTTTAAGACTGATTTAATGATACACAAATAAATCCAAATTCCAAGTACAAATGGAATGCACCATTACATTGTACTGATTGCTGATATTCAAAAAATTATCATGCAGTACATTCAACTCAAACTAAATTCCTATCATAAGATAAGTCCAATTACCCAACCTAATACAGTAGTTGCCTGGTGTTGTGCTGATCTTTTTCCAGCATTACTTTCCCCTTTTTTTCCACAACTTTGTGTCGCCAAGTGTGGAGTATTAACAATGATCTATGGCTTAGGTGCCAAGAAAGCACAAGGACCCTTGACCACAAATTGCTCATCTACAGTCGTGCTAGCTCAGGTGAATGTAACTGTAGACACACTGATCCAGATTTTACAGGAGGTAAATAGCACTTCAGATTGAAATTGTCTAGGTACCAGTTGGATGATAATATATGTGTTTGTGTATTAGTTCAAAGTAGGTACTAGTTCAAAGAAGGTACTAGTTTAAAAGCTTCAAATAATACAAAACAATATATATATATATATATATATATATATATATATATATATATATATATATATATATATATATATATATATACACTGAGCTATGTTTCTCCCATATCACAGTGTCCGAAAAGCCCAGATGTATGACCTTGGCTTAAAGCAGGATTTGGCTTCAAAGCCCAAATAGCTGATGATGCAAGACATAACTCAGAGTAAGCTTGATCATCTCTTTAGCAGAGTTTATCTTTGCTCAATCCCATATTCCCAGGTCAATAATGCTGACTCATTGACCACCCCTTCCTCTGTTGTTGATAGAGCACACTGTAGCCTTGGCTCCGTAAAGAAGAAACAAAGCAAATGACGCCCAATGACTGATCAGGACGATGCCGATAATAAAGCCCCATTCGCATGGCTAAACGTTGTGTATTTCCTTGTAGCGTTAAACTCATAATAACTGCGTTGGCATTTACTCAGAAGGATACGATTTGAGGGGGGATTAACAAGGCGAAGATTTGTAGGTGGAAGGACCGAGGCAGCTGCCGAGGTAAAGAAAGAGAAATGATTTGGGGCGCTCCTGCCCTTTAAAATGGTTCTTTTTCTCTAGCGATTCTCGCTTTGCTCTTTCAACATTGCTCTCTCTATCTTATCGATTGGCAAATCAGCTGCCTAATAGACAGGTAGTGCTCAACACCGTGCGGGAAAGGATTGAGGTGAAAGAGTCACTGTAACAGTCCAGAATATTGAAATGGCCAATTAAAGCAGTAATTCTTGGAAGGACAGCCTCAGAGTAACACAGGCCTCTCTGGGAGGGAGGGTGGTAGGGAACAGAGTATTGTCTCACCGAGACTTTGGGGCACACAAAATAATTCACCTGGAAATCAATTTCCATCACGTCCATTACAGACCATTGATGGAGCGAGAAAGAAAGAGAATGAGAGAGATAGACCAAGAGAGAGGCTCATTTCCCCATTTTTATCCTTGTCGTATTTTTCTTCCTTCTTTCACTGCCCAAACCATTTCCACAGCAGAGTGCACTGGCCACAAAAAGACATCTGCAGTCGATCATGATAAACAGTCCGCATCTCTCCCATTTGTTTCCCTAAAAACCACAGAGCCGCATGAGTAAAAGCTACAGCTGCTGCATCTTCATGGAACGCTTTCTGCATCAAATCATGACGCAAGTAATTAAAACATTGGTATAGATATCTTTGGAGAGCAACTGCTGATTCATTCATGCCAATGTCATTAAAGACACACTAAGACTTTGATTTAAAAATGCATTCATTTTGTTAGACAAATTGCAAATTGAGACTATAATGGAGAAGATAATCTTATCTTTTTACAAAATCCAGAACTTATTCTTGTTGGGAGGCAAAAGCCTTGAGTAGAGCATTTAGACCTTCATTTAACATTTAAATTCTCCCCAGAAACATAAACTAAAGAGACAAAAAAAATTCTTAAACTACTAAAATTTCTAGCTATTGGCAAAGAGGAGACAACTTTATGGTGGCCGACAGGGGCAAACGCCCTGCAACTTAAGAAAACACATGCAAATACACAAAACACGAGCAAATTAAGAAATCATCTTCATTAATTTGACAACACGTGCAGCATTCAGCAAACGCTCTGCAAATGCGCACAACACAACCAAATACATAAACGCGCTGCAAATAAAAAACGATGCAAAAAGAAAAGCACACAAACCCCAAAAACAAATGCAACAAAAAAAAACACTGCATCCAGATTACACAACGGAAGTTCTCCAGGCTTCTAGAGGGAGCAGCTAAGTGGAACAGCTGGATTTTCGACCCCACAGGGAGGGAGGGAGGGAGGGAGGGAGGGAGAGAGAGAGAGAGAGACGTTCAATCTCAGAACGGTGTGCACCATTGTGAAACGGTGTGCAACTGCATTGAGATCATAGACTGTAAATATTAAGTCTATGTTTACGTATGTTATGTAAACTTGTGGTGATAAAACATTTAAAAGTGCGTCAGTGATTAACGTTGACGTTTGTTTAAGCCATATTACATGAGAGGGTTTAATTTCGAGGTCCGAAAGGCGCATTACTGAAGTGTAGGCCTCCTCAAGTGTAATATTGTGATTATACAACAACGGTTACCAACAAAATAAGTGATCAATCTGTATTCATATTGTGGAGCAATTCGCTCTTGAAATACAAAAAACAGACAGGATTTATAGTCGCTCCCTGTTTAGTAAACAGCCAATTTACCGTACATACCGCACATATAAACACAAAACTGCTTTGCTAACTCCATCGTGTTGTAAGTAAGACATCTGCTGAAAAAGTTATTCTATTCATTAGCATGATTGCTGTACTGTTTAGTTCAAAAACATTCAAAACACCAAAGTACGAAGACATGGCTGACCAGACGCAAGCTTTTATTTTGAAAAGTCGAAGCTCGAGGACGGGATGGCATGAGACGGGATGGCATGAGACAACATAGACTGTGTATGTATGTATATATATATATATATATATATATATATATATATATATATATATATATATATATACACACACATACATACATACATACATACATACATACATACATACATACACACACACACACATATATATATATATATATATATATATATGTGTGTGTTCATTTACTATACAGTCTATGGACGGGAGGCATGAGATGGGAGGTCTCCAGGCTGCAGCCATACCCAAGCGCTCTCTCCCCGTGGGGTCGAAAATCCAGCTGTTCCACTTAGCTGCTCCCTCTAGAAGCCTGGAGAACTTCCGTTGTGTTATCTGGATGCAGCGTTTTTTTGTTGCATTTGTTTTTGCGGTTTGTGCGCTTTTCTTTTTGCATCGTTTTTTATTTGCAGCGCGTTTATGTATTTGGTTGTGTTGTGTGTATTTGCAGCGCGTTTGCTGAATGCTACGCATATGTTGTCAAATTAATGAAGATGTTTTCTTAAATTGCTTGTGTTTTGTCTATTTGCATGTGTTTTCTTAAGTTGCAGGGCGTTTGCCCCTGTCGGCCACCGTACAACTTAGACCAGAAGTGGACAATGCTGTTTTCTTTTTATCCAAAATAAAAGCAAGTCCCTTTTGTAAAAGAAGTGGTTGATTGAAGGGAGAGTGCATAAAGAGCATCAGGTTTACTACTTGTTTATAACCTAAAGAGCCCCCTTTTATTTTTAACAAGAGCACAACCCACCATATCTCATTTTCTATCTAAACCACACATTTCTCTTGTTTTCCCCTGCCAAGTCCTCATTATCAAGCGAAGAAAACGAGATGAGTTTGTGTATTTGTAGAGAGAGGGAAAGTGCTAGATAGAAGCAGAGGATATGAAGCAGAGGAAGGAGAGGTGATGGGTGTGACTGAAGGGGGGGGGGGGGCTGTCAGCCTTTGTAGGTCAGCGTAAATGTTTAATGCGTTATGCTGATGAGCTGAAGCTCTGCTCTATCTGTCTCTCTAGTTCTCTCTGGAAAGATGCACTCTGCCGCTCACACAAACATGATTCCCACGTATTTGCAGGCGTAAGCCACCCGCTCCTGAGCCCCTGCTTATATTCTCCCCGACCTCTCGGCACGCCAATTAAGCAGTGCATGTGACAAGATGGTCAAAAGTGCCAATTAGGCCAATCTACCTCTGCTACAGGTCCCCTTATACCCACTACCCTATGGTTTTCCCAGCAGCAGCTCCCATCTTCCTCTCCCTACTGGCCCTTAATGGATTTCCATGCCACTATATCTCTTCCTACACTCACATTTACCCAAGTTACATTACCCTAGAGAGTGCAAATAATGTAACTTTAATTGGCCTACTTTAACATTAAGTCCAAAAGCAGGGGTTCATGTTTCTTCTTTGAGCACACATACTTCTTTAGCCTGGAGTACATGTCATAATTGAAAGGGTCTGATAACAGTGTTGCCTTGTAACATGCACTACATTAAGAAACTAGGAGACGGATTACTGTTACACGACAGGGAGGGAAAAAAAACTCAATTCAGTTTGCAAGGTTTAGCAAAGAAGCCCCATAATGGCCTGTTTATCTTATCAATTAGGGAACCATAATCTTTTTTGAAATGAGAAATGTTGCTTGCCACAGGGCACAATCACCTCATAAATAAGGTACGTCCTAAATCCCCAAACAAATGTCTTCAATTTACCATACAATGGATTATATCTTAATTGTAGTGATAATGGGAGTAGTCACTTGAGGAAATTAAAACGGAAAACTTAAAATTTCACAAGTTGTTTCCAAATGACCCCCAAGGATGGGAGAGAATCAGGTGGAGGATTTATTTAAACAACAACACAGTTGTCTCTAAGACAAATACGGTTTAGTTTTGGAAATAGAGTGAAAGCCAAAGGGCACCTTTTGCCTTTTCTTTCCATTTGATCAACAATCATTTCAAACACTGATGTAGTTCTGGACGCAATTTTTTCAACACATATTCATTATGGATTCAATGGAAGCCTGGCCAGTAATGGCTTTTAGATGCTGCCTCCCACACCCTACTTGATGGGGCATGCTTTCCATTAAAGTGAAAGTATTTTGGATGCTTACAGTTCGATCATAAAGCCCCATTTGTTGCGTTGTTATTTCCTCGGCTCTATCACAAACAAGCCTCCTCGCTGTTACATTGCGGGGTGACATCACTGCCTGAAAGCCAACGTGTCATATTCAAAATTCATCACTGTCATGATGGTAATTTGTACTGTAAAAGGGAAGGAAAGCACGCTCTGTGCTACTGAGGTGATTAAAGGCAGAGCGAGCATACGCAGTCTGTTACTTGCGGCAGCTTCTTTCCTTACTTAGGTTTTGAACGTAGCCTATCTTATTGTTCAGATGTCATACAAGATCCATTACATCTCCACAGCATCTTACACAGCACACAGTGCAGAGAGCGTTGGCCCGTGTTTGGGTGCTGAATGGTGTTTGTGGAGGTTTAGCATGGCCTCCAGCACAGCCTGGTGTGGCAAACGAGACAAAACTGGGTCCTTTACACTGGGTGTGGCCTGGATTCACACAAAGCCCCCAGTGGGTCAGCGCCTAAGGAGAAAGTCTGTGTATGGATGGATAGATAGATGTATTGGGGACAGCAGAGTGAATCCAGGGTGAGTTAGTGGCAGCATGGGGAGCTGAAGGAGTGACAAAGGTAAAGCAGATGGATATATGGGGGGAGGGGTGCATTTAGATATGTGGGTTATTGCTCTATGAAAAAAATCTCAGGATCTATTTCAGAATATGCTGGCAGACACATGACGTCAAAATGAGGCAAAACAAAAACATATATTATTGTATCATCAGCCGATCCATATTGACATATACTGTATATCATAATTAGCTTTTTTTTTAAACTCTGAAATATCAATTTTGGCCTCAAAAATCCAGTATAGGTCAGGATCTTATTCACATTTCTGTCACTGCACTGATGACAATCTATACCTGCGACGAACAGTATATCCAATGATTCAGACCATTTCCATGTAAACATATTTTTACCCCATGTGGGCTGAATGTAAATCTTTGACCGATAGCACTTTAAGCTCCTCCATCCAAATCCATAGCTGACACCATCACTTTTAACTTCCATTTTTCTTCAGGGCAGGTCCATGAATGCAACACCACAACCACACATCAGGGACATTGCCCGCTAATGGAGACCTCACACTATTTATCTCCCATGAGGCCGTCTGTCCTGAGGAGAAATGAGGGGGGGCATTTAGCAAGCGTGGGAGGAGGGCATGGGTGTGTGTCCTGGAGTAAGAATTCTGGGTCAGGGACTTCAGCGATGGCCTCTTAATCTGTAGATGCATAGGGTGGGGTGTGGGGAGGCTACACACACCAGATGGGACCCCATCCGCATATACCTACTTAGCAGACCCCTGGGCACGTGCAAACAGACACCCTTATCCCTTCACTGCAGCCCTTAGATATACAGTTGAAGCGATCATGGGTGAAAGAGATTATATTACCATAACCTAGATATTCTAAACCCCCGTAACCCACTGGGTTACAGTATAATGGAGGTACTGTCCTTGACAACACAACCCCAGCAGCGCACCACGACACAGACTTTGCACTGGCTAATCAGTCACTAGAATGACAAGAGATGATGCAACAGCAGCTCAAATGACAAATTAAATATTTAAATGTGGATGTGCCCTCCTTTCATTGTTTCCCTCCTCGTTATCTCTATCTTTTAATGATCGGAATGTATATGATGTGCTCATAATATTTCTGGTTAAAATCCATCTCACAGCCTCACCCTCTCATTCGTGTCACTTTTGGGTTCTGTTTTTCTTTCTAAAGAGCAGATGCACCATAAAAAAACCCTCATTAAACTAAAATATCTCTGTGACAGCACATTTTGCCTGAGTTGCGGTTGTTTTTCATGTAAAGTATGTAAGTATGTATTTGAATGATAGTGTCCTCAGTCTGCTGTGATTCGGTTTTTCGATGCCCTGATGAGTGTGACACCAGAGAGGAGCAGAGGGAGGAGGGCAGGTGGAGGGCTCAGCTCAGGTTTGGAGTCTCCAGATTCATGGATTGACAAGAAAGAGGAAAGGAGATAATCAGCTGGTAGAGCAGCCTCCCTATACTCGTTGGAGCATTTGCGCCCCCTAGTGTACCTACTTGTCCTTGCAACTTCCCACTTCAAATTGAAATACTCATACATGCAGCTTCCTCTCGTTTTGACACAGAATTAAGAAAACACCTGATCAGTTTAAGGTGAAACAAAGCTCTTGTGAAATCAGTGCTTCCGATTTTATTTCAGTCAAAATTTAGAAGGAATTAACTATTTCTCCATGTTTGATGTTGGTAAAGTAACTTTGCGTTCATCTTTTGAGCCATGTAAAGAAACATGGAGGTCAGTGAACAGCAAATTAGATCAGGTGCAGATTTTTTGCATGTAAACAGGGTTTAAACCTGGGTCGTCAAATCAAAGAAGAGCATGATTTAGTAATCCAAATTCTTATTGCATCTCTGTAGAAAGAGAGATGATGGATACCTCCCAGGGGTGAGAAGCAGAAGTGCTCCCTCTCAACATTTACAGAGAAAAGAGAAAAAATGCAGCAAGGGAGAACCTTCAAACACAAACAGATGTGTTGTAGATGCCCTGGACAACAAACAAGAGATGAGTTATGTTGTTCTAGTATGGAGAGAGAGCTAGGCACTTGCAGTTTAGCCCGTGCAAATTAAACTTTGGTCCAACAAATGGAATAATGAAAAGCTGACTTGAACTACAAATTAATTGCTGTTGCGACCTACAGCAAAACAAACAAAAAAAAAGCAGAAACACAGCAAATTCCCTTTAGAATATCCTAAGTGAACAACAAGCAGGCTGGACAACACAAGACATTCAACTCCAATTGATTTCAATTTACAGTATTTTTTCTTTTGTTGCTGATTACAGTTACATAGATATTACAGTAACAGGTAAGGTAGCAGTACAACGGAGGAGCAGACATTCACTTTGTATTGTGCAGCAAGCAGCCATGAGATGGCAGTAGATGCAAAGCGTAGCCCCATTCTGTCCATTCATACTATCAGTGCCAGGAATTAGAACTGCCGGTAAAACCCTTCACAGGTGGGGGAAAAGACTCTTAATCACTCCATAGAGCTCCATCTCATTCCCTACATCAGCATTACTGATGCAGTAATACATAAAATTGTGGGAAACCCATGAAGTCCATTAACTGAGTGCAGCTGTCGATATGCTGAATGTGCCATAAACTACATCCATGACATTTTAAAGCTTTAGTGCATAACTTTTTGATATTAATGAATGTCCGTTACATTCAAGCCATTGCCAAACGAGTTGCTACAAAGCTAATTACGACTATCAGCTCCACACAACTCGCTCTGTATTTCTCAGTATGGCTATGTTCAGAAGATTGTGTTATCCGGTGACTTTCAAGCGCAGAAGCTTGATTAAAGATAATTACCTCTTCTGAAGAGTCCATCATGTTTTTTTTTTTATCCGTGTGCGCGATCACGGAAGGCTGTATCATGTGGACGCGCCGACAGTTTTGTTGTCCTTACTTAGAATTACTAATGGAGGCGACAGAAACTATGCACTATAGCTTTAAGGAAATTGTCAATATATTTTCTGCCTCATATATTTTGAGGGGATATCTACTATAGATTTACACCATTCATCAAGATACATTCAGTCAGGTTACTGTAAATAACATCAATTGTAGAAATGAAATGATAGGTTAATCAATATGGTGTGAGATTAGTATCCACTACATCTCTGATCATTACTAGCAATCGTTTACTTGCAGCATATGCACAGAGCGGTTTCTGAAACCAGCTTTTTATTATTAACTTGCAGTGGAATTCATATTGTCATAATATCAGGGCTGCTTAGAAACTTAATGAAAGTAGCTTTAGACTAGGCACGCACTGATACCACAGTGGAGTCAGTTATCAAGCTGATAACCAAAGTTAAACTCACTACAAAATTGAGTATTTCTCAAATAGTTTTGGAGGTACTTTAAGGGTAAAAGAGGAACTGCAATGCACCAAAACATTTCACACACAGATAATATGACTGGAAAACTGAAGCTGAGGACCCATAAAGTATTTCCATGTGCCTTAGAGCCACTTGGAGCGGCTGCCTCT
This sequence comes from Zingel zingel, assembly GCA_023566125.1. Classification (NCBI taxonomy): domain Eukaryota; kingdom Metazoa; phylum Chordata; class Actinopteri; order Perciformes; family Percidae; genus Zingel; species Zingel zingel. The sequence continues at coordinate 9,936,776 of CM042318.1, forward strand.
TGTAGGTGTGGTGCTCTGCAGTGCGGATTACATTGACAGCCCACCAAGGCACAAACCATACAGAGGCAATAATACACAATGCAGGAATATCCCAGACTAATGAGCTTGGCCATGATGACAAAAAGTATAATGAAGATAAGAGTTTGCATATGGGTCAGAAATCATTGTAGAGGAGAGGACCGTAAACACAGCTGAGGTGCTGCCTGTATCTGGCTGTAGCAGGAGAGGGTGAGGTGGAGCAAAGAATATAGTGTTCCGGCCTGCAGGGGGAAAGAGTGGCTTGGATCACTGCAAGGACCCTTGGTCATGTTCCAGCCAAGTCAATTAAGTTACAGCAGTGTGTGAGTGTGTGTGTGTGGTGTGTGAGAGAGAGAGAGTGATTCCTTCCCAATAAGAAAGGGAAGAACATAACCCTGACATAACAGCCAAGCAGACAGACTCCTGAAGGGTTTTTGGAGCTGCCAAAAATAATATGTGCAACTCAATAAACATGCCTCCGGGCACCAATAATCTTACACAAGTCATAGCAAAGCACAGCTGTTAATCAGGAGACGTACACATTCAATTCTTTAGTTCAAGAGGCGCATAAAGTCCAACTCTAAGATTAGTATAAAGCATTTTAAAAATTAGAATGGTTTGATAATGCTTAGCCTCACAACAATGGTACCAATCTGCTGTGGCAGCCATAACATGTGCTACAAGTAAATGCTTTGTTTTGTTTTTGTACTGAGGAAAGCCTAAATTGTGCTTATCATCACATGCAATAATGATTTTAAAGATATAAGAGATATTCAAAATGCAGCTGATATGCAATTGTAAAAGCTCAGTGGATACTGCAATTCTATTTAAATTTGTATAGTATATGTTATAAGTAATATTTTTAAATGATGTATGTGTACTTGGAGAGCAAATTGAAATTGCAGTCATGATAAATGAAACGCCTAAAACTAATAGCTATCTTTCTGTTCTGTTTTGCTGTCACAGCTATGGAACATAATGCTGGCCTGTTAAGATTACTTGAATATATTATCTATTATATCCATGCCATTGTCTAACTTTCTTTGTCTGTTAGAGTGACAACAGTATTATGTTATGCATTTCACTAAAGCTAAAAACTATTTGATGGCAATAATGCTTCCTAACATTATTGGCAACATTTGGAGTTGTCAGCTCTGTCTTGCTTCACAGCACCAAACATATGCTGCTGAGAGCATTTGCTCTCCATATTCACTCACACACATATGGAAATAAACACTTCTGTCCACACATACGCCGCCTATGGAAATAAACATCATCAAACGTCATATGGGCTTTTTGAAATAACCACTTGGGCATACCAGCATGCAAGAACTGACACATAAACCTCCAAGGCCCAAACACCTTGAAATGGATACAACACATGTATAAGATAAACTGACTAGCATAAACACCAAAGGAAAGGCAAAGGAGACAAAACGTTGACCAACAGTTAAATACTTTTTTTTTTCTCATACTGTCTATCTCAATATACCTGTATTCACCCTCTGTCTGAAATGTTCAGTTGTAGTGCCTGTCTCTTTAAGCCCCCCTCCCGAAAAAAGCCCAGTCTGCTCTGACTGGTCAGCATTTCCGGGTCTTCTCCATCTGCACTCTCTGCATCTCTGCACCATCACTGCAGCCGGGGAATGACGGTATAGATGTGACATCACAACCGTACATACATAAGTATTTTTACATTACTTATATAGCACCTCAACCTGCTTTATAATCAAAAAAAAGACATGGAAATCTCACTTTTTACAATATGGGACTTTTAAAATAAAAGTAATTACAGTAGGTATTTTGCCATTTTTAGTCAACTTATGTTGCCATTTAGACTTTCCTTATTACAAAATCCATATGTGTTTGTTGTTTGTTGTCTGGGTGTGATTTCCAGACAACATACCTCAAGAAGGCAGCCAAATTACAAATCTTGGCTGTCTTGAAATACACCACCAAAGAGTTCCCAAAAGAGTCTCTGTATTTCTAATGATACAATTAAAAAACTTTGACAAGGCAGATAACCCAGACTAAAAGTTCACTGATCGATTACCTATCATCAGAAAGTCTCTGCAAGTTGAATGTCATAACAAACACACAAACTGAAACCAACGACTGCCTGGAAGGTAGGACATGCATGGTGGGGAAAATAGTCTGCAGTAATGTCAAGTAGAAGCAATTCACGGTTAAGGAGCTGAACAATGAAAAACCACTAGTATGGTCCTTGAAACTCCTGTCTATTTTGTGAGCATGTCAGATCATTAGCCTCTTATCTAAGGAAGGGCTGATACAGAGGGTCAGGATGGCCCTGACTACAGGGAGGTTTTTTTTTTGTTAGACTGATGAGGATGTCTCCGATCCAAGGCTGAACTCCTGGAGGGGGGCCGGGGGCCTCGCTCTGACCTCAAGGAAAGAGACAGAGAGGAAGCCAAACAGGAGAAGGAGTGAAAGGGACATGACAAGGGGAGCGCTGGTGATAAATAGTCAATGATAACATATGGGGCTGCTGCTTGCCTGGCCCAAAATGGAGAGTCTCAACTTTACTCAGAGAAACATTAGTCTAAAAAAGTCTTGACAAACTGAAAATAAACCAGTAGTCTCAATTAACTGTGCATTGAACATATTGCAGATCTACAACAAGCCAAAGTAAGTATGTATTAAACTTTAAGAAATAGTAAATCAATGAGTCAACAATGAGTATGATGATCATTAACTGAGCTGTCTGGGTTTAGACATATTTCAAACGATACAAAGAACACATCAAACATTGTCCTGATATCAAGGTCTCAGCTGAGAGTCTCTATTTCAGACTATTTACACTATTCAGAGATTTACTATATTCCTAAAGTGGGTCTCTAACTCTCTTTGACATTTGTCATTTACTTTCAACCCTTGCATGTCGATCTCTTTGAAATAAACAGCCTTAAAAGACGGAAAAGAGCTAGAAACCCTCCAGGGCTCAGTTTAAAAAGGGCAAAAAGAAGAGAGAACCTCTCCCTACATGTCAGATCCTTTAACTGTCAGCTGTCAGTCAGGAAGTGTGCCTCTACAAACAGTCTAGTGGGTAATACTAGTATAAGATGTGCACAGGTGAAGGATTTATGTGTAGTGTCCACTTATCAGAGCCCGACTGATATATCGGCGGGCCAATATTATCGGCCGATATTAGGCATTTTCCAAACTATCGGTATCGGCATTTATAATGGCCGATAAATGTGTTGGCGTTGCACAGTTTGACCACCAGAGGGCGCTCTACAACGTCCCTGTTGGAAACACTCATGTTTAACCTTATAAGTTCCATATCTTAAATTTGTATTTTTATACATTTTATTTATCAGAACTTTAATATATTTTGATGTTCCTTTGTTCTGTTGTGACAATAAAACAAACAAGTTTATTTTTAAACAGCATTATCATATTATTTTAGTGAGGACTCATAAATAATAACTAATGTTAGGGAAATCTGTAAGGGAAATCTGTTTATTTTTTGTTACGCTTTTCTGGATTTTTTAAAATTATATATTGGCCGATATATCGGAATATCGGCCTTAAAAATCCTTTATCGGTCGGGCTCTGCCACTTATCCACACCAAGCTGGCTAATATGGAGCATACAGCTTATCATTTAATATTAATGACACCTACCCTTTTGGGAACAGAAGGCTAACGAGCCAGAAGCTACAGGCTGTAACCCTCCCATCCTGATTACTTGCACAGACTGGTCTCCCAAACCAGACAGCAGATAATTGTATCCCCTCGCATTTGAAAGTCACATTAAAGGGCTGATAATGGAGTTCTGGCTCAGAAAAAAAGGGGATCACTGGAGCGGACAAATGGAACAACGGATATGTCTTTGGCTAGCGAAGGAAATTGGTATCTGCTCGATTCATAGCTGAGCCTACAAAAGATGTCCTCTCTACTGGCATGCTTTGTTAATGGTGCGTTGCTTTTGAAAAGGGCCAAACTACCTGTTCCTTGTTGAAAGGGGGTGCTTGAGGAAAATGCAGGTGTACAGATAATAGGGTCGGCTGGTGATGAGACCCACGCACCTAGCAGAATGTGGTATTCATGTGCTGTCACGCACTGCGGTGGACTGACAATGCAGATGTGACAAAGGTTCCAGCAAATGGTCAACAAAAAGGAAAATACCTTGCCCCACTAACTCCTTAGCCTATCATTCTTTTATTGACAAATTAAAATGAAGCAAAACTTGGTTTGAGTTGTGACTGTCACCAACCACAGGATGTGTGACAGTAGGTTACTAAATAAACCAACACGATTTAAAACGCAGTGTACCGTCTTGTACTGTGATATTACAGGACAAGACAGTATTGGATTGAAACAGCACCGATACTAAAACTGAGGAGGGCAGAATAGGATAGGAAAGGCAACAACAAAAGTCAAAGAAAGGAGATTTCACCCTTGTTATTATCCTGTAGCCTGAACAAAGCCTTGAGCGAAAGGAAAGAAAGATCAGCAGTAATGCTGCGGTCTCAGTCTACTCCGAAGGCTTTTCTGGGCTGTGCTGATTTCTCCTCCTGCAGGTGCTTGTTTGCTGGTGGAGGACGATTAGCCTGTATAGCGGTTAATGAGATCCCCAAGGAAATGGATGCTGAACAGGTCACAGACAGTTGCAAGCACCAGAGCCTTCATAAGCCCACCATGCATGACCTTTGACCTCACCCCTACTCTTATCCTTGCCACATAATCTTGTGAAGGTCTAAAGCCTCACTTGAGGGTTGATACCACACACAGGTGTGTACATTTTTCACACACACACTTGTTAAGGACTAGAGTGATACAAGGCATTTTCAAATTCCCAACTCCGAAGATGTGCAACGCTGTAGGCTCCAGTGATATTGATATTGTCAGCATATAATAAGCAAATAATAAAAAAAAAATAAAAGCCAATTTAGTATTTTTTGTTTGATAATTGTTCATGTTGCCCAGTATAATGAGGTAGATGTAGAAATTATTTAATTTATATAATATTTATTTTATAAAAAGCAATAACCCACTTAAGGTCTGCAGCATGGACATTACAAAACAACTTACTGGTGCCAGTGACACAGTGTATATATATATATATATATATATATATATATATATATATATACATACATACATACATACATACATACATACATACACACGTGTGTGTATACATGTGTTTTTATGGATTAAATGACTGTGTACTGAAAAATAACCAATCTACATAGAATTCTCCCCCACCAAAGCAGAGCCAAAAGGAGAGTAAATATTGGACTTACTGTACATTCCTCCTGCTTTTACTGCTGTGTGTAAGTAGTGAATTGACTGTGAGCAAAACCAGCTTCATTTATTTATTCAGGCCTCTTTCATATTAGGCATTTTAACTTGCCATATTAGGAAAGGCACAATGTTTATAATAACATCAACAATGACTCTGTCCCATTTAAGAGTCCCAGTAAACCATGACAGTGAGCCTGCATGCAAAACGCCAGGACCCTGAAACTGGTGCTAAGTGGAATTCAACCATCATTAATTGTATTATTTAACCCTGTGCCTTTCCTACTGTGACAGTATTAGCCAGGTAACAGTTAATCAAAATGTATCCTCAATGACTAAAACATTTGTGCTGCCATAGTTTGCCCGCTCTCTGCAAGCAGCTTGACACAAATGTGGCATTGCTGTGATAAATGTACTGTGGCAGCCCTAATTACACCACAGCAAATTACATACATACAGCATGTATGACATGAGACTATGGCACTTAATTCTGTCAGCAAGTACAAGCAAAAGGGCTCCCATCTCAAAATCTTAAAGGTATTTTTCATGCATCCTTCCCATTACTTATAAAACCACACACACAAAGTAGGCCTGCATAAAGAGAGAAAGAGCTTCAGATATTATTTGGTCTAGTTTAACCAACTATGCAACAGGATACAAACTCCCATTAAAGGGTATGTGTTTTTTCCATGACGTTGATCAGGGCACATGAAGATTAACCACCTGTTCAGCAAACTGACAAATCACTGGAGGACAGTTTGGTGTGCTTACCTGCAACTATATATTTGTGAGCTTCAGTGGGCAAAGAGGGAAAAAAGAAGAAAGAAAAAAAGACAGTTAGTGAAAGTTAGATCTCAGAAAAGCACACAAGACTCAGAATGTGTACAACTTTGGAGAAAGAGGAGGACTGAAGCGGAAAGAGACGGATAAACCTGTAATGGATGAGTGACCGGAAGTGGATAAAGGAGGATGATGAGAAGAAGTGGTGATCACAGACAACGAATGGAGTCATTTTCACAAGTAATAATACGTTTCAATCCAATCACTTGGATTGAAACGTAAAGGTAAAGAAAACAGGATGAAAACATTATGCACAAAACTTTGGTGCCTATAAGCAGGTTGAATTCAATGGCCCAAAGCCCAGCGCCAACCAAGTACTACAATTATGAAGATGGTATACCTGACCAAACCCACCACAGACCTCTCTATCTCACACACACAGGCCAGTCAATCTGCTGTTTGCCCAGCTGATGCAGATTGATGGTGAGCAGTGTTGACAAGGCATATAAGAGGCTCATCCATAAAAGATGGGTTGGGCTGGGCAGAAACTGGGAGCTATTTACCAGGGAATAGCACAGAAACGACAGAGTCCCCTTCATTGATTATTAACCAGGCACACATGGAGACTTTCTGTCCGTGTTCTACATGGCCAGTAACCCTGATAATTTTGCACAGAGACGCATATTGCCATCAAATCAAATAATATTATCTGACATTTGTGCCAACGCAAAGAGTAGATACATGAAAATGGTCTTGATTGTGCTTTAAGTATTGTATTGCAGTTGGACGTTCGAGTACCACACTCAAAACGGCCACCATCGAGGCATGAGCCAGTTTCATTAAAACTTATTCAACCACCCTCCCCCCCAATAGCAGTCAACTATAACAAAAAAATAAATAAATCCAGTTGTTGTTCTGCACAATGACCTTGCACCCTGACAAAACAGGTGTTTTGATGGGTTTTGTCCCAGGGACGGTATTAGCCCAATGTCAGCTCTCCTTCTCTGTTCCACCCTCTTGCATTTCTCTCAAACCTGCTTTCTCTGCCCTCGTCTTGATCCTCATTATTTCACACTGAGGTCTTTGGGGGAGCAAACGGTCTATTATCCAAAGATGGAGCTTAAGACAACTTAAAGCTCTGGAGGAGTGGCTATTTATTTGGGTTGAAAGACAGAGAGAGTAGGAGGGAGTGTGTGCCTGGCGTTCCCATATCACTTAGGCTAATGTGATTAAGGTTGAGCGAGAGGGGGAGTTAATTTAGCTTAGAGTGTGTAGGTTCTAAGTGATTCATGTCAGGGAGAGTCGAGGGAGGGAGAGGGAGGGATGTGGCCGGTCACAGGACTTCCTGAAACACACACACACACACACACACACACACACACAAATGCTCATTGGTAAATCCCAAGGTCAGAAATGAACAGTACACACCTAGGAGGTCTGTGTCTGAACAAAAAGAGTGTGTGTGTGTGTGTGTGTGTGTGTGTGTGTGTGTGTGTGTGTGTGTGTGTGTGTGTGTGTGTGCATATGCAGGGCCTCAAACATGGCAGATGGACCCATTGGACTCTGAATGGTTTTCTGCATGTTGCCACCCACACGCACTATTATTACACATTATATGGACAGATGCAGCATGCCAATGGCACTTCAAACCAAGCTCTCAAACAGCAAAAGCTTGTTCTCTATATCAAAAGTTATTTTGAGCCTTAATTTGGGTCATACACAGTAAATACAGCTTTATATCCTAATGATGTTAACTGTTAAGATGGAGAGGTGAAAAAGTCAAGATTGTATTTGTAAAAAGGGGAAGGGGGTCTTTGTTTGCAACTCAGTTGTATGCTGACTGCAAACCCCCCCCCTCACACACACACACACACACACACACACACACACACACACACACACACAAAAGAAGTATTTTACAGACAGGAAGAAAAATGTGTCATCCCTCCCTCCCCCCCTCTAGCCCTATTGTACACTTTCAAATACCTCCCCGTGTTTTCACATTTGTTAAGGCTTTAAGGGGACAACTTTGTATTTGCAGAACAGTGGTAAGTCAGTCTGTGACTCCAATAATCAACCTGCTCCGGATGCTTAATAGTCAAGCTATTGTGGTTGTGCACCGACACAAACCCACTTTGTTGTCCAGGTTAAAAATTTAAATGCAACTAAATCTTTACAAAATAAACCACTTTTCCAAAGGCTGTCGTCCCGTTGTAAACTAGGAGTGGACATCATCAGGAGGCAAAAAAGCAGCTTTTTCAGATCCCTGATTCAAAAAGGACGTATGGGAGCTTCACAGAACACATGTGAGTCTGGACTGGAGAGCCTTTAGGTCATCCACAAACAGGGCCAAGAACTGAAAGGGGGGAGATTTCTAAGGGACTTGGACCAACTTCTGCATTTTCTCACACGCAGGACACTGAGGGTTGTAAAAAGTCCTATCAGTTTCCAGCTGTGAGGTGTATACAACCCTTTCACCATCCCCTCCTTTTCTCCACCACTTGAATAAATAGAAGCTGAGAAATGGGCTGGAGGGTGAGACAAGAAAAAGGAGAGAAGGATCCCTTTGGTACTTGTTTACCTCACGCAACACATCCTTCATGTCGCCCCAATTTACCAACCTTGGCAGACTTTGCCAAACAACTGCTCGCCATAAAAAAAAGCAAAGCTTGCATTTGTTTATCTTCATTGTGGTGGATTTGCCTCAGCTGACGGGAAATGAGGCTTGAGTTGCTGAGGCCACGCAGAGTGAGATCCACCATCTCTGCCTGTCCTCGTGCTGGAACCATTTGGTGTTTTTATTTATCTATTTTCTAAATATAGTGTTAGAGGTGAGTTGGATCAGGGTGTCAAGCATGTAAGACTGTTTTCCTGTGATTAGAAGTGTGTGACTGTGTGCATACAGAATTGGTAAAGGCTAGCATAATCTCAGAGCACACATTTCGTAATGAGTCATTTGCATATGCAGTGCGGTGGCATTGTGATTATATAATCACAAGAGAAGATAGAAATGCAAAGAAGGTTTCCTTTCGCTCAAGCAGAATCTTTTCACAATAGCGTAATTTCACGCAACGCAAATCTGCAGCTCCTCTGTGGGCCTGGGCCTGCCTTGATTAATTTAGTGTGAGGGAAGAGATTAAACACGCCACAGCAGACATCAAGATAGACTGTCAGGACAGACTGAAAAAGTCACTGCTATAATGAAAAACTAATTGTCACTTCTATATGAGGTGGATTTTTGCCAGCTTTGTTCAGACACATCTTCAGTGTCTTGCTTAAGTGCCCATATCAGATACTATTAAATTACCTTTATACAGTCTGGTATCAGAAATACTCATCCAAAAGCGCAGATTATGTGATATGAGGAGATACCTGACAGAAATGTCTGGATGAATAAAAACGCTTGACTCTCCAGACGCCTCAAAGGCTCGTCTCTATTGAGTGTTACTCTTATTTTGACAAGAGGGCCATGGACCCTTCCTCCCACTCTAAGTCTGACAGTCATTAGTTAGTTATATCAGTCTCCCCACAGGCCCTGCAACGGTCTGCTGCTTTGACCATGTTGAAAAGTCAAAGGTGGGAGCTGCAGTGATATGAAGGGGCTCCGTGTTAGCGCTCTTCCTCTGTGATAAATTTACACCAAAACCTGCAACTGATGACATTATGGGTACGTGGGAGGCTGACGGCCCCCACGTTCCTAACATTCCAGCTGTGGCAAGAGAGATTATATTCCTCCTCAAACCTCCACACTGTACAACATCAAGGTGTGTGTGGAGCCTGAAACCATGCCCACACAGAGCTAAAGCATAAAATCTTAAAACCGCTGATTTTGCTGTTGGCCATGTTCAACAAGTAGCTTTTATAAGCCACTATTTTACACCTGTCACTATATTATACCTATTCAGTTGTACGAAGTGTGAAACATAAATTCTGATGTGAAAGGCAAAACATTTATGTGAATCAATTTTACAAATGAACAATGCACACCGGTTTAGAGACAAAACAGGTAGGAACTCCAATATCTAACAATGATGTTATGGGTTTTTGGCTTCTTAAAACAAGACGAAAAGAATTGGTTTCACCCAAAACTCTTTCCTGATCCAATCATTCACCTTCATTTGGCTGCTTTTGTTGTGTGTGTGTTATGTGTGGCCAGTGGTGATGACTCAGATAATTAACTACTTATGTGGACTAGGTTGATTGAGAAACTCATTCTACTAACTTGCCCCTAATCTTGTAGCGTCATTTAATTTTGGACACAGGTTTCATTGTTCAAATGCTCATTTCTCACAGCAAAATTTCAGATGAAACAAACTCCAAACATTACATATATACGTTTCTGTTGCAAAAAGCAATCGAAACAAAATTATTTAACTACCTGCTTGGTTTTGTGTGTATATCTTGCATGTAAATGTGCACTTGGTGTGGAAATACTTTTAGTATTGGAATCGGATACTATTGAGGCTCTGATTGGTTAAAAAACTAAACAAAAAAAAAACAATCCATGAAAAAATCCACTGAGCACACATGGTTCAAAGTAGAAAGTGAAACCTGGCTGTTAAAGGAACACTAGATCACTCTAAAAAGTGCCATCTCATATTAAGCTTATCAAGTGTTCTCTGTGGCAGCTAAGGCTTTCTCCCGGACACATTCATCAAATGGATCTGGATCATGAGTCCGCTGCTAAATGCAGGCTTGGCACGGCCGAGCCTTCCGATTCGGCCCTGCTGCGTAATTCAACCAAGCAGTTAATGTCGGTCTGGTCAAAGTCAAAGAGGCACCAGAGCCATCCATAAAGCAATGAGTCCAGTCATGCATCCCTGTGCCACCGATGACATCACTGAATCCTCTGCACCCCCCTATCCCCCCCCTTATTTTATGAGGTCCCATCCTTCACCGCCTCTTCCCTTTAGATAATTTCCACCTCTAGCAGAAACACCACCATTCCCCCTTTTAGCAAAATAGACTGTTCCATTAATTCTGATCCATTATTAGAGGAAATGGCTTTTAATTTTGCCAATTAACAAGCTTGTGAATTCATCAGCCGAGCGAGATTCACAGAATTAAAGAGCGGGCATAAGAGTGAGGGAAAAAGAGGGGGAAGAAGGGACCATCAGCTATGTCATGCTGCACTAATTGTCACACGTAAACAGAGGATCAGAACATTCTGTTGGAATCAGGAAAAACCGTTGATCTAGTCATGAGAGATCTGAACTGATGGTGAATGCAGGTTGAAGTTATTAGCCGGAAGGGAGAAGACGTGCAGAGGACGGTAATTGATGAGTGTTGGCTGCTGACGGGTACAGGCACTCGACAGATGAAGGATATCATGATTTGAATCATGTCCGCTGACTAGCAGAGACGACTGCAAAATCAGTGATGAAGGAGCAGCAACGTGAATTTAAAAAGCAACTGTCCATTTGTGGTCCAGTCAGGATTCTTACTGAAACAAATTGGGCAAGAAAGACAGTCCCACCCAAAACTGAAGACCTTGTCTCTACAAAGAAACTTGAGTCTTTCACCAGATAAGATAATGGTGGGTCGTAAAAAGATAAGCATTTAGCATTCTTCACCAACTCTATATTCTGTGAAAGCAATTATCTTAACAAGGCATTTAATCTGTTCAGCACGCTGTCCTGCAAAGTGATAGGGCAATAGCTGAGCAACTGACTGAAGAGTTTAATATGAATGATCGACAAAAAGTCAATCAGCAACATTTGATGTTCTCATGACGTCACTTGTCATGCATAAATGCATAAATGCAAAACTGCAAACGTTTCTCTGTTTTATATCTTTGGGTTTTGGACTGTTGGTCAGTGAGAGGAGCTTTTTTCTGATTATTTGTTTGTACAAAGAATAATAAACAGATGGAAATACACAATACCTACAGTTAATGATTTTAGACTATTATAATCAAATTTTTCTCAAAACAAGTGAAGAGATCCATCAGCGGGGAGATAATTTGTCATCTTTTCCAGAACAAGACTCAGTACCTGATGCTAGTGAGTAATACGGAGATATACCGCAGGTCTTTCCTGCCTGCTGCTGTCAGACTCTACAATCAGCACTGCTCTCAGTAGAACACATGCACAAAATACACACACCAGGACTGATAAAACATAAGACATACAGTAAAACATGTGACTTTGCAGTTACTGTAAATACATTTTACTTTTATTTACTGTGCGATTACTGTAAATACATTTTACTATTTTAATATTTACTCTATTTAATATTTATTATTGTTGTGTGTTAACGTGGGTCCTCTACTTTCCTCTTATCCCTTGCTGCTGCAACAGTGTGAATTTCCCCATTGTGGGATTAATGAAGGATTTTGAATCTTGAATATTGAATCTTAATTGTTTTAAGAAACTGACATATACTTGTTTAGACACCTAAAACAAGTGAAACTGACAGAAAATTACATTTCAACATGAACATGCAGGACTTAATAAGATGGAAATTTTGTACTGAGGTTTGATAGCAGGTATTGTTTCTGCTTTCAATGAGAGCACTGCAGCTCTATCTGAAGCCGGACTGACATGTCATTAATATCCATAAACGTCAGGGTCTTTAGTCATTGGACATTGTCTCTCTATTCTTCACTGGAAAAACAGAATGGGATGTGGACAAAGCTGCTGTTTTTGTCTTGTGTGGGCCAAGATAAAGCACCCAGTGAAAAGGTTGCCATCCATCTTCATCCGCCTGGCATGTGCTTTAGGTACTTCCGCCCGCAATGTAGCCTTGTCTGTCTTTTTCTGCTCTCCGTGTGTGTGTGTGTGTGTGTGTGTGTGTGTGTGTGTGTGTGTGTGTGTGTGTGTGTGTGTGTGTGTGTGTGTGTGTGTGTGTGTGTGTGTGTGTGTGTGTGTGTGTGTGTGTGTGCTGTAAGTGGCATTGAGGTTAATGAAGTGGATCCACCTCTTATCCTTCCCAAAGCGAAAGAGACTTTATAAAGCAGTCTCCTGACTGGCTGCCTTTCTGTCCTGGTCCATGCACACATACTCATAGCTGTACACTCAGGACAATGGCAGAGATGCCTGCACAGACATATTCAATCAGTCCTGCTACCATGACCCTGATGGAAAATGTCATACATTTCCATTTCCTCTGCTTAACCAGATCTGCTGTAGCATTCCTTTTTACTACTATTTAACTTATTTGACTATTTATTTACTTTATTTTATCATTATTAATACATTTTGTGTGTATATATTTATATTGTTTATATTCTATTTATCCTTCTTATATTTGAATGTGCGACATGCAACAACAACACCATGACAAATTCCTTGTATGTGCAACGTACTTGGCAATAAAGCCCTTTCTGATTCTGATCTACAAATGTTCCTGATTAGTTTATTTTTCTGGATTCCACTCTAGTTTAACGGAGCACCACCAGTGATTGTTGATCAGGCAGTAAAACGTTTTCTGAATGTCCTTGTCTGGAATTCACCTCCCTAAATGCCAGAATTTCCATGACCAGTGGAGAGTATGTTTAACGCTCACAGTCTCTTTTATTTCTCAACAGTTCAATAAGTCAGTCTGACCACAACTGGTGTTGAACCTTTGGAAAACCACGAAAAATAGAGGAATCATGTCGCAGTGGAGATATCAGCATGTACTGATGCCCTGCATCTCTTTTCCTCTCCCTCATCACTTTATTTCACCCTTGTCCTTTTTCGCTCTCTCCACCCCTTCCTCTTCCTCCCTACATCCTTTCATCTCAACCTCCCACGCATTTCAGGTCACCGGGGAAGCAATCGTCTTAAGTGTTCTGGCTGACAATGAGAGCTGATGAGAAACCTTCCTGAGTGTTGGCTGGCTAAGGTAAGCTCCTGATCCACTCTGCGCTGCGTACAAATGCAGGAAGCTCATCTGTGTCTTCTTTTTTCCTCCTGCTTATTCTGGAAGTTTTTACCTAATTATAAATCCCTGCACAAGACAAATAAAACTCATAAAGGAAGAGCCAATTTGCCTAAAATAAGGTATAGATGCAACCAACCCGAGAGACGATTGATCTTCTGAAATGTATTTTGCAGAAATTGGTCTATTGGATTTCTAGTTTAATCCAAAAAACAGGTCATTGTGGTTAAGGTTAGAGTCAGTGTCTATGCCAACATATATCCCTCACTATCTCTCTCCAGCCCCCTTTAAAGAGCCAGGTCTTTATATGTGATAGAAAGTATCAGCCACAAAGGCGGGCCATCGCTGACTCGGCACACCTTTTCCATAATCCTCTAGGATGAAATGGTTCAACCATTTCATCTAAAACAAAGGGCAACAGAGGTTGCCTCAAGCAGCAGAATCAACAAAAGCAAATCTGGGAAGGTGCAAAGTAACTCTCCTGCAGCAGCTGCTGAACAGTTTGGCTTGCAGATGATTGATTTGTTTGATTTTACATCAACAGTCCACATTCATTCGTCCTAACCAGCTGTCAGAATTCCAAACTACCACAAGCAGGAATATGTAGCCTCCCAAACTGCTTCGAGCATGACTTCACTTATAGACAAGTCCCTGCACAGCCCAGATCCTCAACGCTGAAGAAAACCTGCAAGCATTACACATGAATAATAACTCCACTTTGTCAACTGTGGTCGCCGGAGGATGTGACACACTAAAAAATAATGATACGCATGACAGATTGACGATTCTTGCGGCCTGTAACTTGATGAACTTATAGTTACTTGATGGTGGCATCACCAAATCAATCTTGGAGGTGCTTCCTCTCACTCAGACATGTGTCATTAAACAATTGTTGAGTGCAGGCAGACAAACTGACAGACAGCAATAACTGTCTTCAGTAGTTGTGGTGACGTCGCAGTAGGGCTTTGACTCTGATCGTTGCTATTCGAATATAATTTGAATATTTAAAAAAATAAGCTACGGTGAAATATCCGAACTTCCTACTGTTTGTATTTAATCCAGGGTCTGACTTTTAATAAAAAAATTGTTGTGGCAGTGTGCTTTTCTTCTGAAAACATCATTGCCTGCCTATTGACTGATACACTGCCCTCTGGTGGACAGAACATATATACTAGTTTGATACTAATATAAGCCTTACTCAAAATATTATTAATAAATATTTGAATATTAATATTAATGATTTTTGGGCAAAAGTCAAAGCCCTATGTCGCAGTGGATATGACACATTCCTTTGGTGTGGGAGATCTGGGTTCAATTCCCACTGTGATACATCAACCAATGTGTCCCTGAGCAAGACACTTAACCCCTAGTTGCTCCAGAGGCGTGCAACCGTATATAGCAATTGTAAATCACTTTGGATTACATGTAATGTAAAAAATGTAGTGTAATGTATGAATCAGTTTTTACACATCCATTTAAGTGCCTTAATCACTAAGTGATCTCTACATCAAAATCCATTTGTTTTCTAAAGTTGTACCATTTATATATGTGGTTTTGGATGCCATTTTTTCAACATATAGGAGGCTCTTTAGAATCTCCTGGAAATATGTCTCAATAAAACTTGTACAAAAGTGGTTAGACTACAAAAGGGTTAAATCCTTTCATACACTATAGTGTTAATGTGCAGGTTAATGGCAGTATTGCTGACTTGTTTACTTGTGCATACTTCCCTAGATTAGTGAGTGGTTATGACCTAGCTTGGCCAGCAGTGATTGTTTTATTGTTAACAAGTCTAGCACTAACATAACTATTGTATAACCTCAATGGTTTTTTTTGTTGTTTTTTTTTTTTTTTTACAATGGTGCTGTGAATCAGCTGTTTAACATAGAATAGCTAGAGTTAAACCTAAATGGAATGTGGCTAAATTAAAAAAAGAAGGAAAGTGTATAAGTGTAAAGGCTTCAGGGCGATGTAATAAATTAATATGTATTGCTATTTCACACAACCCCGCTGTGGTTCAGTTCTTTATAATGGTTTATTTTCTCTCACTGAACAAACCGCTGCAATTGTCTGAAGCATGTCTTAACCACAGACTTCATTTTATTTAACCAAAACTCTTCAAATCATAATTGCACTTCAGCCGAGGAAAAATTAAGCTAAGCTATCTCCCTTTTGGGTTTTCGGACTCCAAACCAGACCACTTTATTAGCAAATATGGCCAGCCTCTTGTATAATGAAGCAGGAGAGGGGCGTATAATCAGTGTAATTGGCTCTGGGTGGATTTAATAACATCACAGAATAGTCATGTCACGAACCACTAATTAAATGCTGTAATCAACATGCTGCCTCATATACTGAGTCTCTGATGCGGTGTTCAACAGCCATGCCTGGGGGTTAGAAGGAGAAGGGTGTGTGTCTGTGCAAGTACTTATGTAGCTCTGTGTGTGTGTGTGTGTGTGTGTGTGTGTGTGTGTGTGTGGGTACATCCCTTGACACTATCATCAAGGGCTGTAGCAGGTGTGCAGGCAGGCACCATCTGATCTATTTGTACAGATCCACTGAGGCTGAAAGCCTACAGACGTTTTCGTCCGTGAGAGGATGTGCTTTGTCAGATAACTGTGTGTGGTTGCTAATGGCTCTGGGATTGATGAGCTTCTGGTCATCTTACAGTTGCTGTTAGGGTAGAGTCACTATTCATTCCATGGCTGCAAATTATAATTATTTAATAATTATTATTTTCATTACAGGGCAATCTATCTATTATGTGTTTTGATTCATTGTATAAGCTATAGAATGCCAAAAAAATGACAATAATGCTTACATTCCCAGAGGCTAAAGTGAACAGTCCAAGACCCAAACATACATTACATTACAATGATATGAAACAGAACAGCAAACCCTTTCTTTGGAGAAGGTGGAACTAAAACAATTATTCAGTCTCAATTACATTTCCAGAAAAGTCATATTTTTATTCGTATAATGCCCTATTTTCATCTGTCAACAACTTGAATAGTGTGGCTTAAATTTACGACAAGTGAAAAGTGAAAAGATAAGAAGGATGGTTTACCCTCCTACTGTTCACTACATCCCTGGAAGAAACCTCTCAGGAGTAAATGTAGTTTATTCGGCCCTAAATAAACTTCCAAAAAGGAAAAGAAGCTCAACAGAAAATAGTTTTGTTGGAGATGTTGTGGTGGACTGCCCTCTTACAAAAGAAAAATGCTAGTCTGGGCTCAAATTCTTGTCACTTTCGGATGCTGATTGTTTTTCTTATGAAAAACAGCCCATTGAGTCAATATGAAATAAATGCAGAATGATGTGTAAGCTCTGTATCTTCAATCTCTCGCCAACAACCTTCAACAACTCCTAGGGGTTAAAAAAAAAAGCACCAAATGAATCCTTGAAAGCCAATGTTGACAATTCAGTGAAAATCCAGCGCTGGCCTCAGGCCGCAGTGTTTTGCAGGCCTGCAGACAGACCACAGCTTTTTTTAACATCCATTAGCTTCCCAACATTTACACCAGTCAGCAGCAGATTGCCCAGGAATAGCAGAAATCCACTTACTTCTACCGGCTACACTTCCAGCTGTTTGAAAAGTAAAAGAGAGACTCGCAGAAAGTGGTGCCCATGTGAGAATACTTTATCCTGAGCCATTTACCATCTGGGTTTGCACTACGGATCATTTCCCCAATGTCAAGCCTCAAAGTGAGAGGTCTGATATAATGCAGTAACTAGGGCTGCACGATTATGGCCAAAATGATAATCACGATTATTTTTATCAATATATTGATCACGATTAATTATCACGATTATTTGTTGATTTTAACCAAAACAAATTTTATTATCACATAGGATAATTATAACTGCTTGCACATCCATATTGTGCTACATTCCTCCTTTGTTGAAGGATACTATGAAGGAGTAAGCCATTTCAGCTTTTGTGCGACCGCTTTCCAAATATGCGCGTTTGCTGTGAAAAGATACAGGCAACGCAATTTTCTGTTCATGTTAACGGCGCATGTTAAAATCCGGTGCCAATAGGGCACCGGTGCCTGGTATCTACCGGACGAAATAGCAATGCGGATTACGGTGCCACTTAAACGTCTGCGCTGCTCTCTGATGCTCCAAAACAGACGTTAGAGGCAACAGAAACATCGCTGCATGTCACGCTAGTAAACACTAATAACACGTTACACAGCAGCTAACGTTAGCCTACCATTAGTTACAGTAGTAACTGGATTAAACATGGCTAAAATGCTGACAGCTAAACGGTATAGTGTGACTTTATTTCACTGTAGAGGATTCTAACAGCGGGACATACAACTGGTAAACTGGTAAACCTTGTGACGCCGTATGAATGACTGCTATCTGTTGTGGAATTGTCCTCACGTTACTCTGTCCTCTGTGACTGTCTACATCTAAACTAAGCTGCGAGTTGCAGGGAACAACTCTGATTGGCTCATGGAGGCACGTGATCAGAGAGTGGTTTACGGAGCTTTGGGGGAAAAAAACTTTGACACAGAGCGTTCTATGAACGGAATGAATCATTTTAAATATCGTTTGATCACGTGAATTTGATCGTGGGAAGCCAAAATCGTGATCGTGATTAAAATTTGATTAATTGTGCAGCCCTAGCAGTAACCACCGATATTGTAGTCCTGACTGATGTGAATTACTTTGTGAGTGACGTCTGTAGCCTCTAAAACTAATGCTTAAACATAACTGTTGGAAAACACAACTGTATCCATCATAATGACAGTAGCACACTCGTAAAGCCACACTGCTGTGTAGCATGAGGGGTCCTGGGGCTTTTTTAAATACATTTCCCAAAATTGTCAGATTATGTCAGGCCCAACTCCGTTAACTGTGGCATGGGAATAAGGGCTTGGCTGCAAAAACTCTGCTCCACACAGATAAATCAATTAATAAAGAGGTGGCTAGGGTGTGCGTGTGTGTGTGTGTTTGTGTGTGTGTGTGTGTGTGTGTGTGTGGGTGTGTGTTGGGTGAGGGTATTACCCCGCAGAACTCCGAACACACAGGCCAGTGAGCCCTGCTGCCCCAGTATTTTTGGGCTTCCTTCCAGCTTTATCGTCAGCAACTCGCCTCCATCTGCCCGGGGCTCTGACCACCCAACAATGGCAACCTATGTTCCCACAGGGAGAGCAAGAGACATGCCACTAGGACCCTCCTCTCCACACACACACACACACACACACACACACACACACACACACACACACACACACACACACACACACACACACACACACACACACACACACACACACACACACACACACACACACACACACACACACACACACACACACACACACACACACACACACACACACACACACACAACATGGCCAGGTCCACATGGTAAGCTGTGTATGCATCTGCTGTTTGTGAATGCATGCAGCAAGTTTCCAGCCAGCGTTAAACTCTCCCAATATGACGTAACTTTGCAGAAAAAAACAAACAGTGGATAAGGAAAACAGAGCGAGGGCTCCACACACACACACACACACACACACACACACACTCTCTAACACCTCCCACCACACCCTGACTTTCATGAGGTGAGATCTCTTTATAGACTGGCCACAATGAAGAACTCAGACTACAACGCCATTGTAACCACTACTGATGTTTTGTGTAGGGTTATAGTGAGCAGGATGCTCAGGTTCTCCATTACACTCATGTCTTTGACTCAAGAGCAGACATGAAGCAAAGTGAAAGGGGAGCCGTCAAGACTTTGAGAAAGAGGAGAAGTGGAATTCATTGCAGGATAGCTCTGATGCAGCCATCTGGTTAAGCCATTTTGTGAGTAGAGGGGTTTGGTTACATACCGAGTGTCCACAGGGGGGACAATGGAGGAATTACAATCCATCTATCTACTAAAACAGACAGAAAGAGACAGGCTGCAGTGGAGTACAGACAGCATGTAAAAGGGACAAGGACCCACTGAAACACTTTGATGAACAATATATAATTGTTATGTGATTCTTGGGGCGTTTTCTTGAAGCCTTCCAGGGAGGTTAGAGGTCAGGAGGGCCTGTCACAGATCAGCAGGGGGGACGATGTCTTATACAAGGACACTTCAGCAGCGTTTATGCTTGATGACAGGAAGATTTAGACCTCAAAGCTGGTGTCTTTCCAAGATGTCCCGCCATCACCACTACGTATGCAGCACAACCAATCCACGAGTATCCACGTATTGACTATATGCTGACAGTAATGACAGGCACTGATACAAAAGCAGGGTTTTTTTTTTTTATTACAGCCCACACAGAAATTTTGCAGTACTTTTATTAACACTCATTAATAGTGACAGCATTTTTACGGGGATGCTTTCAAGCTTCGACCTACTTTAGAAAAATGTAAGCGCAAGGATGTCAGGCCAAATTAAATGCCTAATGTTTTACATTCATGCCATTCGTTGTCTGTAGGAAACAGTGTAGGGTTAAGCAATCATTCAGGCTAGGTACTAATACAAGATAGTTTTATAAACTTCTACATCTGCAGCTGACATTCACACTTTGTGGGTGTTGTGTGGGTGAAGTCAGCTGGTGTAAACTAGATTCGCAATAAAATAACATCAAAATCTGTCAGAAAGGACGACAGAAATGTACCTAATTCATGTCAGAATTTTTTGAAAAACAATGTTGAACAAGTGGCACTTCCTGTGGTACAATTTATGGCAGTTTCAATTATGTTTTTCCTCATGAATAAGATTAGTCCAAAGGCATGCTAGCTCTGTCAAAGGATCACAAAAATAACTACAATTCAACCTGAGGGGGACGTGAATGTCTGTACCAAATTTCAAGTCAATCCATATAATAGTTGAGACATTTCACACAAAACCACAAATATGAATCTCATAGTGCTGCAAGAGGAAACATCTGGGCACTACAGCCATTAGGGTTGATCCTCTGGGCACCATGAAAGTTTACGTATTTTAATGGCAATCCATCCAATAATTGTTGATATTTTAGTCTGGACCAAAGTGGTGGAGCGGCTGACTGACAGACAGCACGGATAGCAACGGATAGATGGCATTGCCATCCCTCGAGCCACACCACTAGAATTGCTAAAAGAAGAGTTTTTTTTTAAAGCTGATGAAACTAAAAACAAAAGTTTTAAAACTTAGGTGAAGATAATATAGTATGTATTAGAAGGATAACCCCTTGAGATCAATTATCTAATTTTCGAGGGGGTCCTTAGAAAAAGAGAAGATACGATAAATGCTGATAGAAACTGATTTTTGCATGTTGCAGTACCTGTTTCTGTTTTCTATACTGTAGACAAAGCATTCATGTAATGCTGCCCCTCACAGTTCCATACTAAAAGAGCGGGGGTGTTGGGAAGTACATAACGATAACTGCTGGTTTACAACCGTGTTACTGTCACATCTGTGCGTAAAGAGAGGGAGCGAAGGAAAGATGGTGGAGCCACTGAAAGACTGAAATCCGCATCCATGTCCAAGTGATTAGCTGTGAAGCTATGCCCATTAGGCAAATGATAATTATTATTAGGCTACTACAGCATCATTAAAATGACATTATGAGCCCATTTTGTGCTGACACACACAAATACATCAGCGCCACACATGAGTAAATTCTGTCTACCATATTCACTTGATCCAAAGAAATAGCATTTCCACACAGAGAGAGAGAGAGAGAGAGAGAGAGAGAGAGAGATAATAGCATTTATACACACACACACACACACACACACACACACACACACACACACACACACACACACACACACACACACACACACACACACACACCAGTTTTTAATATCTTTACATATTTTTTTAATATCTCTACATATTTATATCTAATGTTTAATTTTACTGTTTACATTTTTATTACAATATACTTTTTGTTTAATATAGCTTAACTTGTGTTATTTAATTTGCCATACTAATAGATTTTATAAAAATAGTATACATCCATCCTAATATTGTGTTAATGTACATATAACTGTTTATTTTGTTTTGTCTTAAGCTTTGGCAACATAGTTATTGAAACTTTCACGCCAATAAAGCCCCTTGAATTGAGAGAGAGAGAGAGAGAGAGAGAGAGAGAGAGAGAGAGAGAGAGAGAGAGAGAGAGAGAGAGAGAGAGAGAGAGAGAGAGAGAGAGAGAGAGAGAGAAAGAGGAATGTAGGTGCAGGCTGACACAAGATCAGCTTCTGACATGTATAAACTTGCTTCATCTTTTCTCTATAGGTCTCTGCCTCTCTTAGCTGCACCATTCCTACCTGACATCTCTACTCTTTGCTTAGGTGTGCCTTTCATTCCCTATTCTCCACACACACACACACACACACACACACACACACACACACACACACACACACACACACACACACACACACACACACACACACACACACACACACACACACAAACACACAAACACACAAACTTTGAGAGCTTTGAAGTCTGTGCAGTACATCGTTTTCTCGTTTAGCTGTGAACCGAGGAAGAGGCTCTGGGAAAATGCAAGAGAAGTCCCATGTCGGAAGTCACCCATGCTGGGACTGTGTGTCTCAGGAGGGCCAGTCATTACAGGTGAATGGAAAGGATGGGACTAGAGCTGTCACGTGGAGGGGCTCAAGTTGCACACACACACACACACACACACACACACACTCACACACACAATCTCACACAGAGCCCCACATACATACCATAAAGTAGGTGGGTGTCCCAGTGCCTGTCACCGTGTGGGATCCCTGTACTGCACTGGTACAGAGGCATGCAGCACTTAACACACATGCATGCACACAAACACACAGGCAGTCATGTCACTGGTGCGGTTGCATGCAGGGATTAACATGAGAACACACACACAGTTTTCATGAGTTTTCTGCGTCTGAATTCTATGACACCTGAGAGCCGTTCTCTGGGAGTGATCATGATTTCATGTGTTAGAAAGCACTGGTTAGAAAGGAAAGGGGATACGGTGGTACTACTACTATAATTTTGCACGCCGTAATAAGTGTACAGGTTTTTTTGTCTGAGCAAACCATTTACTACGCTAAAGTGCTCTTAGCGTTCCACAGAAGAGACAGACACATGGTGGTAGACATGGGAAGGAGTTATAGGACGAGAGATTTACATTGGAGTGGAAATACATTTGGTAAATGATACAGTAAAACTTGTAGCAACATTTGTGAAATATCTGTTCACCAGAAATCTCCCATGTACATGTTGCTGCAGTTATAGTATTGCTGTCGGCCGGTGTATCATAACTTTTTATGCATGTCAGCGTGAAATATGGCCTAGTTCAGCTAACAAAAACCGATCCTGCTGAGGGGTTTGATGGATCAAATGTAGGTTTCCAGGAGTCATCTTGATTTTTGTTACTGGCTTGATTTATTTGTTATCTTATCATTTGGAACGAATGGAAATGTTTGTCTGTTTAACTTATATATTTTGAATAGACAGGTATTGCAAAGATGAAAAACATTGATTAAAACACGAACAACTTTATATAAGGCCTATAATATATTGTTATTAATATATTAATAATTTCATTGGACATTTCCTAAAGATGATGTACTTTGGTACGAGCCTAATTATAGGGAAATAAAGATAACGCTCTGATACAGTAAACATAATTAGTCCCACCTCATTTATTAGAATTTTAGGAAAGAAAAAGGAAATTATATAGTAATGAAATATTGTGGCTTTCCAGATGAATGTTTTTAAAAAGAAAAACTGCTAAAGTCGTAATGACTGGATCAAGTGACAGATATCCATTTAAACCCAAGTAAATATTAACTTTAATTAGAAGCCTCTCTCTCCATATCTGTATCCATAAAGCTGTATGATTGCCTGTAGATACATTTCACATTTTACACTAGCAATTCATTTAGTAGAAGTGTAGAAAATCAAATAGTGTTTCAATTTTGCCTTAAATTAGTAATAAATGACACAGTCCTTTCCAGTGTAAGAAATCACCCGTCCTAATCACTTTCTTTCTTGGAAATAATTGGAAAACTATTGGGACCCTAAAATAAAGTGTCACCAAGTACATTTAGATCATCTCGCCGACGATATTTCACAGATTTCTTGATTGATTGTTAAGCAGCTAAATTAAGAGAACGAAAGAAAGAGCACAGTATAGATGCTGAGCTGCCCTGCACCAGCTCGCTGTGTGGAAGCAGCAGAGGTCTGGACGTCTGGAATAGGGATAGCTGGAATTCCTCCCTTAGATGGCACGTCCTTAATCTCATTATCTGGGAGGACATGGAATCTGCATTCCAGCCTCCTCCACACACACACACACACACACACACACACACACACACACACACACACACACACACACACACACACACACACACACACACACACACACACACACACACACACACACACACACACACACACACACACACACACACAGCTCAGTATGCCCTTTTCATGTCAGAGGGACCTGCTGTGTGTGACATGGTGGCCAAGACCATCGACGTTTGTGGTGGTGTTATGGCTGTACACGAACATTCCTTCACACACACACACACACACACACACAAATATATACACACCAGGCTACCTCATATGGTTGAAGAGGCCATTTTAAGAGCTTCCTCCTTCAAAAACATGGTATTAAGGAATAGATGGGGGTACTGCACTGAGTGACAAGAGGACCTCCCACTTTAACAGGCACCGTAATAAGGCGTGACCACTCCTGACAGGTGTTTTGTCTCACTCAGAGCGGCGTGATGTGGCCATTGTAGTGGCCACTTCCACTGAAAGGCCCAAAGAAATCCCACACCAAACAGGGAGAAGAGCTTGGCATGCTATGGCAAACATGGAAGCTTCTGCCTTCACAAACCGGAGCTTACGTAAAACTCGACATCAATCAATAAGCCAGAGTGACAATGAAGGGGTATAAACAGCACTAAATGGAAATTCTACACATCAAAGCCACATTCTTTCTGCAGTTTTTGTACTTCCAGGTGTGTTTATTCCTAAAAGCTGGTTCAATTTGCAAGGCAGCTCTGGAATTTAATCAGCAGAAATCTTCTCTGAGCCACAAAGAGAAAGCACTAAAATCCTATTACGGTGCACAAAGCCTCCACTGTTTCTCAGTAATGCTACAGCACACTGTAAGGTACTTAAACGCTAATGCTAACTAGCACCAGCACTGCCTCCTTAATCAAAGACTCAAAATCTTTTGATTCAACTGCTGTAGAGAAGAAGCAGTTGTACATGTTCATGTTCTCAGTAATGTTTGGGCTACCGCTCACATTAGTCCAGCATCAGTCACTGAAAGATGACGTAGATTCACTTAAAAGGTCCAATGTGTAGAAATTTCTCCCATCTAGCATTGAGATCATATATTGCAATCAACTCTCTCGCGTGCCACGCAGTTCAAAGTACATATTACAGCTATGGTAGCCTTCATGCTTTTTTCTCTCCTGTTCCTGAAATTTGGATTTTGAATACATGTGGTCCTCCATGTTTCCTTCTTCAAAGTTGCCGGGGCCGGGAAGCGACGATACCCATTAGCAGCACCCGCAAGTTTATCATGTGACAGCGAAAACACAAAAGGCGGAGCAGTATGCCCTGTATGTCCCTTACCGGCTAACGTATTTCAAGATGGCGCATGAATATGGAGCATCTACCCCAGTTCATGCAAAAGCAAATGTAAGATTTCAAGCCAAAAGGAATACTTGGAATTGAAGGTGGTGTTAAATATTCATGAAAAGGACGTTTGTGAACGGGCAAAACAGATTTTGATAATGAACTAAAAACGTTACACACTGGACCTTTAAGAAGGCAACTTGCTGTTGCGTCTGACTTTCTATCACAGCTGCACACTTGGTCAAAAGTGTACATTTATGCAAATCGCAGCAGCTATGAATGTGTCGCAACCCATCGGTCCATGCACCTCAGTTATATGAGCTACTTTGGTGGACTTGTTGGATATAGAGGAAAAGGGGCTTGGCTAGGACTGCTTGAACAGGAAGGGAAGGGCCCTGAGTGGGGAAAACATGAAAGGAGAACTCCGTCATCTGCAAGCTTTAATGACAGACTGAGCGTCCTTGTTTTGACTGAAGAGCTCTTTTAATATGCATGACAAAGGACATCCTTCTGGGACCTTCCCTGGCAACAGCACCCAATCCCCTCACAAACTTCTGTTGTTTCTGCTGCTACTCTTCATCGCGTCAAAGCGCAAAGGCATCTCCCTGAGCAAAACCTTCTGCTTTTGAAGGCCCATCCAGTTCGCCAGCTGGAGATCAGCGCTCTTCATGCACAATGAATTCAAAACAAAAGGGCAGACAGTTCAGCTGCTGGGCCTGCTAAAATGAAGCACTAGGCTTTTACTCACTGTAATCTCCCCTACTTAAATTATACAGAGCTCTTCACTCCACTTTCAATGTCCTTGTCTGTTCTCTTACACGACACAGCGCCCCAACTGGGCTCGATGAGCGCTGTTGTGAAGAGTACCGAGCACGCACAAAATAGACAGTGCACTCTCATTTGGCAACCTCTTTTTAAAAGCGAACACATGTTTTTCAAAACACATTCAATGTGCTATAAATGATTTAACAAATTCCCAGTTTTTCTTCTAAAACACAATGAACTGACTAATTTTTCATGCAGAACCTTGTCAAATTCATAGGAGCTGATGACTACATAGAACATGTGGGTAAGTTAAGTGGGGTAGAGATGAGCCATGGGTATAGGTGGTGGCTTTTTCACACAAGATGGGCAGGAAATGAATGGCAAAAAAGCTTTTGGCCAGATATACACTAGAACCTGATGTACTAATTGTAAAATGTGCTTGTGTGGCATAGCATAAGATGGTAACCAGATATGAACAGTAATATATCTACAAAGCAAGTAGTTCATCATCTTAAATATTCAAATATGTCTGACATTTCTTTCCAGAAAATCCAAGCCACCTTTTATCTCTACAGATCTGGTGGTCCTATGAGTTATGATGGGGTTGGGGATGCGGGGGGGTTTAGCAGATGTGGTTTGGGAAAAAAGACCATGGCCATTATGACAGGGAGATTAAAGTAAAGGGAGTGGTCTTACCTGGTAGGGCGTTGGCAGGACAAAAGAGGAGACAGCACATGAAAGAGAAAGACAAGAAAACATTAGACACTGTTTGCCTAGCTTAAGCCACATATCAGCACATTTGTAGAGTGTACAATCACTGCACTGATAAAGTACTGTCTAGACAGAGGTACCTATAGGTTTTATGGGGGCTCAAAACCAAACTATTGCTTTAATGAACACTTTGTCTGGAAAGAGATGGTCTTCCATCACACTGCCTCTGGGAAGCACTTTGAGTCAAGACAAATAACGGTAGAAATCATCAATCATCTTCATATTTCAAGGTTAAAATGTATACTTGCATTCAGACTGGTACTGCAAGCATCTGCCTGATCACAACAAAATTACATCAAGCCCCTCTGACTTGGATATTGTAACAAAATAAGTATTGATTTTTTTCTTCTTCCCACTAGATAGATGGTTTTAGCTGATGTAGTTGGATTTGTTCAATGTCTCCAAAGGTTTTTTATGTTTATTTATGGCAATGTTATAATAGAATAAAAAAGAAGTAGCACACAGAAAGGCACACACAACACTTTTTTATGTCCACGCAGCAGCTTTTAAGGGGTCAGTGTACCCGGTCAGAACTGCTTGTGAGACAGCACACCTTTCAAAACGTTGTATTACTTTCTGAAACCAACAATCAAACATTCAAACCCATGATGCATTTGAAAGCTAAAGTAAAAAGCTAGCAAGTGGACCTTTTTTTACCATGCTACTTTTTACTATATTAGGTCAAGAATGAACTATCAGGCTTTATTTGTTGTCAAAATGGACAAGCTAAGATCACGTCTTGTCAGGTTTTAACAAGGTACCGGTGTATATTCTAATAACACCTCTATCCGCTCTATTTTAAAAGGCAGGGTAACTATTTCCAATATATACTTTTTTATATATATTGTTTTAAATGGTCTTTACACCCCGATGGCAATAAATAACTTATGGGCTTTGAAAAAGGAGCGAAAAAGATCTGTCATCTGTAGCTGCTGTAATCCTGTAAAAACATCCGCCAATCACTTCCTCGTGGTCCAATTGGAAAGAACGAATGAAATTCCTCCTCCTCCGCTGCGCGTACTCTACTCTTCCCGTGTATGAGCCTGCGCTCAGTGTGCATCGTCGCCGCATTGCTAACAGTAGTCATGTTCGTTTTAAACATTCTGTATGATAACATGCGAATCCGGCGAATGAGACGTGAAGTAAAATTGTGGCCCTTTCTCCGCTCTGCTCTGAAGCAGCTCCGCCGACAATTACTATTTATTGACTATCGGGATTTTTATTTAACCTTTATTTAACCAGGTAGGCTGTTGAGAACAGGTTCTCATTTGCAACAGCAACCTGGCCAAGACAAGCGTAGGCGTGCAAGACAACAAATAGTTTCACATTCAACACAGTACAAGAACACAGAATACAATATGCTACATAAAGTGCAGAATAAGTGGGCATTACAAATGCCGGCACGTATTGAGGTGCAAGTAAGTCTATGGATAGGCAATATACATGAACAGAGAGTCTATATCACTGCTGAGATGGTGATGGTGTAAAGAGTCAGTAAACAGTTAGACTAGTGGTCTAGTTAGTGAGGTAGATAGGTTATAACACAATGTATATGAATAGACAGTCTAGATAAATGCTGAGGTATAGTGAAGAGTCAATCTACAGTTAGTGCAAGATGCGGTCTATTAAGTGATGTAGATCAGTAATAACACAGTAAGCAGTAATCAATCTATATAAATGCTGAATGTAGAGAAGAGACAATATACAATTAGTGCAAATGGTGGTCTAGGTAGTAATGTATATCAGTAATAATACAATATGCAAGAATAGACAGTCTGTATGAATGCTGAGATGTAGTAAAGAGTCAATGTACAATTAGTGCAAAGTGTGGTCTAGGTGGTGATGAAGACCACTGATAACACAGTATACAAGAATAGACAGATTATATGAATGCTGAAATGTAGTAAAGATTGAAAGGATTAATCAGTATCCAAAAACAAGTCCACAACAAATATTTCAAAGATAATAAGTGTTAACGGTTCACAGTCAGTGAGTTTGTGTCCCAGTTACAGAAAGTATGTACTCGTCCATAGCTCCCACTGGACATGAAAAGTATTAACTGCAGCACAGAGAAACTCCATCTCCATCCCTTTCTCCTCTTTGGTGACTATCTGTCAGCTCTGTGACAAGCCCTGAAATATTTACAGCCTGAGGATTAGTTCACCAACAGGTTCCACTTGGCATTACACAGGAGCCACAGCGGTCATCTTCCTTTTGTCATCCATATTTCAAAAAGGCATTTGGAGCACTGCAGAGGCAAGCTTGCTGACCCAGAATATGAATGAGAGCAGAAAATCATACGCAGGAAACTGATCTGATAAAACTTCAAAGCAGGAGGTGGGGAAAGAATGCAGCTTTGAGACAAGAGCCATGTTTGGACAAATCATTGTCTCATTAATGTTTGATCCAAATCCATGTACCACCCCTGCTGCCCTTGCCTTATTTGGTGATACGGTATCAAAGTACAGTATGTAATCTTTTTAGCTTACCCTGGGATCTAGAGGTAATGATGCATTTATTAACTAGTGCTAACTAATGGTGTGCGTAAATGCAAATCACACACACTTTGCTGTGATCCGTATTGCTATTTCAGTGAAAAGGGTTCCCTGAGCTTCACGTCTCCTTTATGAAAATACTTAAAAGAAGATGATGGAAGGAAGTGATGGAGGGAAGACAGAGGGAGAATAGAGATTATAAGAGAACCTCTTAAGTTTATCACTCAGCCTGGTGCCTTGATGAAAAGAAAGAAAGAGCTCTAGACAAAACAAGACTGCTCTCCTTTCTGTGTTGACGCTCTCTATTCCAGCCAGGAGTGATATCCATCCATATCCATCTAGTCTGGGCCACAAGAGCAGCGGGTATACACAGCAGGTCCCTAAAGCCTCCTCTCACCCAGGAGAGAGGAAGTGGGCTGTGAGGTAACTGGGACAAGTCTACTTTATCCTTGCTTAGCGCTGGCGGAAGAAGAAAGGGACATGGGCCATAATCACACTATTAGGCTGAGTCAATCCTCTATTGGGGCTTTCAGAGGTAAAGCCACAAACGGCACCAATGAGAGAACCTAAAGGTGGAAATCTTGGCTAAGAAATAGGCCTGGAATTAATAAAAAAAAAAAAAAAAAAAGGATTTTCCAACTGAATTTCACCAACATAGGCTGTTTTAAAAGCACAGATGTAGACGCCTACACCAAAGGTTAGACACTTTTCAAACTGGAGAGTGCAGTCTACTGAAAAACACACATCCCAAACAGGAAGGTGACACCTCAAATGGAAACAGCTCCTTAGAAGCTTGAGCACGCTCTCTAGCAGCAAGGTCTGCAAAAGTAGCAACATGGTGATGTTTAACTCAAATAGTGACACTCTGAAAGGCTTGTATGAGTCACAGTGACACTTTTAGTGAGTTGACTTCACATGAAAAAGATAGTGTCTGTTAGGATACAATAAACCTTGTCGGCCTGTCCTGTTACCGTGACGCAGTTTGACTCAGCACACACTGGCTGAAATTATAAAGCATCCCCATTTTTAACAGCACATCCATATATTAAAGTAGTTGAGTAATGCCCCGTACAGGCCGGGGGAATTTGCCAAGACCAGCCCGTTAAGTTCGACGGCACTAAAAGTAATCAAGTTCCCGAGCAATCTTCATTACACAAAGAGCACTCAGCTTTATTGAGATTCAGGGAGCGGGAGGTTGCTAGCATACAAAAAGGATTTATTGATTGCACTTAATGCAATAAGCATGCAGGATCCAATGCAACAATTTCATTAGATTTGTCTTTACAGCCATGCTGTAGATTCTTGGCAGGGGATGACGACTGGGGAACCAGGAAACTTTCTCGAAGTAAGGACGATAGGACAAGCTTACACACACACACCTAAAACAGCCTTAAAGGGGTACATCACCAATTTTACACACAAAGATTGGTTCACTGCACAACCTGTGAAAATAATAATCCTAAATAATAATCCTGAGGATGGCATTGTTATCTCACATTGAGCGTTACTATAAAATGACAACAGAAAGCCTGTAATACAAACTTAAGAGCGTGGAGTTTGAAAGATGTAGGCATTTATCAAGCAGGGACAGTCTAGCAAAAGGCCCTACCGAGTTGCATAAGGACTAAAAACCAGGTTATCTCGCCCCTTGCTGCACAGATTTGGACCATTCCTTTTAAAATCTGACTTCTGTGAGTCCTCTTACTTAAAGGTGCTTTAGGTAGGATTGGGAAGATCCAGGATTTAGCCAAACAAATTTGAACATCAACAACTTTTCAGTCCCTCCCCCCATTTCTGCTAAAGCCCAAAACTTTCTCCTAAGCCCCTCCCCCCACAAGGGAGAATGAATGTGCATATGCAGTGACTGACACACAGTTAGACACACTACCCCCCCCCCCCCCCCCGAACCTGATTGGTGCATCTGAACAGGGAGCTGTGGATTTTTGTAAATGCACTACAGGCTGTAGGTGGTGCCAGAGGAGCCAGATTTTTTTTTTAAATTACCTGCTTCATGTAGTTCTACTCGAACATAGGGTCAGTTTCAGCAAATATGACAGAAAGTTAGTTTTATAAGTCTTACCTACTGCACCTTTAATGAAATTGCTATCCTACATCTTTAAGATGTTCATAGCTTACACATCACCTTTGCAGATACAACAAATTAATTAATCCAATTAATTTCCAATAAATTTGGTCTGGAGCAAATGCCAACTATAAACTGTAAATTTTTAAATCTGACAAAATTCAACAGTGCAAGAGTTCTTCCAGACTAACAGGAACTCAGTTTCATTTCATTTCACTTTCTGCACAGCAAATTTATTTCCATCTAATTCTTGGCTGCTGAAATAACTCTCTAAGGCAGAGATCTTCAACAGGAGGTATGGGACCCCTAGTGGGTCCTCAGAGTCAATGTAGGGGGGCCTCCAAATTATTGTTAATATTTGAAAGTTTTTTTCAAAATTTAAAATGTCTTAACATGAATCCAACATATTATTAGCAAATATAAATCCCCATTGATGATAGGCTTACTAGCTTACGTAGTAACTAAGATGTCCATCCACAGATTCATGTATGTTTAACATTAAAAGATGATTTATAAAATCATGCTGACAATTATTATTTGTATAGCTTAGTATTCTATGCACTAAAAAGGTAAGTGTAAAGGCTTTAGGCTGCCCTACACTTTATTGTAGGCCCAGTTTAATATGCAACTTTATTTTATACAATATATGTAGAAGGGGGTCCCTGCTCTGTCTCTAGAACCCTGCTCTAAGGTAATCAATACAATTCTTAAAGCAGACTTATGTTTATCTAAAACAGACTGAAAGAGAAAAACGTCATCATCCTCCATCCATCCATTGAAAACAGATGCATGGGTTTGTCCTTGGTGACAAGATCCACATGATGAAAGAGGAGCCCCTCGAGCCTGACGGGATTCAGTGCTTTGTTGAAACATCCAGCGTTGGCTGGAAAAATAAAAAATAGACGCCCATTCTTGGTCTAGTCATACAAAGCTGCTGGCTTGGCAGCTTGAGTTGCATTTGCCTTCTTTTTCTCATTTAAATCATCTCTATTTTCATTGAAGGCCAGCTTGCTCTCTGCCCTCTGAAAACCGAGAGAAAGGGAGATAAATAAACAGATCTGGAGGAGAGGAGGAACAGGCCCAGTTCTCTGGGCTGCTGACAGTCAGCCATGTGTTCCAGCTGTTTGGTCTTACACCCTCCCCCCCCCACCCCCCACCCCCACCTCCAAAACCAACATGAACCACTAGCCAGACAACCCCCACTGACACTTCTGTCATCCCTTCTTCCAACCCTCCCAACTCTCCATCCACCCACCCTACTAGTCCCCTCCTCGCTGACCCTACTTATTGGGTCAGGGCAATACATTCTGTGTGCTGCTCTCCAGAGGTGTGTTGACTTCAATTCACCCCCTCACACCTGTGCAAAGACTGAGAAGTGATGCTGCTGTTAAAACAGTGAAGACTTGAGCAAATGAACAGAACTGGCCTGACCGAGAGATCAAGTGCAGCAAATCACTTTTTGACTCTTTTTTTTTTTTTAAATGATTTCTGGAGCCCTCCTTGTGAGTGATTTTATATTTCAAGGTCTATAATTCTCTGGTTGAGTCATGCGAGGTTTATAAGAATTAAGACCATTACCAAAAAGACTGTGGCCAGGGGGCATTATGTTTTTATCAACTCATTATACAAGGGGTTTTAAGACCCTGACTACATGAGGGGAAACGGAAAATGATGTTTCAACTTTCAAATTCATTAAGTCAAAAATCCCAACAATTGTTGGGGCTTTTTTTTTTTTTTTTCAGCTGCCCTGTAATTAAATTAGTCTGACAACAGAAGCTCCCAGAGGGATTTGTCAGGAGTTCTCAGCGCAGAGCGAGTGACAAAGACATTCATCGGGTAGTCCTGTAAATTCTTTCATTAGGTCCAAATCTGCACCATCATCCACAAGAGAAGCAAACTTCTGTGTTTAAAGAGGAATTTCACAAATAGGGACAGAAGAAACAGTACCAGAGTCTGCCAAAACGAACGTCTGAAATGTGTTCCAGTCAAATTGTGGTACAGTGGTTTGTACAGTAAGAACACAATGCCCACAGGAAGAAAATTGATACGATTATGTCCGAACAAAAACATTAGTTACAACCTCACTACGTATAAGCAGAGAATAACCTGGTTGAGGTGCGTTCGTCCTTTCTTACAGCCCATTACAGTGGTCGCACTATGCCTCCCTTTGTTCACATTGTTCTGTACCTGCATATGCAAACTGACCATAGAATGAAACAATAGAAACAAGTCTGAAAGTCAGAAAGGCAAGAGGACAATCAAACTTTGGTTGAATTTGAATTCCATGGTGTTTAATACAAAGGAAGGTCATGTAATATTCATTCTAGCCCTCGTTTTGGGTCATCCTTCAATTCCTCATGTGGTTTCACTGCAGAGGCTCTGCACTCAGCTGTTCTCGTATTCATCAGCCTTGATTGGGCTGCCAGGAGCATATTGACCTGTACTTGACACTCTCGCACAACATATGTGCCGAGTGAAATGAATGGATGGATGGTGGGTTGGTATTACTGAGACGGATGGACTCAATTCATTTGGACACTGAGCGCACACACACTGAGGGCTTGTTCTCTTCTCCCCCTGGTTATTGCATTAACAGTTTTGTTTGAGTTACCGTGGAGCTATGAATGAATACAATCAGTTCCAGATCGTGTCACAGTAAGCCAAGCTTATCAAACAGCAGGTGTGAAGCCTTTTGATGTTTTGGGGTCAGTGCTCTGATACGTTATCATTTATAAATCACAGCCATGTTTGTGTTGCAGAAGGGAGGGATTTCTACTGTGGTTAAGGATCTAAAAGGTAAAGCCTTTCAGGAGCACTGAAGTAAAACATGTCGACCATTCAAGACAAAAAAATATTTAATCATTACAAGTGATTTAGATTAATGACACTGAGAAGATGAGTGTGTAATGTTTGGACAAAAAAAATAAATAAAAAAAAAATAAGAAGACAGGTTGTGGTTGGTGTTCTGAGAGAGATTGTATGCTCTCCTGATTGGGCCGATAACCGGATTATGACTAAATCAAGAAATGCTTATAACTTCCAAGTACGAGGATAGGGAGTGCTTAGCTGAAAGTTTGCCTGCAGATCGTAAGCTGCCTTGCTTTGAGGAACTGAACCCTGAACTAGAGCTAACTTTGACAATAGAGGAAATGTAACGTAATGTAGGACTGATGCATGTTAAATAAAATTACAGAGAGATGCCAAAATGCATGAGAGAAATAGGATACCCAGCCCTTCCTCTCCTTAAACAGTGAATGCTATTCAACTCCAAACAATAAACTAAAGCACAGCTTAGCCTACATTGCAGACAAGACAAGCTCACAGTAACAGTGTGGCTAGGACAATGTATTTCATCTTATTTAGCCTTAAGTAGAGTGGGGAAAACACGGCAACACAATGTATCACGATTCAATCCAATTTGGCTATTTTCTTTTAGAAAGCAGCTCAGCTTCCTTGATATATGACTCACTTGAGACTTAAGTGTTCGGCACAAGTGCCGGGCTTGTTTCATTACGCTTTTTGGCTGCTGTTGGCAAAGTCCAATCCAATTAATATATGCTTAATACTATACTGTGGGCATATAGCAATGGATAAGTTTCATTCCAACTGCAGACATTATTCAAAAGTTAACAAAAATGTGTACTTACTAGCATGTAAAACAGAAAACAAATCTGTTGAAATCTATGTTGAAAAGAAATCTTGTGTTTTCACTGTCCTGCATTATACAGACGTGCACTAACAAATGTCTCTCTCTCTCTCTCTCTCTCTCTCTCTCTCTCTCTCTCTCTCTCTCTCTCTCTCTCTCTCTCTCTCTCTCTCTCTCTCTCTCTCTCTCTCTCTCTCTCTCTCTCTCTCTCTCTCTCTCTCTCTCTCTCTCTCTCTCTCTCTCTCTCTCTCTCTCTCTCTCTCTCTCTCTCTCTCTCTATGATGGGGTGTAAAACAAATGGGAGGGGAAACTTCAACAGCATGATGACTGCCAATATGATACATTTTACATGCAGTATCTAATTCATCCATTCTGGTGTGCTCCATTAAATGGAGCTGGCAGAAAGAGCTGACAAAAATGGCCCGACATTGAGCTTTTTCAACCTTCCAAATCTGACAGCTTTATGAGTGTTAGGTTGACGTTATTAATTCTTAAAGTGGGGAAATGTCAAGATCTCACAGGTGATTACAGCTGGATTTACCTTTTCATTTCACGGTCATGTCACTGGCTAAGTGTGACAGCTATGACTCAGCATATTTCTGCTTTACACAGGTAAACCTGCAAAGTTCCTTAAAGCTCCAACTGCCTCTAGAGAAATAAACCAGCCTAATGCTCTGACAGCACATGGACACTAAAGACTGAAAAAAAAATAAGGGCTACTTTGACACATTAAACACATGAGGAAAAATAGAAAAAAAGTGAAATTTTTATATCTATTTTGATGTTTAATCCATTCATTATTTATTAATATACACCTGCCTAGTTTCTGAATGGGCAACTTGCGTGTTATTAAATCTGTGTCAAGTCCACCCAGAACAAAACTAGCTAAAAACCTGGAAACCTGGTCTTCGGTCATACCCCGCTTCCCCAGTGTTGTTTCCTGTCTCTCTACACTACACATTGCCTGAAGAAAAAAAAAAAAAAAAAAGCTAAAATACAATGACAGATAGATTTAAAATTATTAAATTAATTCATTAAAAATGTTAACTGAAAGTGTTCTTAAAAATTCACAAACATTGCATGAAAAGAAAAGAGCAAATTATAACATTATCAACAAGAAAGAGGTCAAGACACAAAATGTTTTCCCATTTGTGAGCAAACTGCTGGGAACATTTTTCTTTCCAACCTGTGGTGCCTCATCTATTCTGACACTAACCGCTTGTTAGTGTGTTTGTGTATGTGTGTGTGTTTATGTGTGTGTGTGTGTGTGTGTGTGTGTGTGTGTGTGTGTGTGTGTGTGTGTGTGTGTGTGTGTGTGTGTGTGCGTGCGTGCGCATGTCCCCAACCTATGGTTCCCACAGACAGTCAGCCAGTCAGAGACTACCTGACCTGAGGCCCCAAGCCTCCTCACCCTCCCTACCACTTCAAGGCTGTCACCCTTGACCTATGGCAGTGAGAACTTGCATGGCTCTGTGATCTTGATTCTCTCTCTTTCTCTTTTCCTTACTTCCTCTCTTTAACACATACTCCCTCACTTTTTATCCCCCCTCCTCCAGTATGTGTGTGTGTGTGTGTGTGTGTGTGTGTGTGTGTGTGTGTGTGTGTGTGTGTGTGTGTGTGTGTGTGTGTGTGTGTGTGTGTGTGTGTGTGTGTGTGTGTGCGAAGGGACAAACTTTCACAAATCCTCAGATAAAGGGTGTAATTGCTGGGGCCGATTTATATCTAGCCTGCTGGTAACAGTTTGTTACAGACAAACCCTGTGAAAACATCTAAAACTAAAAGACCAACTGTTTTTTCTGTTTTATTTGATCTTCTTTATAAAACATTAATTTAAATATAGCACCCACCAGTCACTGTAGTTTATGTTGAATCTGAAGTCACATGACCAACCCAAATTGGGTCAAGTTGGGATGGTAGACTAGTATACCTCAGTCATGGATTCACGCAGCTTGCATTATTCAGAATACATCTCCGTCCCCTACACACACAGCCGAGTGTATCATCAGAGCAGCACTGAGCCTCTTGGAAACTCAATGAGATGAGTGAGTTCATCAAACAAATACTTTCCCAGTCAGGCAGAGGTGTAATTGAAT
Source organism: Zingel zingel (assembly GCA_023566125.1). Classification (NCBI taxonomy): domain Eukaryota; kingdom Metazoa; phylum Chordata; class Actinopteri; order Perciformes; family Percidae; genus Zingel; species Zingel zingel. Next base: position 9,974,171 of record CM042318.1, read on the forward strand.
TTGGGGTCAGATTGGGAGGCTTGTGTGGCATTAGCCGCAGGTTCCCCCCCACAATACTCCCATTCTCACCTTCTTGGATGACTGAACAATCTCAAACTTTAACGCCCCAGTAACGAAAAGTTCCTGTTACTTACTGAGATTGGCAAAACTTTGTTTCCATGCAAACCATTTGGGATGTTGTGAACACCCCATATACGTCTTCATGTGTGTGCTTTTATTTTGTACTAGTGGCAATTTAATCCTGTACCATAGCAACAATAGTGCCAAGTTCTACTCCCATTCACTGAGTGTGTTTACATGGATCTGAGTATCCTGGTTATATTTGAGTTTTTGAAGTATCCCGTTTTTGTGTTAAAGCATGTAAACATCACATCCCAATTTCAGACAGCTGGTTAAGCCCTTATCCCAGTTTCGAGAAACCTGAATAGGCTGGCTTAAGTATTCCGAAAGAAATCGAGATACAGACGCATGGTCACATGTTATCCAGGTTTCTGAGCGCCGGCGAGCTTTTCGGCCAAGTGAGGTAACTCCTGGAGCGATGAAGAAACTGAGTCGCTGAACTCCATCACGACGACCCTATCCCGCCAGTCACGGCTACGTATCTTCCTCCACTGCTCCCTCGTCCTACGCGTTGACAGTGACAGGCTGACACTAGTCAAAGTGGAGGACATGTTTAATACTTCCTGTCGCTCTAGTCTCGTTTGTTTTTGTTAACATTACAGGCGTCTCCACAAATAGCAGTAATCAATAACCGGGATACTACTATTTATGTATACGGGGATATGAATAACCAGATTTCTCTTTGTCCCATATCCTAAATATGATTGATATTCTACTTTTTCCAAATGGGGCAGGGCAATCTCAATTCAAAGTTATAAAAAATGAATCTACAACTCTGTTCGACAACTCTTGCACTCATCAGAGAACATGTTTACTGTTACAGTGCAGCCCTGTGAAGAACAAGTCTGCATTAGTATCTTCTGTAGAGATTATAGCCTGCGGGAAAGAACTTCAAACTGTGAAAACACACAGAGTTTATACAGAAACAACAAAAGGTCAAACAGAGGAAACGTGAGTGAACTTGCAGTGGCAGCGTAAGCCTCTGTCGACCTGCTGAAATATCTCACTGATAAATCAGGATGATTTCAAGTGTCCTGTATGTGTCGAATATGTGCATATTTGTGTGTGTGTGTGTGTGTGTGTGTGTGTGTGTGTGTGTGTGTGTGTGTGTGTGTGTGTGTGTGTGTGTGTGTGTGTGTTTGTGTAGCACTGCCAGTAAACTCCCCTAAATGAGTTCCCGGTAACATGCCACAAATCCATCAGAGAGCCGAAAAAACTGCCTTAATTCACTGCAACTGCATGGTCGCATTTCTTAATATGACATCGCTTGTGCTTACGGTTGCACGGGTTCTGCATTTGCACTGAAGCAAATGACACTGACCTTCACCTACAGTAATGAATCACGGCAAAGCTGAGAGGTCTTATTGAATGTGTCGACGAAAAAGCCTGCCTGCAGGGCTCTCAGCGGGAAACAGAGTGAAGGAAGGCGGAGGGGAATGAGAAAGGATCCCATTGTTGCAAAGGAACTCAGAGTGAGGAGGCACTCTGACACAGGTATTCTACTAAATAAGGCCAGCATTGTACAGAGAGACCATGCATACTGGCAAAAACTGACGGGGGGGGGGGGGCACGTGGGGCTTCATGCACCTGCTTGGATTCTGACCTTGGTACAGTCCTCAAAATGACTGACATCTTGGCTGTTGCGTGTTTTTATAGATTGGTACATATACAGACAGTTCGTACTTGAATTTAAAGGGAATGATTGAAGGAGGTGTTAAAGTATGCCAGATTTGAGAGATGCGGTATTGTTTAAATACGGAGATACGGCACACACGTTCAGACAGTTTCCCCTGGAAGACACTCAGTTGTATACACAAAAATAAAGTTGTGTGAAGAATGAAAAAAGAGAGCTTGAGAGAGAACTTCAAACTGCTTAATTTCTTTACCCACCCCTGGCCAATCACAATCATGTTGAGTCGGTTTTGAAAAGTTACAGAAATGGTGGGACATATTCCCCCCAAATCTAACGTGCCGAAACTATTCAAGTATCTGTCAAGCACTTCTGATCGAGTATACTGTATAGTATACTATAGTGTCCATTAAGAACAAGTAAACAGCAGCAATGTTGACAATTGTCAAATAATACCAAGCCCAAACATTTTGTGGTTCTTGGCACGGAGACACATATTGCTTAAAACACAAGTAGGTGTTATTGTTGGTTGAATTTAACCAAGACATCATTGAGGGGAAATGTGAAAGAATACAAGACTAAGTGGAGGGAGGCCTCTGTGTAAATTTTCCCATTCTCCCCACGAGGTCTTGAGCCACACACAGACTGCTTCCTGCATTTCGATGTCCCAAAGAAATCAAGCCAAGTTAACATATCCATTGCGTATTTTACAACAGCCACAGGCACTTCTGAAAAGGCACGTTAACACCAGGACTCCCAAAGGAACAGTTTGAAGCTGCTCCGTGCCTCTACTGCCCAGGTCGCCTATGCATTTCCATTAAAGCATTCCATTCTCCTCGTTGTCCCCCCAGTACCAGGCAAATGGACATACAGTGGGATTGATTCATTTATTGTGCTTTTCTCTGGATCCTCAGCAAGCGGTGGCTGTGATCTAATTACCAGTGGAGAGATGAAGCCCTCTCCCCAAGCACAGCTGACGGGACCATTCTTCTTCTGAATAGAAAAGAAGGCTGATGCTCACATCAAGTCAGCTCCTCAGCACCAAGGAGCTGAAACTAATGCAAGAACGCATTAGTTACAGAGAAGGCCGGGGACCATGGACTAATCAGCCTAAACGATGAGCCTGCATTGATCTCCATCAGCGCTTAAGAAAAGCATCCACTGGATTGCTTCAGTCTCTTCTCCTCTAGAGATGAAAGTCACCCTCACACAGTTAAAGGAAAACAAAAACCCTTATTGAAAGAACTCCTATCTAATCTCACCCATCAACATGAATTTCCTAATGCATATTGTCTTCCAGAACTAGACTGGAGAGGGATGGCCACTGGCTAGGCAAGTATCAAAGGTCAAACATGCCTCACATGTCAATGAGACAGTAACAAGGCCTACTATATACAAACCCTGGCCAAGTCCATGTCACACAAAACACCCCACAGCCACTGTGGCTGCATTCCTCTGGCTTGTCCCTCAACAAATAAGTGCGTTCACCTTAGGAAACGGCTTGACCTGCTCAAGCCAAAGTCCGCGCTCGCAAAGTGCTTTGTCTTGCCTCTTTTACAACTGGGACAGGACCACACACACACACACGCTGGTATTGTTAACATGGTTGCTAAGGTGCCTTGGAAACACTGGTAGGGAAGACAGTAGATGGCCACAGTTGTTTAAAGCTAATGAATGGCCTCTGTTTGGCCTGCCATCGCTGCTGATAATAGCTTTACACTGGCTGGATGTTTATAGGGAACACAGTTGTTTGTAGGTAAAGGCAAAGTTTGAAGAGAATTCTTGACAAAACTCTTGCACATGCACTCACTATTCTTAACCCTTGTGTTGACTTCGGGTCACATTGGCCCGTTTAAAATTTTTGTTTTATATCAGAAAATATTGGACGTAGAAATAAGTGCTGAAAATGTGTAGAAGAAAAATTTAAAAATTTAAAACGTTGGAAAAAGCAAAAACAAATTGTGAAAAAAAGGCGTCACAAATGTCAGAAAAAAGTGTTTTTTCAAGGTTTAAACGAAGACAACACAAGGGTTAAGATACACAGTCAACACGGTTATTGTGCCGTTTCCTGATTTTGTTTGGAGCTAACAAAATTTCAGGTACAATTACATTTTACAGCAATAATTATCACTGCCTCTAACAGACATCATGCATGAGAATCCAGGCAGAATCATTCTCATTAGGTATTCAAATGAAGGGGATTATATTCAGAAGCCTTTGGATCAAGTCAAGCATGTAAAATGCTTCTAATCCTTTTGTCAGACACAACGCAACACTTGTTTTAATAATCAAACTCATGATGAATCTGTCAGCTTGTGTTATGACTCTGGGGTGTAAAGACTTTTGTGAAGATGATTTTAGCAAACTAAAGGGCTGCATGAAGCTGTCAACATAAATATAAATGAAATATTGATGAAAATTCTATGCTTGAGTGATGATTCAAGTAGTTCCACATAACCTACGAATGCCCATCTAAATATATCTTGAAGGGACATTGTAGAGGATCTGTCTGTTGGTCTCATCTGACAGTCCTATCTTGGACATTATGGTCACACACAAACATGCCAATTTCATTACAAGTTTACGAGTTTTAAACTTTGCTGAGAGTGTACCACTCCAAGTAGCTCTTATGAAGTCAGAGAAGTCGAGGACATTTCATTGTAAAGAAGTCCCAGCCACATTTTGACCATGTTCGGGCCTTGAAATTAAGACACAAAGTCTGTTTTGTGGTACAGACTGACCAATAAACACAATTCCTTTTCCTGCATATCGTTTATTGATTAAAATGAAACTTTACTGCAGAGAATGGGAAACAGAAACAAGAAGCCAATACAGCAAAGAGCTACAAGATGAGCATGTGTAAAGCAGGCTTCAGGTTGATCTCATTTACAGCCTGAAATAACGCCTCCCAGATGCCCGAATTACTGCTAATTTCTAATATCATTAGCATCATGTCTGCCAGTGTCATGTTAATGAGGGTTTAACATGACAATGAGGTTTTCTAAATGAGCAGCCGAGGGAAATGCAGCGCTCAAATAATTACAACGGGCTGCGAAGCGACTTCACCCTGATCTCCAGCATTACACCTGTCATGGATTTGTCTCAGGCTCTACATTTTGTTTTTATGCTGCATGTTTAATTTACAAACTGTTCCAGATGAGTATAATTAGATTAGCATATGAAAACTGCAATAATGGAAATGAATAATGCAAATGAGGAGAACTGCACCAGTGTAGATCTTGGCAATCAACCAAGGCCAACATGTTTCCGAAACCTTCTCAGAAACCCTCTGATAAGGAGGAGAGAATGTCACTATGATAAAAGCAAGCAGGGCTGACAAATAGGAATGAATGTACACAATAACAAAAAGTTCATAATAGGCAGAGGAAACTTATGATCTGAGGGGATAAAGCACACAGATATTTGCTTCAGCGTCACCGTGGACACTGCCGTCTCTTATCTGCCTTTTTGACCCCAGAGCTGTCGGAGTGTTTGCTGGCTCCAGCCACAGCAAACAGAAGACGCCAGAATATTTCCACAACGCACTGGAAAAATATCCCTGACAAATAAGTAAAATATTGTGAATTCTAGAGAATCTGTCACTAGGGGACGAAAAAAAACAAATAGAAAATTATGATTACACAATATTTTACATGTTTGTAGAAGAGAGTTTTTTTGACTCGCACATTTTGGTCTCCATTTTCTTAAAGGCAAGCACTTTATAATCATACATCCGAGTCCATTGCACATTTTTATACATGTACATTGAAATTAATAGCTAACAAATAATACCTGCAAAACGCCAAAACAACAAAACCAGAACAAAAAAATAAAACAGAATAAAACCTGCAAGAGAGGAAGAAGAGTGGGGCGAGGCGTGCACTTTAAAAAAAAAAAAAAAAAATTGGGTTTCAAAGTTAACCAAATTTGAACTATAAGCACAAGTTTGCTTTGCCTTTGAGAGGGAATGCATTGATCCCACTGAAATAAATATGATATAAAATATATATGTGTAAATATGATGTGTATATTTGCTGCTGTGACTAAATTGATTCTTGAAATAAGATAGCCATCGTGTTCTCTTAATAAATACATACAGTTACCTTAAAGCTACTTTGATAATCTAATGCAAATGGTACTTACCAAGTTTATTTTTGATCAGTACAAGTAAGACTTAAATCATCCTAAAATGAGAGATTCTAACATTTTTTTAATTGGATAAGAAACATATGGCTGAATTACAAGCTATAGGGAAAGCAAATAGATCGAAACACAACCTAAAACAGCTGTCTGTCTCCACAGCAGTTCAACATAATGTAATAAAAGCTGTTAAAATGAAAATCTAACAAAGTGACAGGTGCTCCTAGACTGCTTTCATAAGTTGGAAATACAACATTTCCTCTCTGAGCTTTGGGGGTTTTATCCAATGGGACCATATGTTTCTTATTAGGTATAATGACTGCCAGCCTATACTTGGCTCTGGTTTGTAGTGCTTCCAGCCACTCATACATTGGAGTACAGAGGGATAGTATGGGCCTACGACTATTTAGGTTGACACCAGCTGAGGTGCAGCACTACTCTCATCCACAGCAGCCGGGTTAAGCCCAGTTCAGACCTAAAGACCCAAAACAGTTTTAGAACGTCGCAGGGAAAAGTTGCAGCGGTCTGAACCGGCCGGTCTCAGCTTGACTCAAACCAGCTGACGGTGTCGTTGCGACTCAGCTGGTCGAGTCTCCAGAGGCTGGTTTTTTTAACATAAGAGACGTCACCTGTTTCAACAGCCAATAGAGAAGTCAACTGGTAAAGTCAGCTATAAACTATAGAAATAAAATGATCCATAATCCATTTTATTTTTATGTTACAGACAGCTGGTGGAAATGGCAGAGTTTTAGACGGAGCCTCAACGACCGCCCAAAAGCACAGTAACGTTATATGGTCAAGCGACCTAAAGAGTGACTGAAGAGAGAGAGCACCCAGTGGCGTTAGAACAAAGCAGTGAATCAGAGAAATAAAACGTGTTTTTACCGGTTCATCGCTAGAAATGCAACTGTAGCAAGCATCCACATTCATATTTAGAAACAACAAATGATATATCCAGCTATAAAAAGAATGGAAGTAAAAAGAGGCGTTGTTATGGAGATGATACACCATCTCATCTCGTCTCATTGGTGTGAACTGGCAAGTTTTAGAACGCTGCCGACCGGCTCGTTGCAAGAAGTTGCAAGTTTCAACTTGTCTCGTCGCCAATCTTTGGTCTGAACTGGGCTTTCCTCTTGGCTACACCCCTCCCAAACCCCTTCTTCTCTGTATCCTTTCACATTTGACTAAGCAGGTAATCAACTCGACCATGCAGAAATGAGTTGTGGAGTTGGGGGGAAATTGGCTGGGATGTCCACTGGCTGGGCGCCAAGGTTTTCCAAACCTGCAGGCCACCTCCAGATGGGAAAAGGGAGCACTTCCTGGGTCAATGGAGAGGATGTGGTGGGAAGGAGCCACTATATGCCAGCTGTCAAGAACTGGATCCTGATAGGCTGGGGGTTAATAAGGCTTGGCAGGGGTGTTCCCATGGTAATCGCCATGGTTACCCAAGGCCCTTGCCAAGAGACGACTGCAAGGGAGGTGGAGTCGATCTGGGGGAGAGAGCTGAACTATGGAAGATCATTAAGGGAGGGGAATTTGATGTACTCAGCAATGTCATAAACTCTACAGGCAATTAATACTCCTGCCAATGTGGAGAGCTTCAGTAGTCTTAATGATCTAGGACCTGTTGCTAGAGAGCCTTGTGGGGTGTATTTCATTTATTAAAAGCAACATTAAGTTTCACTTTATGAGGAGCCACAGTGATGGATAACTGTAGTTGAAGGAGCAACAGCTGCATAAAGAGCTACTTATAGAAGAGGGCTGTTAATAAAATGGCTGTGATATTTAAGTGTACTGTAATAATAAGTGTACTTTCCAGGGCAAAGGATACTTTGTTAATGAAAAGTTTGGAGAAAAAGATTAACTCATCAAAAAATTGTTGATCATATGTCTGTTTTCGCTGGATGCCTGAACAACATAATGTCATAATGCCACATGCAGCATGGGGATAAGGGAGTTTAGTAGAAGATAATGTTCTACATCAAGATTCATGACAGACAATCAGAACGGAAATACTGTTGTTCCTTATCATCATCATCATCATCATCATCATCATCATTATGACAATTTATCCTCATTCAATCTTGAAAAGCTCTTGCTCCTGCTATTGCAACCTATTATTCTTCCCACAGCTGAACGCAGCAAATACAAGTAAATTCTCTGGAGGTTGTAGAAAGACATTTTGGCAAATGAGATAAGTCATGAACTGAAGTAAACAAAATGATACACGAGTAAATTAGAACACTTCATTACAATCTTACTTCTGCAATGTACTGAACATCATAAACTGAGATCTAATGCTGTGCCTGAGAGAGGATATTTCCCATAGGCCTTTATAAAGCTATGCAGTGTTTTAGCCTTTGGAAAAAGAATAAAAGCAAACTTTCTGTCTCATTATCTTTTTGCATCGCCTATCTCAATACTCCTCCAAGCACAAAGCTTATCTGCAAACTGATGAAAACTGAGTTTATATTCTTACACTCCCTGGCTAAACAAAAATAATTGAGCTTTGAGTAAAAATGTGCCAGAAAAAGATAACTTTTGAGTGAAAAGATGAAGACCACAATGATATTACAGTCCACACATTATAATGGGATGAGCATGACTAACGCCTCTCAAAATCTGACGAAAATCTTTTAAACTGATCTTTGTCGATCTGAAAGGAAGACAGATTCAGCAACTGCATGGCCTATTTCTCGCTTAAAATGTTTTCAGAAACACGTTTCGGTGGACCATATGGCCTTAGCAAATACTGTCAATTTGTACTCTTCTTTTTTTTTAAATATCAGTTCAGGCATCTTTTAGGCAACAGCACCATTTTTAAAAGTATCATTTTAGCACCGTTATTGGAACAAAACAAAAAACAATACCCAACCCTAATGTTAGTCAAGCAGTTGGGTGGCTGATCAAGCTGTTCCCCGTCCTTAACATGTGTTGTGGATGCATTGCATTCTGGTGTATCATATTATTATCTGAGATCTGGTATCTCTGGCTACTTTACAATGCATTTCCCCCTTTGTGGTTGTTGAACATTGATGCAAATTGGGTCAGATAGAATGTGTTCAGTCTGAACCCCCATATGAAGCTCACGCATAAAACTGATTTTAAAATACTGATAAAAAAGGTTTTTTTAGATAGCTAAAACTTCCTGCAATCAAACCGTTTATAAAAAATATACAGTAAAACAACAAAACTGGCCTAGAAATCTATGGTGCTATAGCACTAGGGTTGGGTACCAACACCCGGTGCTAATACGGCACCGGTGCCTTAACAACCGGTATCTACCAGACCAAATAGTAACGCAGATTTCGGTGCCTCATTTCGGTGCTACTGAAATGCCAGCGCTGCCCTCTGATGCTCCGAAACGGATGTTAAAGGCAACAGAAGCATTGCTGCATGTGACGATAGTTAACATAATACACTTGGCAGCAGGTAACATTAGCCTACCATTAGGGATGGGCATCGTTCAAAATCTTTCGATCCAGTGCCAATTTCGATACCTCAGTTTCGATGCCGGTTCCCAGTTTTTCGATACCATATGTTTTAAAATCCATTTCAACATCAACAAAAATACATTAAACACAAAACTTTTATTTTCCACCTTAATTGTGAATCAAAACAGTTATCAAAATTTAAAAATGCTGGTAACACTGCTCACTCTGAGTAACATTAATAAAACTGGTTGTGCTTTTGGATAGGGGTGTGCCAGTCAGATACTAAGGATTGGTATCCTTTAAAAATTACTTTAAAAAATGTATTGTTATTACATTTTTAATAAATCATTGACCTTAGCAATAATGTCTTTAATGTCGCAGACGGTCGTGTTGTGCTCCTTTTTTATTTTTTTAATTATTTTTTAAATATATATACATTTTTTTAAAAATCTTTTTAAAAGTATCATTTTAGCACCGGTATCGGAAAAAAACGATACCCAAACAATACCCAACCCTATATAGCACTAATGCCTGCTTGAACTTCTGAGTGTTTAATTATGCTATACATGGACATTCAGAAATCTGAAACAAACAAGGCTGTTGTGATTCACCCTCTGTTCCTCGTTCCAGCTCACTAACTCTGCTGAGTGCATTTCTCAAACTCCTGTAAATCATTAGCAAGCTACTTTAATGAACAGGTTGTTCACCTCTCTTTCCGTCTCTCCCACCAGTCCTCTTTGCTTCTTATCACCCCCAATTGACAAATCCAAATGAGCAAACACTGAGTCATTGCACTTGTGTTTCCAACCTTCAATCACAGCAACTTATCACTGCCTCCCACTGCAGAATGAGCAAGTGAGAGGAGAGAAGTGAACTGAGAGCTCCTGCCATTAAGGCTGGGTGCACAGTTTACAGTGAGGAGGCCTGCTTGACCAATCAAGAACTAACTCAGGTAGTAACTCTGAATGATACAGCCTTTACACAGTAATATCCTACTCTATTTGGTATTTAAAAGGTGCCCTGCCACACAAAACCGTTTTTACTTGCATTTTTTAAATATGTTAGCTCAATGTGTGTTTGTGTTATGTCGGGAATGTGAAAATGAACTGGTACCTCTTCTGTCAGCTCTAGCCACTGAAAAGAAATAAGCGGAGAAATCAGGCCAATTACAAAAGCTGGTCAATCTGACATCATGTTGCCTGAGCTCATTACTATTCATGAGCTCACCCAGTTGCGCTGGGTAAAGGATGTTGATAGCCAGGCTCTCATTGGCTAGCTGTTAGCCAATCGGAGTCAAGCAGCTTAGCTCGTTGAATATTAATGAGTCCATGGTAAAACTTCAGACATTACCAGAAATTAATGTGTGGCAGGGCACCTTTAAGTGCAGAACTGACCTTTATTTTTTAACAAAGCAGTAAATTAATCTGCTGTAAATAATCACCAAATGTTATGTGTAAAGAAAAGCCTGCAAGCAAAAATATGTGCCACATGAAGTGCGATTTGTTCACACCCACACTTTCAACAGACTCAGATATCCCCACACCTGAGGAGCCCTCTTCCTCCAGCTATTATTCTTCTCACTTATGAGAGAGGAGCTACACAAGTAGACTATATGGACTCCCCTGTCCACAGACTTAGCCCCTGATCAGACAGAGCACTTTTTGCAGGTTGCAAAACGTGGGAAGCACCGAAACCTACAATTTAAAAAAAAAAAAAAAAAAAAGTCTGCCTTTTTTTATTATTGATGCAAGGCAACCAATTGGACAATGGGGGGGAAAAAAAACACATGACATCAGGCGCTTTTCTACTGAGTTTCAGTTTTTAAACTCAAGGCGCTCAGGGCACTCCTGCACAGGTCCATAAAAATGGTTTTCCCAGTTTGGTGTGGAACTAAACTGGCCTGCACAGAGACTTGACCTCAACCCCTCCAACACCTTTAGCTTCAACAAGAACGCCAACTGCAAAACAGGTCTTGTTTTGGCTGATCGCTGACAAATTCTCTTCTTAAGGCTGAATGGGAGCAAATCCCTGTAACAATGTTCCAAGATCTTGTCAACATCCTAAATACGAGCCTGTGGAGAGCCAATGTTGTGATGTTAACAATTTCATATTGGTATAATGTTTGGAGGTTCACATAGTATTGGCCATGAAGTGGGCGCTACAATTCGTCAGACTTTACCTAAACATAAAAAATGAAAAATGAAAAAGCATGTAGTGAACGGGACCATGAGAATCACAATCTAGTTTGCACTTCCACACAATGTCCTTATAATGCTGCTTTATCATTTATTGTTGGCACAACACGACTCTGCAGACTCACCCTTCTCTGTTTGCCTGCACAATACACTCCGTTGACCTATTCAGATTGGAGTAGGACTTTTGTATGTGGCTTCCCACATGGAACAGGTGAGGAAAAAGACTGAATTAGTGTTCTTCAACTGGATATTCTAGCCTAAAAATGGTACCTCAATCTCAAGAGATCTCCAGGCTCAATATTGTTCAATATTGTAAGCAGACAGTTTAACTAGGGAAGAAATAAAAACAACAAAATGTAAGGTGAGGTTGGGGAGAAAAACTGCATCAAGTTCATATTTATTTGTAAGTTTTAATTAGTGGCCATTTTGCAACATTTTCCTTCTTTTTTTGTTTACTGCCCAGCTGTAAAGAATATTACTCATATCAGTAGTGCTGAAACAATTAGTTGATTATTACAGAAAATGAATTAACTACATGCTTTCTGGCTCCAGCTACTCAAAGTGAGAATTTGCTGCTTTCCTATTTTTCTATATCATTGTACAATGCATTTTTTGGGGGTTGAGCTTGTTTTTTGGGAGGTTGAACAAAAAGACAATTTGGAGAAGCCCCTTTGGGCTCTCGGAACCCATTTCCACCTGGCATTAACAGTCGTCCTGAGTGATCGGATCTCCAGTGGACAGCTCTAAGTACAGGTGATAACACTCTCAGGACGCATTGAGGACGCATTGAGATCTGATCTCAAAAACCACATTTGGAGGTGGTTTGAGCCTGATGTGTCCACATTCTAACAGCAGTGAGAACTGGAATGTGTCCTGGGCAACATTAACGACCGCCTATTCAATTGTGAGCAGAACTATATATTCATTCAAAGTACTTCTCATGTCACAGAAACCATAAATCGTGTGTTTTGGATGTTATTACCATACTGTTGGTGAAGTGTCAGTGTTTTTGTTCCTGTGCTTCCTGCATGCTCTTATATCCCTGGCTGTCTGGAGCTCGCAGCATGGTTGCCTGGTATACAATAACGTTATTTTTAGTTTCATAAAACATCCCAGAATTCACAAATACGTAGGATTTACTACAAAACAGCCTGCTCCTATGTCGTCTCCTTCTGTTATTTATGAGGCTTGCATTACCAGAGGTACACAGCGCTGTCGGCGAACTGAGTGGCTATAAGCAAAGGCTGTAAAACGGTTTAATTTCCTAGCAGCATAATCAGGAACTGTTGGGTCGTCATCAGCAGTAACCTAACACGACTCCTATACACAAACATGAAGTAAAATAAAGCAGATATAATATAGAAACTAAACTTTAAACCACAGAGATTCAGTAAGAAGCTACAAACGCACTGAGAGATGAAAACTTTTAAAAACCTCTGTCTCTCCTGCACAGGTCCCGCCACATCAGTAGACCCCCTTATGTCGGACTCAGCACACAGACTGCGGGCAGCGCTTTTTATTTTTTTTATTTTCACTTGATTTATGTGAGAGTACATGACTGACATTTATAAATACACACAACCAGCCTATATGCAAACGGAAATGATGTATGTGTTTATTTGCATATATTGCAGGGAAGTGAGATCCGATCACAAGTGGTCACCAGGTCGGAACGGGGCCATTGTCATGGCCAGTCAATCTTCCGACCCATTAATTGGTAATGACAATGAGCCTTAATTGTAGCTATGTGTCAGCATTTAAACAGAATTCTGAGAATTTCCCAATGTGACATAGACAATGACAGGTGATAGCAGACCATGCACTCTTTTAAATCTGAGTGCAGGATGCGCTATCTTGTTGGAAGTTACACCAGAACAAGGCCAGTGGTGCACTGACAAAACATGAATGGAGAAAGGAATTTGAGAAATGTTTTTTTTATTTTTTTTATTTTTTAAAGTCAACAGAGGCGCAGATACTCGACTAAATAGTTTTCTCAGGTTTCATTGTTAACTTGAGCCATTCCTTATTGCAGGAACATAATCAAAGATCTCAACATGCCTGGCAGTATCCACAGAAGTGGTTAGTAATAAATGAGCGGGCAGGTGAGATACTGTACAGAGTAGTCTTGTTATGTCTGGCTAGTTTTTGAAGCATGAATGTAGTCGGTGAATCACTGTGAGGTCAGGACAATGCTAGGAAGAATCTGAGGACAGGGGTCAAAAAGTAAGCACAAAGGTCATAGATTGTGGGAGGCCTAAAGGTAATGGAGCCAAAGTGGTGGCGTAAGCTCTGAAGATAATGAGCATTTGCTGTTTCTCATACTGAGGTGACTGTGATAGTAAGGAGGTTGAGCAAAAGGGTGGGGACGTCTATAGGGGAAAGAGAAAAAAACAACTAATGGGCAGAGGGTTAAAAAATGAGGAAGTTGAAAGAAATGAGAGGAAGAGAGGAAAGGGAGGACAACAAACAGCAGCTAAAGCAAACAAAAAAACAATCTTGGTGATAACTAATAGGCACAAACTAAATTCTGAAATAAAGTACCAAAGGTGGGCTTTCAACCTGCCCCTCTTCATATTTTTTGAGAGTTAAGACATGTGGAGAGAATGCTTTGTAAGTGGACTAGTCAGCCCCTTCCTCAGGTGATGGATCTGTGCCAGCAGCAGCAGCCTTGCCACTTATTCTCCTTCAGCTCTCCGCTATGTGCTCAATGTGCACTTGGGCCCATCCCCAGCTCTCTCGCTTGCTCTAGTTCCCATTCCCCTCTCACTTGGCCCCACTCTCTCAGTCTCAGCACAATCAAATGCCCCCGTCAGCGATGGGCATTTCATTACCTAAGTGCCAATTCCTTAGCAACCGAGCAGGTACTAGAGCACATAGCCACAGGCTGGCAACTGAATGCTAATGTAAAAGGCTCATGCTAGTGCCTTAACCCTCACTCAGTACATTTACATGGACATTAAAAACTGATCACGAATCATGAATATCCAGGTTAGGGTACTGGTTTAATTAAAGCATTTTTGTGGTTTTCTACTAAATCAGCTTTCCTGACAACTTGAGTTTACATGATATGTTTGAGGTCTGATATGAGAACCAAAAACCATATGACGTCACACTCAGCAACATGTTAACACTTTCTCTAGTTCTGTGTTGTCTTGCCCTAAAAATCAGCTTCCTTCCAATTCTAGTGCTACCCATACAATATAGATCTCTCTGTGTAGCTGTCAATGTGACCTTTTTGGTGCATGCAAAGAATCAAATCACTTAAAAAAGCCAGACTAAGCTCTACACATGCCACAGTAATTTAAAACAGACACAAGTAATCATCTCTCTTAATTAATCAGATTTGGTTTACTCCAACTTTGGCTTATATAACCTAGTGTTTACAGGAAGGTTCAAAGTTTGGTCATAGTCCAATTATAAATTTTAATGTGACATCATGCTTTCTTCATCCTGGACATCTGCTTGCTAGTTCAGTGTACATTGGAAGAGAATCTGGGGCATTTTTATAGAGGGTGAATCAATATGTCTGAGTAGCCCGCTTAAATAGATTCAATGTCTTTCTGGGCTACTGCCAGTACTTTGAAAGCTCAACGTTTCTCTGCTTGTCCATTTGTCCCATAAATGTCCCTGTAAGTTGATTAAACATAATTGATAAGGACACGTTCAGAGTCCCTGGCAAAACAGATGCTTTAGGAGCATCTGTGTGACCGGTAACACAAGACTGATGTTAACCCTTCAGTGTTTTGAAATATATTTTTTAAATCATTCCTGCAAAAACATTTCTGCAGTAGGGAGAAATGCCTTGCATTTATAAAAGTAGTGGATACTGAGCAGTCGTGTGGTGCACTGAGTCTTCCCTCTATTGAAGGATTCAGGTTCAACCATATGTATCAGCAAGCATCTACCCTGCTGCAGTTGACACTAAACAGTGAATCCCTACCAGCTTCACAATTGCTGTGCTGCAACTAAACGCTGAACTCTGACCTCAGAACGGGGAGGGGGGCGAGTGAAAAGAAAAGTCCTCAAAAGGAGCAATAAAGTTATTAACAAATTATCACATTAACAGACCAAATAACAGGGCAAATATATGTGTTTCTTTCATCACCCAATTCTATCCTAATTATGCTGTAATTAAGTAATATATAGCTGTGGATCTGCGCTCCAAAAGGCACTGTGGCTTTCCAGGCGAGAGGAACTTCTCAAACAACTCCCTTCCCCCAAGCTAGTTGTGCGGGAAATGGCCGTTGTCAGGTAAAATGACCCTTATTGCCTCGTGAATAGAGCAGCTAACTTTACGCGGCCAGGTCATTAGGGAGACAAAAGGGCAGGCCAAAATGCAGGAGAAGACCCCCAACTACAGATAACACACCCCCCTCCCCCCAGTCAGAGAGGAACTCCAAATCTATCCTGGCTGTGCCCCACAAACACTTGTTCCCCCCCGCGATTCTCCTCACGCCTCTGTGAGCGACAGAGCAGAACAGGACGCTCCCAAGTTGGAAAGGAATGAAGCAAGTGGATAAATCTGGAATGGAAAAAATTAACTTGGATGTTTGCATTTGGCCGCTGTTCAGCTGAAGTCATCTGAAGTACTGAACGTGTATTGAAGACTGATAATAGTCCTGCGCAAACATCCTCCACCAGTCATCGCATCAAGTATGTTAATAATGTTTGCAGATGACTTGGAGGCCAGGAGGGGACTTGAAGGAGTTTGTGTGCATTTCCCGGTGACATGATGTACATGAATATAAAGCTCACACACACACACACACACACACACACACACACACACACACACACACACACACACACACACACACACACACACACACACACACTCTCTTTCTCTCTCTCTCTCTCTCTCTCTCTCGGAGTCCTGTCTCACACGATTGTCTTCCAGTGTTGAATAAACTTGCGGTCCAGACATCAAAGTGGCATGGTGTTTGTGCATGCAGGCATTTACAGCACTACTGAGTGACCACACAAGTACTTCCATACACTCACAGGCCCACTGCAAGGCAGACGGCCAGGCCTGGAAAGAGCAAATATCCAGAGCTACTCAACAGCAACATGCAATCCCTTCCTCTGAGGACTTGAAGAATGTGGGAAGAGGGTGCTAAGTTGTGCTAACTGGGAAATGTCATACCTTGTGGTTTCCGCTTTCCTAGTTTCAACAAACGTGTCTTTATTCTACCTCCCACTTAAAACAAACTCTTCATTTCATTGTCAATAAATAAGTCAGTCCAAATCCCCAAAGAAAAACAAGTAAACACTCATATTTGAGAAAACGGGAGCCACAGCATGTATGCATTTTTGCTTGATAACTGACTTCACAGATGTACTCAACACAAACGTTATCACTAAAAACACCAAGCACTTGGAAGTAGAAAGTACATTTTACAAAAGTGATTTTTCAATGTTTGTTAATATGGAAAATCCAAGGGAGAGCCAAGTATTTGGACAAGGACGAGATAGAAGAGCTGATGCTGCTGCACACACCTTTACCGTAATAAACGTTCCTTGAAACTTAAAGTCAAAGCTAAAACGGGCATTTTCTTTGAGTTAAACGCCTGCCACGTCCGGGGTCAGGTTACTCTGCCATGCAGGCCAACAAAGGAAAGCAGAACAAAAAGGAGCAGCTCGAGCCCTGGCAGTGGCTTCTGAAAGAGCCGCTTCACAGAGAGCAATAACTTCACCTCATTTAGAACAAAATCCCCGTGAATAATCTGCCGACATGAGAACCTGTCTTCCTAACCCGGAATGGGCAGGATGAAGTGTGCTTGGGTGAGTGCATGTGTGATGGTCTTTCTGACTCTCCCACCACAAAACCTACTAGGACTGTTTTTAGAATCTGGGTGGTAACGTTAGCCCAACCACGATGGCTGAAAGTTGAAAATCAAAAGGTGCAAACAGAAACAGTGCTGACAAAACTTGACCCCCCCACAAAAACGTGTTAATTACCCCTAAGGTTATGATCTTAAGAGGGTATGGTCATGGTTTTGGAGTTACAGAATTAATTTAAGAGGCCCTATTGTGGGCACTAGGGGTGTGCAAAAAAATCGATTCACATTCGTATCGCAATTCAAGCTCTACCGATTCAAAATCGATTCAGAGAATTCCAAAAATCTTTTTTTTTTTTTAAATGCCGTGTATACTATTGTCCTGAAATGAGTTTAGCTGCTCGCCATTCCCATAGATGGTGCTGCGTCGTATTCACACCGACGCCTGGCTACTCTTGTTATAATCAAAAGAAGAACAGAGAGTGCAGCAGAAGTAGTTTAGTCGCCGAAAACAATGGCAAACCTCACAGAAAGAATTAGTCAGAATCAGAAAAGCTTTATTGCCAACTACTTTTTTTACACATACAAGGAATTTGTTTTGGTGCTGTACGGTTGGTGCGGTTGTTTGGTTCAACCTGCTCCATCCTCATCGGCTTTTATAACCTTGAGGGAAAGACGGAACTTGATAGGAATCATGCTATATGCAGGCTTTGCAAAGCGAAAGTTAAGTATTTTGGAAACACCACAAACTTGAGAACTCACATGGTACGCCATCACCCGGAGATTAGCATTAAAGACGTGGACGAACAACAACCTAAAGTACCTAACGTGCCAGTCAACCAACGCACTCTTTCAATGCTCTAAACTCCTACCGAACTCTGAACGAAAAGCTCTTTTTATTTAACAGTTTTATTTTATACTTGAATTAAATGTATTTGAAAGCTGGCCAAAGCTTGGCACTTTGCAGTTTTTAGATGCAAAAGTTTTTATTTTTGTATGAAGACATATAAAGTAATATCAAACTAGATTTAATTTGTTGTGTTTCTTTTCTTTTAAATTGTATGTCTACTGCAATCACATGGGAAAAGTAACTACATTTACATACTGTGAATCATTTTAAAAAAAATCAAGAATCGTTTTTGAATCGAAAATCGATTTGGAATCGAATCTTGAGCCTAAAAACAGATATTGAATCGAATCGTGACATTATCTGAATCGTGCACCCCTAGTGGGCACACATAAATATTGTGTGTTTGTATGTGTGTGATAGGACAGCAGTATACCTATAATACCCCTTTCCCTCTGCTCTTTCAGAACTCCCTTTACGCTTTGATGAGCAGGACTCAACAATACCCTGATTCTTTAGAGCCACCATGGTCCCTCTACTTAATCTAATCAGTTCCTCCTTACATGAACTTGAGGTTACTGCTCCAAGGTGGGTCATTCTATTTATTCACCCTTCCTCCAAAAAATGTTGTTTCTGCTCATCTAACAATAAGAAAAAGGGGAGAACAGCATATATCGTATTCAAAGTCCGGAGCAGGTAAGTGTGCATGCTGAGCTCAACTTCACAGCTTTGATATTTGTTTGGCAGGGGAAGGTTCGAAAAGACAAGAAGTCAACAACAAAGGCTGCCCCCCCTCCAAAGCCTCCACACCCCACCAGAAGCCGTCCTCCGAGCCTTTGTCAACACTGATCTATAAAGAGAAGCTCTGGCGGTGATCTGAGGGTGATAATTTACAATCTGCTCCAATGCTGAGCGGATATTCCACAATCCTCACGAAAAACACCGCACTGGCAGACACAATAGGAAAGAAAATTCCCCCCACCACAAGCTAAACTCAATCTCATTTTCATTGCTTAATGAATGAGTGAGTCTGATAACAGTTTGGTCTCAAAGTTTGCTGTTGATGAAAAAACTTCTTTCTTCTCGGCACATTTCAATTGCTGTTAATTCCGCCCACCGGCAGCAGAGAGAAGCGAAATTAAAAAGCCGCCTGCTCGCTCTCAGGAGGTTTCATACTCTGCCCTGGTGCTTGAGAGGAAAGAGGCTGCCGCTCGCCTAAATTCATGTGTATTTGCAAACACACAACAATACGGATGTGCACACAATATGCAGAAACACACACTGAGACACAAAAGAATCGGGACTACACATGAGCGTGCACATGTCTCAGCATCATCACAACCTGCACATCTCCATTATTAAGGCTAAAATGGAAAACGGGAACTCTTGGGAAAGGGGATTTTTAATAAACTTCAGTTATCTGGGGAGAGGAGGTGATGAAGTGTCGCCCTTTATCAGGAGTGTCGGCGCTTCATCTCAAACCAACCAGGTGATTTGCACGGTGGATCTCATTTCGGCTTCTTCAAAGGAGTGATGGCGGGGCTAAAGCGAGCGAATCCAAAACACAGCGCCTGTGACTGACTGCAGGTAATCCAGCAACTGTAAACCTTAAGGCAGAACGCCTCTCGGCCCACACACCTGTGACTTGGTGGCCACCCTTCCTATTTGTTATGATTTTCAAATTGAGGGATAATGTTAGTTAGGCATCAGGCGTCAAGTGTCACAGGGAATGTAGCCTCGGATGGTGGGATGAGGGACTCAGATGGCAAGATAGATCATTCTTTACATCAAATGAGCTGTTCAGTATTGACATACTTAACTTGAAACTCAACCTGTTTTAAATGCAATTATTTTGGCTTAACTGAATCATTTCTGCACTTAATGATCTCACTTTTGTGGCATTTCTTCATTTAGGAGCAAGATCGTCACTCTCCCAAAGCAAAACCAGATCATAGTATATGCATGAATTGTTGATGGAGGTGTTGATGAATAAGAACTATTCAACAATTTCTTGAGCAGCTGTTGATATTTTTTTCTGAAATGTAATGAGTCACTCTACAGCCAGCAGAAATTGCCGGCTAGAAAATCTCATTCTGTAGCCAAACAAAGCAAATAACAAACCATATATTTTATTTTAGTGGTTTGTGTGGTGATAGTATACTGGTATGTCCTTTATTTGTTTGATTTGGACCGTAGCTCTAATTAGCTCAGTTTCTCCAGAGCATTAGTATCAGTTACAACAGGCCACCATGAGCTGTGCTACAGACGTGCTCATTCCTTATTACTTATTGAAAAAGTAATTTTACAGTGTAAGTGCACCATGACAGGCCTCTCTACCTAGCTGTCTCCTTACATACAGTTTTAGTCTAAATAGCAATAATCATGCTGAGTCAGTTTTAGTTTGCAGCACTTGTGATTCGTCACAAATAACAGGCTGCTGCCTGATATTTGTGACATTCTGTCAAAGAGGATCAGTATTTAAAATTGGATGTTTGAATATGACACCAGAATTGATGCCAAATGAAGATTATGTTAATTGACACTACTGTGTCATGTCATATAGGCACAGGGCAAGAAAATACAAGCAGACTGCATGACAGCAGGCTGGCTGTGCCATCAAAAGACTCTGTGTGTGTGTGTGTGTGTGTGTGTGTGTGTGTGTGTGTGTGTGTGTGTGTGTGTGTGTGTGTGTGTGTGTGTGTGTGTGTGTGTGTGTGTGTGTGTGTGTAGTTCATTATTATTAGGAGGGCTGTGTCCTCAGGAGCACAGATGAAGTCCAGAAGCATTCAGTTTAGTCTACTCTCGAGGAGGCTCCCTCTCCATCCTTTCTTTCCCATCTCTCAAGACAACCATCTTCCCAAAAACACAATAAAGAAGGCGGGGTGGGGGCTGTTGGCAAAGACATAGAAGCAGAAGGGAAAACAAGAAAGAGGAATAGGGGGTTCAAGGAGGGGAAATGAGAGGAAAAAGAGGAGAGGAATCGCCTCTCAACTCCCACCATTGTCTAGATGTAAATTGGAGCTGATCAAGATTCAGCTAGCATCGTAACCAGCAAGTTCAATCTGCACAGACTGAACAGAGAGAGAGAGATAGAGAGACACTGAGAGACAGACAGAAAGACATACATTGAGAACAGTGTGTTTAAGAGTGACTCACATACAGCAACAAATGCACCACTTTACAACCAATAAAGCGATGAAAAGACAAGGAAGTGGGTTAATGTACTTTAGGACAAAGGCGCACACACACACACACACACACACACACACACACACACACACACACACACACACACACACACACACACACACACACACACACACACACACACACACACACACACACACACACACACACACACACACACACACACACACACACACACACACACACACACACTTCAATATGGCAAACTGATGAAAAGAATGTGGATTTCTGCCTCATCTGGGACTGGGAATGTCTCATAGGTTTCTTTGAGTGGTGTCTGACCCCGATTTCACCCCTCAACCCCTAACCCATTCAAACTCCCTTTGGCCTCAGGTAAAAGCTAACTAGGCTGACCTGTTGCTTTTCACTCTTTCCTTTTTTAACGCAAAGGAGACGTCTGGATAGTCCTGCACCAGCCTGAAACCTGCCGGGGCCAGAATGAGGCCTTGGAAGTCAACGGGTGAAAAAAATTCCCCGGGGGAAATTCCAGTGGAAATGTTGTATCTGAAGACTGATCAAGATCAAGTGTGTGTGGATGAGGGAAAATAAAATGTGTGTTATCTGTGTTGGCGGAGTTCCCCAAACCTGCACATTTCTCAAAGATATAAAATGATTGCTCACAAAGGTACTCCGGCAGAAAAATGTAATTAAATCCAGAGGACTTCACTGCACCTTCAGGAAAAAAAACAAACTCTATACCAGAAATACAGCAAAGATGGGTTTGTTCAACCTTGGAACCTCCTTTAGACGCCATTCATCTGAGACAAACCAAAAACAAATGTTTGCAGGGAGCCAGAAACACACATGACATTTTACATTTTCTCATGTACTGAATCACATGCTGGAACTTGTCCTGTGCTTGATGAGTAACGTTGCACTGATGACCTCAAGTTAGTCAACTGCAGGAATCACAGGAGCCAGTGTATATTTTGTCCTGTGGCTTAAAGGAACACGGCGACTTATTGGGACTTTAGCTTATTCACCGTAACCCCCAGAGTAAGACAAGTCGATACATACCCTTCTCGTGTCCGTGCTTGTTGTAATGGTGTCTGACGGTTCCAGCGGTAGCTTAGCCTAGCACAGAACCTGCAGGTAACTGGTTCCAACTAGGCTACTGCTCCAAATAAGTGATAAAATAACGCCAATATGTTCCTATTTACATGATTTGCTAGCAGCAAGCCTGTCTGAGAATATAGTTCCCGGTTTGTTTATGGTTAGAAGACGGCTGTGTCTCATGTTACGTTGTTTTTTGAACACGCTGTGACTCTACAAATCACAACATGTAAATAGGAACATGTTGGCGTTATTTTGTCATTTATTCGGAGCAGTAGACTAGTTGGAACCAGTTACCTGCAGGTTCTGTGCTAGGCTAAGCTACCGGTGGAACCGTCAGACAGCGTTACAGCACGCACAGAGATGAGAAGGGTATGTATGGACTTATCTAACTCTGGGGGTTACGGTGAATAAGCTAAAGTCCCAATAAGTCGGCGTGTTCCTTTAAGACAAATCTACACCA
The DNA here is from genome assembly GCA_023566125.1 of Zingel zingel. NCBI lineage: Eukaryota > Metazoa > Chordata > Actinopteri > Perciformes > Percidae > Zingel > Zingel zingel. The sequence continues at coordinate 9,997,037 of CM042318.1, forward strand.
TTAATGGATCGAATTTTCTTTCAGGAGCTATTTAGAAAGTTTGTTAAAATTCTCAACCAATCAAAGCTTTTGACTTACTCCTCCAAGATACTCAGATACGTTCAGTAAAATACTAAACCAGCAGATAACTGCTAATCCTGTGACAAGAACTCAATTTCTACCGAGCTTAAAGAGGTCTAGAGAATTGTGTAGTGTAATGAGGTTTGGAATTCCTCTCGCAGCTATTCAATTGGCTGTCCTGTGCACATTTCTTTCTCCAAATAATTCACTATCAGTCCCCCCCGGTACAATATCCTCCTGGTAACTAAAGCATGATTAACAAGGTTGCACTGTGCCTCCAATCCTTTCTAACAAGCTTGACTTTCAGCAGAACTATTTTAACTTGACAAGACTAATATCTGGCTCTAAAAGATGTATGTTGTTTTGTCATTTATACGCAAACAGGTAGAAGTTTGTCCTACGGAGCACAGCCTAATTAGGAAGGCCTGATTTATCTATGATGCTCTTTCTCTGACACCCTGTCCAAGCAGGCCACATAGCCTGTTAAAAAACTAGAACAGTACAAATCCAAACTTTCCACATTCAAAGCCTCCATCTATCTCAATGATCATCTCTTCCTCTAAGAGCCCTTTCAAAACAGGTCTGCTTCAAGAACTCTTCCAGGGCATGCCTCTACCCACTCACAGTGCAGCGGGAGAAAATTATCTCCTTTAAAGAGGGATGCAGAAAAAAAAGTTTGTACTTGATGCTGTTGCTCTCGTGGTCACAAGGGGATTGGGGGCATTTCAAAATGGCTGACAGTGCTGTGTGGTAACAAGGCGACAGTGTCTAGATAATTCAGTACAAGGGGTTTCAGAGTGACGATAAGGGGGAATTTGGAAAGGCTCTGGCAACAGCTCGCAGTCTGTGATAGAGCTTGTTCCCTTAGGCCAAGCCTCTCTGAGGTGCCATGCTTCTGCTGGAAAATGCCGAAAGCTACCTCACGGCACACGCTACAAGTCTGCTTCCCTTTTTTTGTGTGGGATGATCCAGCACAGTGCAAGAGTTAAATTGACAATACCGATAATCTACTTTACTTTTACTCTATTTCTTCGGTTAATACTTTTCCTTCTTTCCTCCCTCTTCCCTGGCTGGCTCCAACTCTTCATCACTCAATTTCTTTAATCTTGGACGTCACCTCTTTCATTCCTTTCTCCCCGCTGTAATACCGGTCACACCTTCTCTCTTGCAGAGCTCGTAGTTGCACTCCATCCCTCAAACTGTGAACAAAATGGGTTCTACAGGATATACAGCACCAAAAACAACAACACAGAAAACCTTTATAGTGCTAAAATACATTAAATGCATGTATATCTATGTGCTCAAAATGTATCAGAGCCTAGTATTTCCATTATAGGCCTTTGAATTGCCATGTACAGTATGTGTCAGCTGGCACAAATGCGGGTCACTTTATTGTTGGGACATGTCTGGTTGTGGGTTTAGAAGCCTTTATTGGTGATTTTTCACAGTAAAAAGTCCTGCTATATACTCCGTTGCAGAAGCTACAGCTTCAACTAGTGAAATAACAGCAGAGGCTGTGGAGCGGAGCGCAGATTCCAGGCCAATCAGAGCAGACTAGACTTTTTCAGGAGGGGGGCTTAAAGAGACAGGCGCTCCTACAGAGCATCTCATACAGAGGGTATTATCCTGAAAATGCTATATAATAGTTGCCCTTTAATGCCATTCTTGCATTTTTTACTACCACAAACCCTTAACCCATTGTGGAATAATACCTTATCTGTGTGCACTGATTACTACAACTCTGTGAGGAGGAGATTTCAGTTATTACTTTGGAGACTTTTTTCATTGATGAAAGCAATCACAATGCCATGGCTATGTCAGATACAGCGACATATTCTGCATTATGTTTATGTCTCATTTGGATGGGGAGATAGTAAGGCCTGTGTGTGTGTGTGTGTGTGTGTGTGTGTGTGTGTGTGTGTGTGTGTGTGTGTGTGTGTGTATAAAGATACATGCTCAAGCTAGTGAGACATCCTCTGCCACATATCTGTTTGTCTCTGAGAGCCATCACGTCCTTGCCATTGTTGGCTAAAACAACAGAGGCAGGCCGAGTGCCTCCCTCCAGCCTGATAAATCTGTCAGCCTGGAGGGCAAGCAGAGAGGGAGAGAGGAAAATTCCTAAGAGGTTTCATCTCCTAGGGGAGTTGTCATCTTAAGGGTTTGTCAGAAGACATGTCACAAATTCCATGACTCAAGAAAACAAAGAAAGGTCTAACATCTTAGATGGCATTACATTTCCAATTTTCTCTTCTTGCTTTAATCCCCAAAGCAGCTCATGAATGCCAAGTGTCTTGTCAGAATGTCCATGATCAATACACACAACATCTATCATTCATTTTTTGTCAGTTTAGATAGGTGCATCTTCTGAACATCTTGAAAGGATAATTCCAGTTTATTACAACTTATTTAAAAGAGTACTCCACTGATTTAGCAATATACTCTTATAACATGTCATATTGTTCAGTTTTAGTCTTAGGTAACAAAATCAATGCAGCAGAACCAGAGATGTCGTCTTTTTTATTCCATGCATTCTTCTTCCTTGTTAAAACCTGGCACCTACTAGTTCTAAAAAAATGTTAGTTAGTTCTTGAGGAAGTCGAGAGAGACACAGAAAGATGAACATGGAATTAGATCAGAGAGGCTGGTGTCAGGTCTGCATAAACTGCACCTGGTTGTTAGGACTATGACAGCTTTACAGAGCATGGGATTCCAGTCTAATTACAGGTGGAACCACTGTGAGAGTAGGAAGATGACGACTGTGAGAATAGAGGGCAGCTGGGAGCGGGAAGACAGGTGGGGCAACGAAAGAATTGAATGTGTGTTAAACATGAGAGTGGAGACATAAAAACCAAAATGTGATGGGTCAGCTTTCATATATCAGCCCTGCCTGCCACAAAAGTGCAAGAAACATGCCAGATAGCCAACCAAGACATGTCATAAGAGTGGGACATGATGTGTCCAAACGCACACATGATGACAGACAGACACATGTGCAGGTCATCATCAGAAAGTGAGAACGTGATTAAAGATGACATGAAAAATAAAGAGATAATGGAAAACACAGAAGGAAAACGTGGAGGACAAGTCACAAGGGAGAGCGGGGTGTTCATCTTAAATTCACTGCGACAACCCATCGACAGAGAGACGGTTGAGGGGGAAGAAAGGAAGTAACAGAGACCGGGGCTGTAGTCTGAGGGGCAAAATAGCTCAGGAAAAGCCTGTACATCCTGTGATTTGTTTGTGTACGTGGGACCCCCAAGTGTCAAGTCTCCCCTACTTCCTGTATGTGCAGCACTGTAATGTAGAGTGTGTTAAATCAGGCAATGCATGGTATTACACTCAAAGTAGGGTTCAGCAACATGTATGTACTGTACCTGTTTTACCATTACCATTGTTGCAATAGTTAGACACCACAAACCCTAACCCTAAAATTACCCTTAAACGAAATCCTGCACAGAGCCCTGCATTCAAGCCCATCGAACACCTTCGGGATGAACAGCGCCCGACCTCTCTAATGCTTTTGCTACTGAATGAGTGCAAATCTTAAGTAAAGCTTGCCCAAAAGAACAGAGGATGTTTTTGCAGCACACATGGGTGTAATATGGGTGATTAAACAGAACTTGTCAGGGTCCTTATTGAGAGTATTGTTAAACATATAAGCCAGTCCAAATATAGCTAGAGAAGCCTGGAAACAAGGATACCAGCTTTATATAATTAGCCTCATTGCCATTCATCGGAATGGTGGCATGTAACAGGTGCATCCCACAAGACAACAGGGAGCATGATAGGTCTAATATACCAGCATTGGGTCAGTGCATCTCCAGCTCACAACCAGAAGGTGCCAGAATGTGATTAACCTTTGAACCAAGTTGTACCTGTTTTTTATCCAACTGTGGGGTAATTTCCATAAAATATGTCTCTAAGTCTCATCTCTCAACCCGGAAATTTCTGTTGTCTGAAACTCTCAGACAAATGTTTATTTGTTAAACGCCAAAACCAATTTAATTAATTCTGAGTGGAAAATCACAGCATCTTAAATACTGCTGGCAAATGCTGACATACACCCACCTAAAGAGAGCTGACTGAAGTTTAGCATTTGTTGGGTATATTCAATTATGAATAGTGTTCACCAAGCACACTTAGTGAAGATTATTTTATTTATAATTGTTTTTTGTCAAACTATTTCCAGAGGAAACGTTTATCAGAGAAGTTCCTTATGTATCCAACAACAAAAAGAATTTACAGGGCACAAAAAAACATTTTTCATTTTCTTCCCTTGTTTTCTCTTGATCTGAGCCGCTCTGTAGCGACAGCTGAGCTGACCTAAATACAAATCGCATTAGGGCTTCTGCTATCCCCCTGGTATCCCACCAAAACCCTTTTCTCTAAACCTGATGTTTTTGGCGTGATGACAGTAAGTAGCCACACTTACCACGGCAGCTGTCCTGCTTTAGAAATGTGGTCTTAGAGCAAGAATTTTGTCATGGATCCAGTTCCCCGGAGGGAACCCCATCTCATGCAGAATGCTGCTCTGAGCTCTTATGTCGTCTGGAATAGAAGAGGGAGGTTTCTGGGTCACTGTACATCTAAGTCCCTGCCCAGAGCCTCCCAGGTTAACTTTCCTGTTCCTTAACTAAAGAAGAACTTAACTGGGACTTTTACACCAGCTAACTTTACATCGTCTTTTCAATTTCAATTATCAAAATAACACTGCTTGTCAAAGACTGTTAGCTTTACCATCAAATTACTTACTAAATGACTTAATCATGATGCATTTTAGTATGAATTTGATCCAACCATAGCAGGAAAAATGCCATGCCATGTTGGGAGACCTTGTGTAAGTCTGTTTCAGAAATACTTCGATGGCACTTTGATGGCTGTTTTCTTAACTTTCAAAAAGGAAGCATCAAGATCTTTTCAACGTCTTTTGCCCTTAGGATAATGAGCTAAGGAAAAAAGTAGAGATGTTCCGAGCCGATACCGATACTGCCTAAAACGCTGGTATCGGTATTGGGAAGTACTGGAGTTTATGCACCGATCCGATACCACGTAATAAAGCCCTAAAGAAAATCTACGTTAACGTAGTTTATTTATGTTCTTTTTCCGTTATAACTGAAAGAAAGTTCTGTGGCATTCATTGTTCATGTTTCACAAAGAGTTTAACCTGAGCCAGACTGACAACAAAGATATAGAAATCATATCACATCCATACAGTGATAGTAGTATACAGTTGTTAAAACATAATAAAACACACTGGTATCGGATCGGTACTCGGTATCGGCCGATACGCAAGTTCAGGTATTGGAATCAGTATCGGGAAGCAAAAAATGGTATCGGTCCATCTCTAGAGAAAAGCCGGGTTCTGTGCTATACAAGGGACATCATACAGGTATTTTACAAATCAAGGGAATAAATGAAAGCATGTCTTATTGCATTGAGAAAATATAAACAAATATATTCCAACAATAATTTTAGACTTTGCCTTATCGCAAGACAGACAATATATTTGGACAGGCTAGATGTTACACATTATTTCTATATGTACACTGTGGGCATGTTAACATCTCACTGAAGTGACAGGCATGTCACTACATGTAGGTACCTTTGCATACTATCGCAACCGATTCTTATCTGCATGAGAGTGATACACTCCTGGTTTGGGCTGGGATATGAGCCAAGGTGAACAGACTGCGGTTAAGTGGTCCGTTCCTCCTTTGCTCTCTTCCATCTTTCATGGCTTTTTCATTTCGGAGTCCCTTATCGCTATGCCAAGCAGGCTCTCCGCTCCCGCATTTTTAATTAAAATCCAAAATGTGCCATAACTCTGGAGACTCTGGGCTAGCTGGCAAACAGGTCCATTGGTCTTGTTTCTCCCTTCAAGCCTTGCTTATTCCATCAAAGCCTTCCATCAAGCCTTCCATCAAGCCTTTCTATATGTCCAATTCTGTTCACTTCACTGCATAAATGCTTTAACATAAGCCACAAAGGGGACACCAATTTACCAAGGGTACACCTTTGTAGAAAAGCTCTACACCAAGCAAATGAACTCTCACTCTTAGACTATAGCCTAATCCAGTCAAGGACCCTGAGAAAAATCCAATCCTTAAAGCCAGTCTTCTTGACTTCTCCTTGCTGTAGACAAAAGGCTGCTTGTGTAGACATGGACTGGATAAAGACCCCAGTGCTTTACTTCAGTCAGCTGTCTGCGTAGAGTTCTCACACACTTTCCAGAGCCACAATAAAATAAACTTCATCTGCCCTTCGGAATTACCCATTAGCCATATGTTTTTATACCTCAGAAAAGTCAAATATATAGTAGGTTGTCCTGTTTCACTGTGCACTAGTGATGTTCTAATCCGTCTCTAGAATGTCTTGGTAAGATTAAAACATGAGCAGGTGGTAGTGGAGCCTGATATTTAAATTATAGGGCAACCAACTTGCTGCAAGATTTCCCAGAGTGTTTCATAGCGGAGGCAGACCACCATGCCTGAAATAAAGACTGCCCCCGCTAAACTCGGTGGAAATTATTACACTTATGAAATAAACCTTGTGGGAAAACAAGCAGAGACGCTACATCAGAGAGAAGAAGCCATATGGAGCCATATGTTTTAGAGCTGCAACGATTAATCGATTAGTTGTCAACTATTAAACTAATCTCCAACTATTTTAATAACCGATTAATCGGTTTAAATCATTTTTTTAATGAAAAAAAAGTAAGACATTTCTGATTCCAGCTTCTTAAATGGGAATATTTTCTAGTTTCATCACTCCTCTATGTCAGTTAGCTGAATATCTTTGAGTTGTGGACAAAACAAGACATTTGAAGATGTCATCGTCCGCTTTGGAAAACACTGATCAACATTTTTCAGCATTTTTTGTAATTTATAGACCAAACAACTAATCGAGAAATTAATTGACAGATTAATCGACAACGAAAACAATCATTAGTTGCAGCCCTAATATGTTTAATAAGAGAGGCTACTTTTTAGACCACCATATAGTAGCATGAGATCTCAGCTCAGTTTGGAGAGGCACCTCTGAAAAAAAAAATCCTGTGAGTGAACCTGGGTTGGCTTATCAACATACTTTCAACATCGCATGAGTGTCTTCCAGGGCTGTGAGTCACTGATTAACTTCAGCTGTGAAGTGACCCCTGCAATTTGCAGTAAGTCTTTAATTGTTCGTGAAACACAGGAGTCAACTTCCCTGTGGATGATTGGCATTTAGGTTATGAAAAAGTAGACGGCATTGCTGAGGTGTTCACTCCTCTCCATTTTGCCCTTATCATTCTATCATTATCTCCTCACATATCAAGAAGGTGAAAAGGGAGGAGGCAGCCAGGTAGGAGCTTGTGCATGTTAGGAATTCCTGCCAATTCCGGTCCTCCTCCTTGCACAAATAGTGGGAAAAAAAGCTAAAAGTTTTCGCTGAAGGAGAGCTGGAGAAAGGGGGGGCTCAAACAGTCATCCCACATCTCACCCACCCCAAGGAGCATTCCACAGGACTGTCTGCTCGCCCGTCATTAAGCAAGACCACCTGCTGGCAAATCGGGACCCCCATCATGTTCTCAGCAAGCCTGGCTAACCCCATTACCAGTGAACCTCTGGACTGCTGTACACACAGATCATAAAGAGTCAGTGGTATGTTGAGCAGTAAAATGCTGCTCATTAACATCCCACAAGGACTTTTGATTGTCCAACCAGTGGAGCACACTAGCTGCAGTCAGTATTGCATATTTAAATAGATGCAGCACAAAGGGGCAAAGAAAAGATCTTTGATGCAGCTGTTGCATGACTATGCACTGACTTCGGGCTGGTTCATCTCTCCCCTTCTATAAAGAGAGATAAAAAGGGAAGGAGAGGAAGATATGAAGATAGAAGGAAGAAACAGCCCTTTGTTGCTGTTCTTCGTCTGCGCCTTGAGGAAAAGACTCTGGCATCAAGTCATCAAGGGCTGAAACAAAAGCAGCTGATAAACAGACCGAGACGGATAAGATCTCCCTGTATGTTCAACACTTCTCCATCAAGAGGGCTTCCTCTCTTCCAACTTCCCCCCTCCCCCCACCCCAACACCTCCGCCTTCTCTCTTTGTTGCTATTAACACAGCATTGGGAAAATGGAAATCATAACAAACGCAACACTTTTCAACTTCTTCCCTTTTTGCAAATTTCGGAGGACAAGGCGTTGGGCCTTGAATTTCCCCCTTCATCCACTTTTACAAAACCATGACTTCACAAAGACACAAATGTCCTTGTTTGATTTGGACACATTATCTGTCAACTCTCTGCACAGCACAACTGACTACAGTAACATTTCCCTGAATGGTAGCTAGAGGACCAAACAGAAAGAGATTCTGTGCCAAACGCCCTCTGCTTATCTGTCCTGACAAGGTACCAATCCAGCAATGCAGATGGTACACCAAGTTACAATTTTTGCTATTTCACATTCTTATTCCAACCCTGTGGTTATGCGTCAGTAAGTAAAGATATGGTATCAGGAAATGAAAAAGGGGCATTCTTTTGCACGGTAAATATGGTGTACAGCATTCTAAGAGCTGGTCTGCACTGCAAGTGTTTACTGAGATCTTGTAAACACTCCTCTGGGGAGGGCTGCTCTGTGGCAGATGAAAGCCTGTAGCCAAGTGATCGCACACATGGACTGAGTGGCCCTGAAGTGCCACCGCCCAGTGCGAAGAGCACAGTAGTAGAAAAAGTGTGAAACATAATGCCTGAAGGCATCTATCTTCATGTGGCACTGATCCAAACTCTGACAAATATGCCACAGCAAACACAACGTCCCTCACGTTCCACCTCCTCACATGTACAAAAGATTCCTTTGTTTTTCCCTCGTTTTACATCACTCATCTTATTTTCCTTCGTGTCTCTCTCAAAACTCTTGGTGGCAAGGAGTTCACACAATGTCTTTTTCTTCTACCTCAGACAATACGCCTCCCCGCCTAGCTCTCTGCCAGGCATTCCTGAGTCTATCCTAGCTATCGAAAATGTCAAGAATGAGGAGAAAGCAGAGGAGGGTACAATGAGTACTGCGGCAGGTAGAGTCTTGTCCCGCTGCACTGACATCCCACAGTCTCCGGGGGTAGTGGTTGCACGGAACGGATGGGATCTAACTTGACTCTCTTAATTAAAACTCTGCGCTGGAACAAGCTTTTAAACCTCATTCTCTACCGGATGGAGGCGTGCAAGTTAATTATCAACGACAATTTCACTCCCCAAAAAACAAATACAGATTTCATGATGGGGCTGAACCTGACAATTGTCCCAGGATATTACTTATTGGTAGGGCTGGGTACCGAATTCAATACTTTTTAGGCACCGACCGAATTGCCTCCTTAGTATCGAGTATCAAAAAATGCCTGGTCATTCAATACCAAATTTCAATACCTAAGGAGCAAATCTCATCAGTGTCAGTGAGCCAATAAGCATGCAGCTTCTACCACTACCAAGATCTAATATTGCTGGTGATTGGCTGTCTAACATTACACGTCGTAGAGACACGCAGAAAAAACGTTGTTGCGCACAGAGACGGGGCTCACAAAATAGAAGTTGAAAAATAAATGAAAAGATTTGTGCCCTAATGTGTAACATTGTAATTTCTTTTTGCTAAAATGGATTTTATAAAATTGGTATGATATTAAATTCAGTATCGTTCAGGAACCGATATCGAAATCACAGTATTTGTATCAATACCCAGCCCTACTTATTGGACAGTCAATGCATAAGAAGTTCCAGAGCTTCCCTAGAAAAATGTTCAGTTCTCTCAAAGGTCTTAAAACATGATTTCTGTCTGACTTTTGCCTGATGGCTTCTTCAAGTATTTCCTTACCGCTATTCCTTTGACTGTAAAGTGATATGAGAAAATCAGGTTATGTGAAGTAAACCCACTTCAAGTACAAAGCCCCGAAACAAAAAGCGCACATTCTAGAAAGTTTGTCAGAGCCAAGAACCTCCCCTTTCCACAACAGGAGTCCAAAAAGAAGAAAATGGGGGTGAATAAAAAGGTTAGCAGTGCAGTGTTTCGTGCCTGGACAGACAAACAGAAGAAGTTTTATGTGTGTGCCAAATGCAACTTAACACTGCAAACAAGCTCCATCCATTGGAACATCCTGCAATCCAGAAATGTTTAGCTGAAAGTGCCCAGGATATAGACCCTACAACTCTGAAACACTGATTGCCCCAGAAAGCCTTCAGTAAGGTGATTTGTGCTCTGATTCATTTCGCCCCGGTCCTACCGGCCGGTCTAAGTGTTTGATTCAAACTTTGAACAGCTGCCAACATTGTCAAGCATCAGTAAAAGTTAAACAGCAGCAAGTTTACTGATCACTGGCAATGGGGGCAGAGGCTGCTACAGTCTCACAGTCACTGTAGATGCTGAAATGTATTAGTCATGGCTGTATGGTTCTGACAAATTACTTCTCAACCAAAAAAATGACTCATAAAAGAGGAATAAAAGTATTTAATTCTCTCTTTGAAATGCTAAAGTTCTGGTACAAAAATCAACAGAATAAACAACAACACATCACTCATCCCGAATTTAAAAGCTCTGTGAAAACTATTTTTAAAGCATGTGTGGGCAAGTTTGATCCGTCCATTCATCGCCTGCTTCTGCTGTTGCAGTCTTTGTCTCTCTCTAAGTTAAAACGGTTTGAACCTGCGTTGCCCCGTAAAGCTCCCACATCATGTAGCATGTGTATGTAAGTGTTTCAGCCTCTGACTTAATCAATTGGCACAGCTACAGGGTGCAAAGGTCGGGAATCATCTCTTAACTACTCAACCCGTGCCCTTAGTGTGTTATTTAGACACACCCACCTTAAGGCTATGCTGGAAAAGGTTGGAGCTTCACCATGGCAACAAAGCTCCTAAAAATGACTCAGGTGTACTTGTTTCAGTTCTGGGAAAACTTTGACATTGTGAGCCTGAGGCTATGTAATTTCAGCAGGCACCGGAATCCTTGCTGCTTTAAGTGATTCACAATTACTGTAAGAAACTACAGCATGAATCCTATTCTGAATTTCTCACAAGTAAGACAAAATAGAAGTCACCGCAATTTGACTTATCAACTAGCAATGACAAGCCTTGAAAGGCTTAAAAATTATGTTTATCTTATTTAGAATTACTTTTTTAGACCCCCAATAAAATGTGGTGTGTATTCCATCCCATAAAAGATATAAGTCTTATTCCATTCACAAAAAACTGGCTGCTTACCTTCCACGCAGTGCTCCACGTCCTCCAGGTTGCGCAGGGTAATCCTCATCAGACTTGAGTTGAGCATAAGTTCGTTCTTGTGTTCTGGACCCATGGCCTCCGGGGCAGGGTTGAGAAAGAATATGCGCGTGTCGCCCGTGGCTACCTGGTTGTCGCAGATCCCGGGGTTGCCAAAGCCGCCGATCATCAACTTGTTGCCACCGTCCAGGAGAATTTCACGGTTGACGTTGGTCTTCCCTTTTAAGTAGCGCCACACCCTGACCTTTAGGCAATGACAAAAAGACAGCACACTCTTTAGCATTCTGTCAAGCCCCAAAACATATATCCCATTTTTATTTTAAGTATTCACAAGGGTGCTGTTAAATACGTGGGGCCCCTGTCAACCTCTGGACCATCTGAATCAATGCATGCATGTTTTTGTGATGAAAGTTGTTTCTCCGACTTTACTGTTCAAATCTTTATTAGAGAATGTTATTTACACCTGTGCAACCAAAACATCCCCCATTTTGTCTTACAACAGTGATTCTTAAGAGATTATTACCACTAGACTAAATCTCATACAAAAGTTCCAGATACAGCTTATGTCTAGCCACTTGAAAACATATTTAAAACACTGCATGCACTCATAGATCATAGTGCATCACAGGAAGTGCAGCAAAGTCTTCTTTATGCAAAGTCATGAGAAAGCTCGCCCCTTCCGCTACATGTTAGCCACCTTGTCTTATTTCAAGGCTTGGTGGTGGTTACTGTTTCCAGAGGGAGAGCTGTGTGCCTCTAATCTACTCGGCTGATTCACCGGGAGACAGGAAGCATGTTGCTGCTGAGGCAAAGAGCAGTGAGAGAGCTGACCAAACAACCAGTTGTTTATTTTGACAGATTATAGAGTGGTCTACCACATATCCATGATGATTCAAAAGTTAGTTTCATGATAATGGCTATGGAATGAGGACAGAGGAAGGCTGCATCCTGACTGAAAATGTGCTTATTTGTGGAACAGTGGATGTTTTTTTTTTTCATCATGCGCTATTATGTGGTCCATTAGTCAGAGACATAATGTTCCTGTGGCAATGAGAGAATGGGAATATGTACAGTTTCAGGTCTATCACACACAGGTTTCACATGAGTGACTAATGATTATGCATCTGTATTGCTTTGGGCACACCTTGCAGCACTTGTCAGTGCTCTCTTCTGAGATCGAAAAATATGTTATTTTCTCCTACAATCACAAACTACTGTACTGGGTGCTTTAAGTGTTTCTGTGGTATTTCAGTTACTTTACATGTTTTGGACTTTTTTTTTTTTAATCACAAGGGGCATCACTGTTACCACAAGTCACAAAAATCTAGTTAGGGATGGCACTTGTCAGCAACACCACCAAATTATTCAGAATATCACCTTTGCAGCCACTGGCAAATTAAGTTGCATGTTTTCAACATTTATGACTAGAAATCAAGTGAGAGCTACAGCCAGGGCCACTCTCTTACTGCAGCATGTTAGGGATGATTATAAGGTTGGTTAGGCCTCCCTTGTAGCTATATAATTGGTAAGTGGAAATAAAAAAAATCTATCTATTTCGGAAGGCAAATTGGATTGACTGTCAGAGTCCATGTAACCGCTGCCAAAGGCTTCTGGATGAATGAGTTTGTAAAATGTTTTTCAGGCAAGCTGTTGATGCCTTTGAGAGTGTGACTAGAAACTCGGTGGTAATGGCTTCCATCAGCTACACGAGAGTAAAGGTAACGTTAGGGCCTATTTAAGGGATAATGTGACTTCTAATAGTCCACTTAAACCCTATTAGTAGTTTTCGTGCATGGAGCAGGTGTCTTTCTCTTGAAGCAATGCACTCCTGCGGATACTTCACTTGATCGTTACAGAAACCACATAAAATGACTTACCTTGCAAGAATAGGTATTATGCACCGGGTCCATGTTAATTATTTCGTCCACGGTGCCGGTCAAAACTATGTTGGCCTCCTCTTCCCTGTCCTCCAAGTCTCTCTCCGGGCAACTTGCGGCGCAGCGGTGCCACAGAGCCACCAGCAGCCCCGCCAGAAGCAGCGCTGTCCGGCCGGCCGCGAGTGTCCGCTGGCAACCCATGACCACCCAAAAAGTAAACTTTCTTAAAATTAAATTTAACCGCCCGGAGCGCCCGAGTACAAACTCCAAAGTCTTTCGAATGCGTTTAAAACGTGCTCCTTTTCACAACTTCCCTACGGACTACCAGTGTCACTTTCACTCTGCAGCCCTGTTCCCCGCATCTACAGCCCGGGTTGAAAATCCCTCTCTGCCGCCGCCGGCTGAGAGACCAAGAGGGAAGAGAGGAAGGAGGAGGAAGGGGCAGGGATCTCTCTCCAGGAATGCAACTGCACTTCTCTCTCCCTCTCTCTTTTCCTCTCTCTCTCACACACACACACACACACATGCACAGTGACGCTCCTGGATTTGCATGCGATCTGAATTGCTGATCCCCACAAGTAAAGTGAGGGTGAGGTGGGTGGTGGTCAGGGGGCTGCGCGGTGGGATGCATGCAGAAAGTGGCTGTCCAACGTCGCCCCCAGTCGGACAGACAGTGTCTTTACATCCGGATCTCATCAGCTGCAACCCACAGATCTTGCAGATGCACAAAGCAGAAGCAGGTGGGAATCGCATATGATATCCTCTATGCAGATCCATTGCAGTGTTGATGGTAAATTTGATATCCATTAGATGGGTCATCAACAGTGTGCAGGGTATGTAGGCTAGTCATAGCTATGCAGGAGCCTACCTCTAGCCGAAATGATCTATTTCATAACAGCACTGTTAGATATTTGAAACATCACATCATGAAACAAAACAAGACTGAGCTTATAGTTAAGTTCAAAGTTAGATGTATGATGCCACTGACTTCCCTCAGACTTGCCAGGCAGGAGGAAGCAGCAGAACTCAGAATGTTAAAGGTTTTAAGGCCCTAACACACCAATCTGATTGGGACTAGTGGCGACGAAGGCCGACTGTGACGTTTCCTCGCGTTGGCCGCATGGATGTATTAAGAGAACGGTGGACTGTGGGGCCATCGGGGTCTACAAAGTTGCGCTGATGGACAATGATGTCGTGCATGTATATGCCATCATTTATCTCATCTATGTGAGCATATGTATATCTTGTTGTACGTTTGCCATCTTATGGACATAATGTGCAAAAATAGTTATTCTAATCGTTCGAACCTGTGTGTTTTGTAGAAGAAACATTCCAACGTAATTTTTGACCAGTTTTGACAGCTCTCTTAGTGTATTGGATTGCTCAGATGAGATGAAAAATGAAAGAAGCCTTGTGTGTAGCTCTCACAGTCGTTTGGTTGTTTTCGTCACTCTCGTTTTCCGACGGCCGAAGACTGCCGAAAAAAAGGCCAGCGATTGGCGACGGTGCGGGACACACCGCACAAACTAGTCGGTCCTAGTTGGGCCGACGGTCGGCTTGGTGTGTCAGGGCCTTTAGGAGTACTTTATCACTGACATGAGTTCAGGCTCTGACACACCAACCCGACGGCCGACCTTCGGCAGAAAAGGCAGTCGGACTGACTGGCTCCCCGAGTTGGTCAAAAAAGTGCCTCGGAACACATCGAAGCGACGCCGACTTGAGCGTACGTTCTGCACGTGTGCGAGACATAATACGTCTCCATAACAGCAGGCGGGGCTAATCTCTATTGTCGCCCAAAAAATGAAAACCGGCAGCTGATTGGACGTGGGTCTGGCCACATGTCAAAGTGTCATTGAGCAAGACACTGAACCACAAGTTGCTCTCCGGATGTTGTATGTATAGCTGTCCACTGCTCCTAATAGGTTAAATGCAGTAATTGAATTTCACTACATTTTGCTGTCAATTGAATGTGACAAATTAAGAATAGAAAAGTTTTGTTTTCGTTTCTTAAAGCTGCACTCATCAATATTTTTACATTTACGAATGGATCTATTGAGTATAATGTCAAAGCTGTTGCTCATAGTGACAAACCCCACAGGGAATTATGACCCGTTCCCTTCAGCTGTCGCGTTTTAGCATCTTTCAGCTGATTGTTTTGGTTTTACAGCATGCAACTTTACTGTTTTGTTCAGTCTCGCAGCTCTCATCTACCTCTTTCCAAGCAAAAGCAGGCAGCTGTTTTCAGAGCAATGATAAGCACCAAGCAGTGGGCAGTTTGCAACTAGCTGGTGAACTCAGTGGAGCACTTAACAGCTAAAGAGGCAGCTGTTTTCTAGGAGTTGGTGGAGACCAAAACAGAGATAAAAGTCAAGTAACTATTGTACCAGGCACATGACTTCAAATGAATGTTACTGTGTGTCTGATGGATGTGTAAATACTACATAGGGAACTGTTTGCTGCCATAATAACCTTATAAGGCAATAATATGTTATGTTAAGTTTACAGCTTGTTTCACTGACTTCAAGTTGCCAAAAAATCCATGCAATCCATACATTTAAACTTGAATTTGACATCTAAAAAATTCCGAAGGCCTAAATTTGCATTATCCAATGTCATAGTTTTTGAAAATATAGGCTTTAGCTTAAACCTTTATCAGATGTATTTTTCTCATTTTTAGGGTCTTGGACAGTGCCTGAAAAATCCATGTAGACTGAACTCAACAGCCAAATAGGCGGATGCTAAACTCACAATATGTCATATATTATTAAAGATTCCCCTTATATTGTAAAACTTCCCATGTTTAAATCAGTAAATGTTACCATATGGCTATTTTGTTAGAGCTCATATTTAAAAACAGACAGTGCGTAAATTTCCACTCTTCAAAAGCTGTAATTTTAACTACCCTTCTATTCCCGGGGAAATGACAGGCTTGGTTATGCACAGTTGCTAGAGAGGATAAGCTATTTGCAGAAATTTGTTCAAGTAGGCCTCAGTTTTGACAGCTGAGTTAACCCAAATAGAAAACTGTCTTTTGAATGAAAAACTATGTTTGTCAGTGCAGTTTTCATTCAGATGAGGTGAGAATTAAATGTGTTGTTGCTCTTAATACATCCATGATAGCGTCCCTTTAAGAAAACAGTCATGAGGGTGTTTTGGGGTACAAACATTCAGTGAAATTTTCACACAACACAATGATAAAATGGATGTTCTTGTAAAGTGAAAGTATTATAGTAAGAGCTATTATTTCCCTCATATTTTTTTTAAAGCTTTTTACTAATTAGCTTAAGAGCTAATTTCTTTTTTACATTTCGTACATTGCATCAAATGACTATGAAATCTAACTGTTAGGCTTGTAGTGACAAACCCACAGGTTTACTTTACTTTTCCTTCAACATGTTTTATTCCTTTGGTAAATATGTGTATGAACCATTAAAACATATAAATGTAATATACAAAATAATATCAATATTAAAAATACATATGCAGAGTCAAATGCAGAGTGCAAAAAATTGTCAGAGGCAGATGGCATTTTTAGCCTTATATCATTTTCTGTAAAACGTCCTTGGGACCGACATCAAGCACCACTGTAGATTATCAGTTGTCTTTCTCTGTGGATACAAAACACGATTATTGTAATATCTAATAATGTGAAACTCGCCAGAGCACAGGAACGATCACGTCCCCCCTAGTGCGGTTATCTCCTGACAGCCCTCCGCATCCCACAAATATTTCAACAGAAAAGCCCCAGAGAGTTAACAAGCTTTAACAAGTATTTGAATGAAAGAAAAAAGGCCCATTTTAAAAAGACATGCTGTATGTGACAAGAGAAGTCCAAGAAAAATGATACATACTCTTTTCCAGTACACCTCCATGTCAGAAAGTTAATCCCCTCTAAGAAAATATTGGTTCATGTCTTTGCTCTCCATTTTCTCTTTATCTCCTGTAATTGCATCTGCTTACACTTTGATTCAACAATCTTAGTTGGTAAAGAGCCACTTGATGACTGTGCCGTCTTGTAACAACACCTTTTTACAGTTTCTGCAAAGCTAGTTGGTCTATTTTAAACAATATTTGGCAAGAGAAGGGTCACGTTTTGTTTAAAATACTAGCTCTCAGCAGTGTCATACTGATCTTGGCCTCAAAATCCCCACAGCAGTCAATCTGTACGTTTCACAGTTATGACAATGATGGAACCAGATGGAGTCTTTTATTATAATCTATTTTGCTAAGTTATACTTATGTTGGTGGCTTACATAGAGGAACTCATCGCAGCTGGAGAGAGTTGACTGTGTTTTCAGACAAGTGTCATTGGAAAGAAAGAGGTGTAACCCGAGATGCAACATTAGCAGCCAAATTGTATGCAAAACCTGGGGCTCCATTTCACCAAGAAGCATCTGCATGGTTGCACCCCTGGGTATCACTGCATCACGGCCAGTCAGAGAATCACTGTGCAGTGCAGTATTGAAAATATATCCAATCTTTGGGCTTATGTTCAAGATATGTACGTGATACCTTACAGTGCGTGCTACATAAATAATGCATGACTCCTGCAAAAGTTATTTCATGTCTTGGCATTCAATTTGATTCACTGTTTCAACATCCTTTGTCCTGATAGTGTCTGCTCATTTACAATGGTGTGTTTTACCTAGCTCAGATAATGTGCAGACACACTCCCACTTAGTATTGCCCAACATGCAACACACAGATACACTACTGTACACACATACACTGAGACATTCCAGCGTTATCAAACGAGGCTGCTGTAGCCCTTTTGTTTTTCCAGAGGACAGGCCCCTTTATCAGGTATAAGCATGAGAACAGAGGAGCGAGCCTCGCCTGCCTGGCATCTATCCGCCTCAGACCACAGACATGGTGTCCAGTTTCCTACAGTACAGCCTGCCCTCTCTCTACTGTCCCTGTGCGACAAAACTCATCTGCATTTTGAAATGCAAGTCATTATGGCTGTGTTTGTTGTTGGTATGAATCCATACACAGATTTCTATGAGTTATATCAGTGATATAAGACATTAAACGCATCAGTGAACATAATTGCGGCCTTGACCAGGTTGTTTCCAAACCACTTTGTGCCAAAGACATACAGTCGAAATGTTAAGGTGCCATGGCAACGCACCTATGTATTTTGGAAGTTTCACTTTCACACCTTGTCTTTTTACTTAATTGTTTTAAAAGGTTGAGCTTTTCAGTGTCTGGATTTTGATTTGAACATAGCCTAACATTTTCCCTACTCCATGCAGACACACATTTGCATGTGTATTATATCTAAATTAGTAAACTAACAAATTAAATCATTATTATTATTATTACAAAACCACATGGATTTACATTGTCAAACGCATAAATAGCACTGCCTCATTTGTGTATCCATTATGTGTCAAGAATAAATCAACTAAATACATTGTGTTCACCTCAACCTTCTAAAGGAGCCCTGGAGGCCCCAGGGGTCCTTTATTTAATAAAATAATCTGAAGCCAACACTGGGCCTGGTTTCCTTCAATCTATCACCCTTTTCATATTAAAACAACGACGGGAGAAAAAATTTGCTACTGGTTTAAATGGGTCAACACAGGTTACCTGACCTGGCTTCACAACCAGTGCTTCACCACACCTTGGTATCAGCTATAATGACTACAGTATGACATTTGCAAATATACTTAAACAGCGAGATAAAATAGGTACGGTAAAGTATAAATATCCCTAAACCAAGCTGACCATTGGATGACAGGAAAGCCTGTGAATGAAGGCGGAGCTCCAGAGTGATGTCCTGCTTAAACATGCAATAAATGGCTTACCAGTCATGTGTATGGTCTACAGACCAAGACCTTGGTTGAACATCAATGATCAGAATTTCTTCTTAACACCATGACATCAAGTTTAACATGAATGGTCAAAAACTGGCTGAACACTTTGTTCACTGTCAGGCATCATACACAGAGTTTGCGTGTTGAAGTTTTATACAAAGAGGAGCAGGGAGGTCTATGCATGCCAAGGAAAACGTAAATATTCTGTACATGATTTGTTTGAAGCCTTCCTCAGTTTTAACAGAGCAGCGAGAGTACAATCTGAATAGCTTTAGAGTCTGTATTGGTTGTCAGATGGTTTTACTTCTGTCTTTATTATTCTTGCCATAAGGGCAGACATTAACATTTGCTTATGTGTCTGAGAAACTGCAGGAATTTCATCAGGTCCTTTTTGAACCGCCATATACGAAATGCCTATAGCAGCTCACTGCATTTGCATAAGAAAATAGCTTTTTCAATTTTGTGTTTCTGCACATTTCAAATCAGTTTTGGAGTTTTTAGACCGTCCGGTAGAATGTTCATTCAAAGTTGATTGGTTTTGCAAACAACGTACAGTTTGTCATTCACAGCATTAGATTGTTTTAGGCATTGCACATTGTTTGCTGGACTCATTCATTGCAGATGTGTTCTGCTGTTTATATGTTCGGCATTGAGTGCAAAGCTAGTATTATAGACATCTATCTTGTGGAAAAGAAGAGTCTAAAGTACAGAAACTTTAGAGCATTTTATTTCCAAATGTAACTACAGTCATCTTCATGCTGTGTCCTTATAGATTAGATGGAAAGTTTATGAGGAAAATTAGGTGTTTTCCTGTGCCAAATTATATTCCTCCAATTGCAGCACCACTTTCCCGAGACAAACAGTAGAGGTAGAAGAGCTGCAGCAAACAGACTGTGTTTAGACATTTTGCCAGATGGCCCTCTGCTTTGCGGCGTCAAGTCTAAACAGGATAGTTGGTTTAACACCTGGTTTTATCCCTGTGCATTTAACTGGAATGTCAGATGGTTCAATGCCCTGTGGAGCCTCTCCCCCTTCTTTTTTTCTCTCTCCAGCTTTTTTGAAAGTCTGCAGTTTGAGCAGAGCTGAAATTTTTCTTGTCGGTGTCAACAGTGTGACAAACTGGTACAGTCTAGCTGCACTGGATGAGGACTCACGCAGGACCCCCTTTTTCTTTATGTCTCTCATACCCAAATATGAAACGTCTCTCTTTGTTCATTTCCAATAAAAATACCAGCCTTATGATCCTTGAGGTTCTCCAGCACCATCAGTATCTGTCTTATTTGAATGGATTGCCAAAGATAAGTTTGAGTGGAGACAAGATAAAGCAGTGTCAGTGAGGAACACCATGTCGACTGTCTGATTTATTATAGATAAGGACCCAGATAACGTCCATTCATGCCACACATGGTGACTGTATTGCCTCCTAGAGAGTGTTTAATGTTGCCACACATAAACATAATAAGATGAAAGTAGAATCAAGGTCATATGGAATTTTCTAAACTAAAATAAATCCACAAAATTGGGGTTACAAAATGTTAATGTCAAATGCAATGTGCCAATATGAGTTTCCTGTAAACTATTATGTTTGAAACCAGCTGTGAACTGTTTACTGGCCATATTGACGGCAGGGTAGCAGAGAATGATAGCAAGCCAGCTTCCATTACTATTAGTTGGTACGCGACCTCTCCATCCTTCTGCTCCTGCCCAGCTCCTGTTCGTTGATGCAGAGTGGCCACAATTGAACGACGACTATTTTGTCTAATGGATACCATTAATTCTTTCCCAGCCTGTTCTTTGGCAGGCGCTCGCCAGAGTCCATTAGGAAATTTGTCCACTGCGAACGCCCACAACCACGCCACTGCAGATGAATGGCAAGATCAAAACCTGTCTGACTCCAAATGATTTAGTCACCACTGTTGAGCTGATTTTGTATTCTGTAAATGTTGGCTAAACAGTTGTTACATGTGTAATGAGATATATTTTGATGTGAAATTGACTACTTCAATTCATCATTAATGTCATCTCATCTCTGCTTGACATATTGGATCTCACCATAACAACGGGATTACCTAAAACAGTGGCCTGTTGTAGAAATCATAAGTAGTATCTCGATGGAAACACCAACACCATTTTAAACCAGAGGCATCAGTGCTCCCTGAATAAAGACTTTTTGAAGTTCAGGAACTCAATGTCAGAGAGAAAACTAATTTCCATAAGCTGGCATTAGGTTTCCCTGCACTGCGATTCATTGATTAGTGTTTGATCCAAACGTCTCACCAAAGGAAGGAAACACAATCAATAGGTGTGTGTGTGTGTGTGTGTGTGTGTAAGCGTGCGTGAGTGTGTGCATGCGTTTGTGTGTGTGTGTGTGTGTGTGTGTGTGTGTAGCTGCCCTTCTTAAGTCAAGGAGCTGAGTACTGTGCCAGAAGACAAACTAAGCACTGTGACAAGAAACTGCAGCATCATTAAGGCTTCCTCTTCTGCAGACTTGGTTCGACCCAAAATGGCTGTCCAGTTGCATTAGTTAATTGAAAACCCATAAATCTGTTGTCACTGAGCCACTTTGCACATTTTCATCTGACCATGCATGCCGCATTCATGCAAGGTCTGCAGAATGAATTGGAAACCTCCTGCTATCCTGACTTGGGAGCCTTCATGCATTGCTTTAAGATTGTTACCTCCATTGTTAACCTTACTCACACCACACAGTATAAGTCTAAATTAGCTATTTTTACTATGTTACATTAACTTAGTAGAAGATGCAAACACATAGTGTGTGGCTCCTGTACTGATTGGCTATTCAGTATTGGCTATTCTGATATTAACACTAAAACAAGCTATTCAGCTTGTTTTAGTGTTAATGTTACATTAACTTAGTAGAAGATGCAAACACATAGTGTG
This sequence comes from Zingel zingel, assembly GCA_023566125.1. Lineage (NCBI taxonomy): Eukaryota > Metazoa > Chordata > Actinopteri > Perciformes > Percidae > Zingel > Zingel zingel. The sequence goes on from CM042318.1 coordinate 10,018,933, forward strand.
TGGCTCCTGTACGGATTGGCTATTCAGTATTGGCTATTCTGATAATAACACTAAAACAAGCTATTCAGCTTGTTTTAGTGTTATTATCAGATTTAATTTAGATGTAACTGCCAGCCATGGTGGCTAAAATTACATTGCCACAGGTTTATTAACACATCTGTAGTTTGGTGGGAAATATCGTAGCTTTGAGGAATTCTTCAACGGACACCTAAATGGTATCCAACCCAAAAATGGTAGGACAACCATCACCAACTTTTGCTTCCTATGTAGTTGTATTGGAAGTGCCAATACTGAACATATCCATAGGCTTGTGCAGGTAGGTAGATTAGGCCAGGATACAGCGCTGGGTTGTGGCCAAGTAGGGGATGAGAGCCGCCCCCATCATCTAGAAGCAGATGTTAGCTTATGAATACTTGCCCAGGAATCTGTGACTCATACCAAATTCCTCTTTCTGCTTCAGAACAATCATCAAGAACCTGTGGAAGAATGAAATGGGGAAAGGAAAAGAACACGGGGTGGTGGAGGGTAAATCATAATGTGTATGACAGAGGGAGGGAAGGAAGAAGGTGGGAAGGCTTAACGGATGGATGGATGGTTGATGAATAAGGTGGGTGGAGGAGTAAGTGCAGGAGTAAGCTTACCTTTTCATCCTCCCCACTCTCTCCTCCTTCAATCTAGCTAGGATGGCAGACTCCATCACATCATAAGGGAAATATTTCAAAAGCACAGCTGAGTGAGGAGGCATAGCAGAAAATAAACAGGAGTGACGGCCGAAGAATCAAAGCCTCAGACTGATGAAAGTGCTCCCAACATCCTGTCTGTCACTTAACAGAGGAGGCTGGCTGCTTGTTAGGACAAGAGCTCTTTGTGGCTGTGAGAGCGCATGCATTTGTGGTACTCGAGTGGTTTATGTGTGTGCTGAAGTCAAGTGACTGCATGTGTGTTTCATCTCCCAAAAAAGCACCCTCCACCCTCTCTTTCTTGTTTCTCTCACTCACACACTACACACACAAACTTTCCAGTGAAAGCGCATGTCTGAAAGAAAGGTGAGTGTTGCCTATTGAATGAGTTGATGTCTCATCCATGAAATATGTCTGGCTCGGTCAGTCCTGAGAGAGGGGCCTTTGGGTGCAAACGTGGGAATCTGCAGCCCTTCCTAGCATTGTTACAGTTCACTTCCCACCCCCTCACCTTCTCATCTTCTCCATGTAAAGTCCTGTATGGCTGCCAGACTCTATTTAAGCTTCTCCTCCATCTGCAAAACCACATCACACATGCACACATTAACCCACACATTTGCACAAATGATGCACACACAGAAACACACACTGTTGCAGGCTGTTACTGTCTCAACCTGATTGGAGTTTAATTAACGTTATGTAACTTTGTATGTTAATTACCAAATCACACACCAATTAAATCTGCAATAACAACACTTTTATCCAAAGTGACTTACAATAAGTGCATTCAACCATGTGGGTACAACCCCAAAAAGTACATCAATTTTATCAAGTATGCTGAACTGCCTCAAGTGCTCCATTTAATTCATTTATACATTGTATTTAAAAGCAAAAGAAGACCCAGTAATCTGAAGTCCTAGGAGAAAGATTTATGAATATGTTATTTTTTTTTGAACAATGTCTTTATTGAGTTTTCATTTTAAACAAAGAACTAAATAATAATAATAATAATAATAATAATAAACATATATATATATATATATATATATATATATATATATATATATATATATATATATACACACACACACACATACATACACACACATATAAAAAAAGATAAAAATATATATATACAATCTGCATTTATACATATATATGTATATATACCCATGAACAGGCGATGTATTAACATACACACCCATACGTAAATAAAAGAAAAGGCCTGTATGTTTTTTACAACATCCCAGTAAGAGTGAGGTATACATGTACACACACATATGTAGTCTTTTAACCATATAAATTGAAGAATATATGAACTGTTATATCTATTAGCTATATACCTATATAAGTACCCTTACATATGCACTCATCCATATATTTGTGCTGCAACCACCAGTTTCCATTCATAATATAATGACATTTGCGAAGAAGAGATAATCAAATTAAATAACATAGTATTTATGCATACATGCCCTTACACACACACACACAGAGGCCCGTGTAAAAAAATAAAAAAATAAAAAAATAAATAAATACAATATATATAAAAAAAATAAAAAAATAAAAAAAGGGAATGTAGGTACACTATAGTGCCTTATCTAAATTTCAATCTAAACAGATGTACTGAATGTCCTCTACTGCAGAGGTTATCATTATCCCTCCCCCAGTTCACCGAGCATAAGAGATAGTTCTTTGCCCCTAATGTAGTCTATAAAGGGGCCCCATATCCGTTGAAACTCCTCTTGTTTATCCTTAAGCGTAAAGGTGATCTTTTCCAGAGGAAGACATAAAGACATTTCCTTTAACCACTGTCTGACACTTGGTCTTCCGCTGCTTTTCCATATTAATGCAATTAATCTTTTGGCCTGTAGAAGGCAAACGTTTACAAAAATTTGTATCCCACGACTAATATAATAATTTTTGGGGTATATGCCTAACAAAAACAACTTAGCTTCTATTATTATACGTATTGATACAATTTCTTGTATAAACCTTCTAACTTCTTCCCAAAATTCTCTTAGTTTGGGGCATTCCCATATACAATGAAAAAATGTTCCCTTATCTTCCCCACATCTTGTGCAAAGGTCTGGAATACTAGGATTAAATAAATTTAGTTTTACTGGCGTAATGTATATTCTCATTAGCCAATTGTATTGCAGCAATTTTAGCCTTGTATTAGCAGTTTGAGAGTGAGCATTCTTACATGCAGCAATCCCCTCTTATATGTTATTTTTTTACTAGATACAGGGGTCAACAGAATAAAATCTTAAAGGACAAATCCGGCGCACAATGAACCTAATAGCATAACCTTAATAACACATGTGTACCGAGTCGACCGTTCTCTGGGACATGTTTTCATGCTAATCGAATGTGACAAGTTTTAGCGCAAACCGCTAATTAGCTTATAACGCTAGTTGGCGGGGCACAGGTAAAGTAAAAAGAAATCACTATTTCTATACCACTAAGGGACCGTTCGATATTTATGGAATGGCCCACCGGAGGAAAATAGGGGAGGGTCATGTCTTTTTATTTTTTGTTGAGGGGAGGGTCATCCAACATTTTTTTGTCTTGGGGGGGGGGGTCACCCAACTTTTTTATTCATGAAAAGAGCAACATTTCAAAGTGGCTTGTTTGGTGCATATTTTATAAATATCTCAAATAACACAAAACAACTAAATGGTGGTAGGTAATACATCAGATTTCATATACTGCTTTAGTAAAAAAAATATTACTTGGCTGACGATGGGAGCAGCAGGACGCAAAAAAATGAAAGTTACTGTTGCACTAGTCTGGACATCTTGCCGTGCCAACGTTGCAATAAAGGTTTCCTAAATACCATGTATATACAGTGAGGAAAATAAGTATTTGAACACCCTGCTATTTTGCAAGTTCTCCCACTTGGAAATCATGGAGGGGTCTGAAATTGTCATCGTAGGTGCATGTCCACTGTGAGAGACATAATCTAAAAACAAAAATCCAGAAATCACAATGTATGATTTTTTTAACTATTTATTTGTATGATACAGCTGCAAATAAGTATTTGAACACCTGAGAAAATCAATGTTAATATTGGGTACAGTAGCCTTTGTTTGCAATTACAGAGGTCAAACGTTTCCTGTAGTTTTTCACCAGGTTTACACACACTGCAGGAGGGAGTTTGGCCCACTCCTCCACACAGATCTTCTCTAGATCAGTCAGGTTTCTGGGCTGTCGCTGAGAAACACGGAGTTTGAGCTCCCTCCAAAGATTCTCTATTGGGTTTAGGTCTGGAGACTGGCTAGGCCACGCCAGAACCTTGATATGCTTCTTACAGAGCCACTCCTTGGTTATCCTGGCTGTGTGCTTCGGGTCATTGTCATGTTGGAAGACCCAGCCTCGACCCATCTTCAATGCTCTAACTGAGGGAAGGAGGTTGTTCCCCAAAATCTCGCAATACATGGCCCCGGTCATCCTCTCCTTAATACAGTGCAGTCGCCCTGTCCCATGTGCAGAAAAACCCCCCCAAAGCATGATGCTACCACCCCCATGCTTCACAGTAGGGATGGTGTTCTTGGGATGGTACTCATCATTCTTCTTCCTCCAAACACGGTTAGTGGAATTATGACCAAAAAGTTCTATTTTGGTCTCATCTGACCACATGACTTTCTCCCATGACTCCTCTGGATCATCCAAATGGTCATTGGCAAACTTAAGACGGGCCTTGACATGTGCTGGTTTAAGCAGGGGAACCTTCCGTGCCATGCATGATTTCAAACCATGACGTCTTAGTGTATTACCAACAGTAACCTTGGAAACGGTGGTCCCAGCTCTTTTCAGGTCATTGACCAGCTCCTCCCGTGTAGTCCTGGGCTGATTTCTCACCTTTCTTAGGATCATTGAGACCCCACGAGGTGAGATCTTGCATGGAGCCCCAGTCCGAGGGAGATTGACAGTCATGTTTAGCTTCTTCCATTTTCTAATGATTGCTCCAACAGTGGACCTTTTTTCACCAAGCTGCTTGGCAATTTCCCCGTAGCCCTTTCCAGCCTTGTGGAGGTGTACAATTTTGTCTCTAGTGTCTTTGGACAGCTCTTTGGTCTTGGCCATGTTAGTAGTTGGATTCTTACTGATTGTATGGGGTGGACAGGTGTCTTTATGCAGCTAACGACCTCAAACAAGTGCATCTAATTTAGGATAATAAATGGAGTGGAGGTGGACATTTTAAAGGCAGACTAACAGGTCTTTGAGGGTCAGAATTCTAGCTGATAGACAGGTGTTCAAATACTTATTTGCAGCTGTATCATACAAATAAATAGTTAAAAAATCATACATTGTGATTTCTGGATTTTTGTTTTTAGATTATGTCTCTCACAGTGGACATGCATCTACGATGACAATTTCAGACCCCTCCATGATTTCCAAGTGGGAGAACTTGCAAAATAGCAGGGTGTTCAAATACTTATTTTCCTCACTGTAAATGTGATGTCAGTTTACTAATTGATTGCGGGTTTTGTGTAGATTTGGATTTTTATACGTTTATTCCACTTTGTTTAAACGGCGAAGTGGAGAGGCCTCGTTCACCTGTTCGGAGCTGGCTGGTGAATGTGACGCTCGTATAGGCCTTGCTGGATACACTGTGACCCTTTCTGGGGATCTACTGATCGCTGAGGATTACTTTTTTCCGTGTCATTGGATTACGGCAAAATACGGATCTTTTTTCTTAACGTGTCTTAACGTTTTATGGTGAGTTTGGAGAGGCATCTCAACAGACTGTAGGTCGAACACTGATTGTTCACCGTTACATTTTAGTTGAATTTAAGCGTCTGTCTATTGCGTTCCACGATTGGATTTCATGAGGGCAAATTGTTAAATTGTTACAATGTAATTTAAAATCTGTTTTAAAAATAAACATATGTGTTTTGGAATATAATGTTCAGCTTCTGCACCTTTACCTATGTGCTTAAATATACAATGACTGAGGAAGCCTAGTGACAAGTCCATAGGTCTAAATGTTTTATTGTTTTATTTCATGTGAATACTAGTTTACTAAATGAGTACTTAGTATTTGAAGTAATCAGTCCTTCCAGAAAAATGCGGAGTTTTTTGTGATTGTTGCGGGCAAAAATCCTTGATTATGCGGCACGTTTTCTTAAAAAATGCGATGGAATATGCGGGATATTTATGCAATTTTATGCGATGAAATTGTGGGAACTTGCAAAAATTGCGGTAACTTGCAGGAAGTAAACGCAACATTTTTCAACTTTCTGCTAAAATATATGTGACTTTTTTGCAACGAAAATGCGGGCATTATGAAATCATGCAAGCCCCGCATATTTTGCGCGTAAATCGGCAATTTATGCGGTGAAAGTGCATTTGAAAATATGCGGCCGCCGCATAAATATGCGGACTTTGGCTGATTATGCATTGAATTATGCGATCGCATAATTCAATTTTTTCTGGAGGGACTGAGTAATGCAGTAATGCATTTAGTGTACATTTAGTTTCCATGCTTATTGTGTTTCCACAACAATGTTAGTGAGTAAATCTACTGAAATGGCCACCACACCATAACAGAGGAGTGTGATGTGTAAGATGAGAATGCAGAGGTTAACTCCTGTACGTCATGGCTGTAAAAATCAAATGGCATCTGTACTTCTTTGCTAAGTGCAAACTTGCACGCAAGGGGAGGGTCATGCCTCTTTTTCAAATTATTTAGGAGGGACATAGGAAAATGATTACTGACGAGAGGAGCGTCAAGTCTTTTTAGGTTAGAGGTCACAAAACTCCTCTGGTGGCTCCTTAATTAAATAATGAACAGTCCCTAACAAGGCTCAAAATAGCACCACACTTCCACGGTAGAATAATGAGGGTCCCTACATGCAAACTGAAGCATTGAGAGCTTTGTAAGTGTACAGACAGTTTATTAAAAATATAGTTTATAAAGACAGTACCGTTCATGTATACTTGCAGGCACCATCTTGGAAAAACAGTCACGACCAGTCAAACGACGAACGCTGTGTAACCAGTAACCAGTAACATAGCTCAAGCACAGCGTTCATCGTTCGCCTGGTCGTGACTGTTTTCCCAAGATGGCGCCCAGAGATCGGTCGACTCGGTACACATGTGTTATTAACCCCTAGATTCATTTTGCGCCAGATTTGTCCTTTAAGAGTTTTATCATTTCATAAACACTTTCATTGCTAGAAGTCAGTTATAGTGTGTATGTGTCAGAGTGATTCAAATCTGCCATTTATTAATTGAATAATTGAATTAATTGAATAAATAATTGAATACAGGTTATTTCAAGACTACTTTAACCCTTGTGTTGACTTCGGGTCACATTGGCCCGTTTTAAATTTTTGTTTTATATCAGAAAATATTGGACGTAGAAATAAGCGCTGAAAATGTAGAAGAAAAATGTAAAAATTTAAAACGTTGGAAAAAGCAAAAACAAATTGTGAAAAAAGGCGTCAGAAAAGTGTTTTTTTTCAAGTTTGAAACGAAGACAACACAAGGGTTAAACCAGATGTTTGTGCGTGGTATTAACCTTCATCTTAAGTGGTGCTCTTTTCTATGGAAGCGTGTAAAGAGAAAGTTTAGTTCAGCTACAATTTTAGTTCTCTAAATAAAGAGCTCATCAGACTGGGTTTAATTCAGCATTTTAAAAAACGTTTTTGACAGGGTCCCAGTAAGAATATCTCCAGCTTGACTCACATTCAATTGACTGCTTTAAGAAAATCTTTCATTAAACCAGTCTTCATTATAGCTTACATTTGATCTATTCTGAAATTAAACCACTCCCCCCCTTTGCATGGGACCTCTTGGATCTCCCTAAAGGACCAGTCATGTTCTCTAGACCCCAGGCTGGGAACCACTGGTATAGCTAAATGAGTTGGTGAAATGTTTGCTTACAAGAGGAAACATCTATCATACCATGACCTCAAACTAATGATGTTAGGAATGTAAAAGATGATGGTAATTATGGTTCATTTTGATGAGGATGAAAATGCATTTGACATTTAGGTGCTAATTTCCTACAACTGAAAAACATGAGGGGATTGGTCTAATTGGTGTGTTGCAGTGTGTTAAATGTCACCATTCAGACATAGAGCTACATGCAGTCAGATATGTCCTTCTCAGTAATAAAAGCTGGTTGAATACCTGGACAATGTCTCCCCCTTGAGGCTGAAAAACATTTAACTATTTTTACTAAATAGGTAAAATTATTTATAGAAAACATAGTTAAATAATAAGTACAAGTATGTACTTATAGGTAAAGACACATTAGCAGGACAAAATTAACCTGCTAGTTGGCCTTGGGTTAAATATAAGATGCTGGGCCTATTCCTCCTACTCTCTCAGGTGTTCTGTGTGGTAGTTTATGTATATATGCACATATAAAGATACAATTAAAATTAAAGTCTTAAATTGTTCCGATTTAAGGAAGAGATTGACTTTATTAATTCCTCTTGGGGAAAATAAATGTTTTAACTCTGTTTTTATTTTTATTACACACACATACACACACACACACACACACACACACACACACACACACACACACACACACACACACACACACACACACACACACACACACACACACACACACAGATAGATAGATAGATAGATAGATACTTTATTCATCCCGAGGGAAATTTTAGGCATCCAGTAGCTTAGACAACCATAACACAATACACACACATACACACATAAATCTCACATACATAAAAATCACTCACAGAAATTTAAAGAGTTAACAATTTGTGAAGTGATTACAAAGGTCTGGTATGGACTGACCATGTGATACAATGACCATGATAAGGTGCTATGGTAGAGTGTGTGCAATGGTGGTAGTGCAGGGATTGAACAGTGCAATAGCTTATTATTAAATATTAACTATGACTATGAAAAGACAATAATGTAAACAATAGAATTGCTTGACAAGCATGCACACGCAATAGTTGTGGAGAGATCTCACAGTGATGGGGCTGCCACACTGCAACTCCAAGCAGTGCCTTAGAAAAAGTTGGCCCTGTCCATAATTCCCGATATGGGCCTGCTTCTAGGGCCCTTGGAGTTCTTGTACCCTGGTTCTTGGTAATCCAGCCTTTATTATAGACCCTTTTCACAGCAGATGTTTTGACATATTATACCAGGACATGCACATAATAGCACATAACACAAATAATGGCTCCTTTGCAGTGTCTCAGAAAGCCATGTCAGAGTGAGAACACCCAAATGGAGTGCAGCTATTAATATTAATAACATGAATAACACCTGTGCTTTTTATAATATGAGTCTGAATGCCTTGAAAAAGGTCTATTAACTATGACACTTTCAGGCTTTCAATTAGGTGGTGTCATTACAAATCCTACAAATGTCCAAGTAAAGTGTCTCAATGTACCCAATTTATCTGAGCTAGATGCGTTCAGCTCTGCGCAGGCCACTCAACGCAATACAACGCTTGTGAAGTTCGCTGTATGTACCCTGCTGGAGACGGTCCAACTCAACAGAGCGATACCATAACTAGCTAGCTAACATTTATTTGTGCTAGCCAGATAGTCATACAATGAGAGATATTCTGCAAGAGCCGAATAGCAATTAAGCGGCCGACATATTAATAGAAACACGTAAGTGTTACAAACCGACTTTACTATCTTAATAGCTAGCTAATGCTTTGCTACAGCAATAGCTAACATTAGCTTAACAAAACCAGCATGATGCTCATGATGCTCTGAATTAGCCTGTACCTGATTTATACCACTTGGACGTGTCAGTTTTGTACTAGTGTCGTAATGTTAGATGATTTATCTTTTTAGTTTAGTGTAATGTCTCTGCTCGGTGTGTTGCTAATTAGCAAGGTTGACAATTTGTTACACAAGGTATCGTTAGCTAGCACTCTGTAGCTAGCTGTAACGTCAGCTAACAACAACATTGACCTGTGTAAACAACCCAGGACAAATATACTTTCTTTCCAAGTATGGTCTTTATACTTGCCATCTTTTTCTTTGTTGCAATTCTTTTGATAACAAAGAACGTTTTAGTGAAGTCATGTTTTATTTGTTATTTGTCTCTTTGCAGATTAAGCCATCCAAATGGTAATCATGTCAGGCACAGCCACTGTGCTGCAACAGTTTATCAGTGGGCTGAAGAGTCGAAATGAAGACACCAGAGCAAAATCTGCCAAAGATCTGCAGCACTATGTGACTACAGAGCTCAGAGAGGTAACAGCAAAATACACATGGATGTAATAGAAACGTGCCATGATGATATAATCACAATATAATGTATACTGAATGAGTGTTGTTGCCCACAAGAGCATTTTACACTTTCAAGACTGGATACGGACACCTAGTTTTTTTACTTTGTCATCGTCGGTTCAAGTTGCTGTCATCAATTTTACTTTTCCTATTGACGTTTATTTTGTGCTTCTGGTTTTGTGCCTTCCACAGTTAAGCCAAGATGAAGCCACTACATTCTATGATGAGTTAAACCACCACATATTTGAGCTGGTATCCAGCTCTGATGTGAATGAGAAGAAAGGAGGGATTCTCGCCATTGGTAAGCCGTAAACATTGACATGCCAAATTTACTTAATTAAGTATGATTTACATAAGGTCTGGTGGAATTAGCTTGAGATAAGTTACTGCTCTTGATATATGTCGCATGAAAATGTGTATAAATTATACACACAGTATGTGTGAAACAGTATATTACTGTGACTCAATCATTTGTTCCAGTGAGTCTGATTGGAGTCGAGGGAGGCAATGCCACCAGGATCAGCCGCTTTGCCAATTACCTGCGCAACCTGCTCCCCTCCAGCGACCCTGTGGTGATGGAGATGGCCTCTAAAGCCATGGGCCACCTGTCTATGGCTGGGGACACCTTTACTGCTGAATATGTGGAGTTTGAGGTGAAGAGGGCCCTGGAGTGGCTGGGAGCAGACAGAAATGAAGGCAGACGCCATGCTGCAGTAAGTGACTAGCAGACAGCAGGGACTGTGTTGTTTGTTGTTGAAATACCACCACTTTTTGGTGGTGTTTATGTGTGGTGAAGATGAGGGCATAGGAGAGTTTCACTCAAGGTTGTCCCATTGCACCGTCGCCTTTTTCGTTTTACTTTGTAGAGCAGTACGAGGCACATTTGTGGCTGATCCAGGGAAAGGAAACTCACTCATTGCTGTTCAGGAGACAGTGTTGAATTCTGCAAGTAAAGGATAAATACCCCCTTACCTCAATTTTTTTGCAGAAAGACTTTTCTTCAGTATCAACTTAGTCTTTGTCAAAATACAAACAGTTTTAAACCTAGCTTAAATAGGTTGGAGGGCGGCAGTAGCTGAGTCCATAGGGGCTTGGCTTGGGAACCGGATGGTCGCCGGTTCAAGGACAGAGTGTGAACTGGTAGCTGGAGAGGATCATTTCACTTCCTGGGTACTGCAAAGGTGCCCTTGAGCAAGGCTGAACTGAACCCCCAATTACTGTCGCAGCTTAAAAACTCCTTTACACCAAACAAGAAGGTGTGGATGTGTTTAAGCTTTTCAGTTGTTAAACAGTAGTTGTGAGTGATTAGTTAGTCTGTAACACACATGCACTCTGGCCTTGTTTATCTTATCTGCAGCTATTCTCTGATGCAATGAGGAGTCTGCTATTAAAACCCTGCACAGGGAAGTGATTCTAAAATGATCAAATCAAATGTAGGCTTTTTGTGATGGATTTTCTAACTTGGGAAATTTGTGGAAATAGTTTTCAGATGATATAAGAATGAGTGTCAGGAACTGGCCCGCTTAAAAACAAGAAATAAATGTTTGCTGATGTTTTTGTGGACAGCCATTCATGCTAGCTGTGCAGACATCAGCAGAAGTTATGAAAATGTTTAAGGCCACCAAAATATTTGGCATGAATGCTGCTATTAACCTTTTATTAGCCTTTAAAGTTTTGATGTTCGTGTTTGTTTGCTTTCATGCAAAAAAAACGGCAAACTGATGGTTTTCTTAGTTGGTTGAGTTTAGATGCTGTTCTGTTTTGCAGCCTGATTGTGTATCTTAAGTTGATAAAACAAGTGTATTTTCTATACAGTTAAGTAGTGCAGCTCTAATTAGAAGACACTCTTGCTATGTTATGTATACCAACAATCTAGTCATAATGTGATTAATAACAGTAATGTGAGCAAGCATACACTTATGTAAATGCATTCATGCTTATTATAGGAGTACTTATAATCATAAAGATATCTGGAGTACTTTCATTTAAGTGACAGTTTTGTCCAAACACATCTCTCACAGTCTTTTCGCTGCATTTTCCTTGACTTGACTGTTTGATGGTGAATAGAAACAGAATTTTAGCAACTTAATATAACATTGTTTTGGTAAAACAAATTCAAGATGGTGTTTGATCAGCATGGAGAGAAGAGATTATGGTTGCCATGCTTGCTTTAAAGAAGTTGTTAGTTGTTGACGTTGAAGGTCACACAATGACAATTACTTGAACGGTGCAACATTGCACACAATTTTTAAGTGTTGAACTTTAAGCTCGGGAATAATACAATAACTGCTGAGTGATTTCTGAAATCACAATATTGACATATATTTACACTGGAAAGAAATAAAACCCAAGAAAGGCAATTTATAACCAGCCATAAAATGATTCTTTGTCTTTCCTAGGTGTTGGTGTTGAGGGAGCTGGCTGTGAGCGCACCCACCTTTTTCTTTCAGCAAGTGCAGCCCTTCTTTGACAACATCTTTTACGCAGTATGGGACCCCAAGCAGGCCATCCGAGAAGGGGCAGTATCTGCACTGCGAGCCTCTCTCATCCTCACCACACAGAGGGAGACCAAGGAAATGCAGAAACCACAGTGGTACAAAGTAAGACATCCCACTCTATCGTCCTAAAGAAGTGTCTCCCCTACATGTGTTTACCAGGGTAAAACGTATGTCCTTGTAATAGGCAACATGAGTGTTTGTCTTTACTGTAACAGCAAACCTTTGAGGAGGCAGAGAAAGGCTTTGATGAGACTTTGGCCAAAGAGAAAGGGATGAATCGTGACGACAGGGTCCACGGTGCTCTTCTGATCCTAAATGAGCTGGTTCGCATCAGCAGCATGGAGGGAGAGGTAAGGGCTCCATTTACTGTGGAAACATTCTCGCGTCCACAAGCAAAACATTCCTCTCACTGTCTTGCGTCTACGACAGCGCATGCGTGAGGAGATGGAGGAGATCACGCAGCAGCAGCTGGTCCATGATAAGTACTGCAAGGAGATGATGGGATTTGGAGCCAAGCCCCGACACATCACACCCTTTACTAGCTTCCAGTCGGTGCAGCCACAGCAGTCAAATGCCCTCCTGGGCCTGCTGGGCTACAGCACGCCTCAGGGCTACCTCAGCTTCGGAGCCACACCGACACCTACCAAGAGCTTGCTGGTGGAGAGTCGATACTGCCGTGAGCTGATGGAGGAACGATTCGACCAGGTAGATGTTACAGCAGAGGTCTGTTTTTTTCCAGAATGCAACAGTTGTTTGGGTAATTGCTTGCTCTGACAATTATTATGGTAATAAATAGTTGGTATGCCTGTTTTTGGGCTGTCCGTCCGTCCCTTGAGGGAATTCCTTTCAATCTGTGGTGTATTTTAGACCATAGCGTATGGTGTTGTTATTTTGGCATACATAATTTTATAGTTTACTTTGTCCACTCCTAATACCAGTTTGGCATGATATAGTTGTTTATCAATATCTTAGTCTGTGACTGTTTGAATGATTGTTTTGACAGTGGCTCACGCTGTGGCCTTCATTTTAGTCTTGGAATCAGCATGCTGCTTTGGTTACTAGTATGAGCTGCTAAGTCTTAGATAACTTAGAAATATGATATGTGAGAAGAAGTAGTCTAAAGTATCTTTGAGAACAAATTGAAAACAAGAAATGCTATTTCATTTCTCAGTTCAATTTGTTTTTTCAGCTCTATATTTGTCCAGGGTTTTCATCTGACCAGTAGTCCATGAAGATGGCCAAGTACAAACCACTTCATAGGACTAGTAAGCTGAAAGTCATCTTTTCATCAAAAGTCTCATTTTGAATAGAAATGTCATTTTTGACAGTCAAGAAGTTCAAACTTAGTGTTAGAAATAATGATACTTAGCTCCAACAACATTGTAGCAGGCTCATGAAGAGATTCAACAAGTATGTGTATAAGGTCAACAACACAAGGCCAGTGCCGTTTTGAGCACCAGAGAAATCATAGTTGACACAGGCGTTTATTATGTGCTTTGTCCAGGTGTGTCGGTGGGTGCTGAAATACAAGACTAGTAAAAACCCTCTGATCCAGATGACCATCCTCAACCTCCTTCCACGCCTTGCTGCCTTCCAGCCAAATAACTTTACAGGTGGGACAAGTTAATGTTTGAATGTAATCCAGTTCAATCCATCTTTAATACAGTAACATGCAGCCATGTATTTTTCCCAGAACTATATCAACAGGGCTTTTTGGTGTTTATGGACAAGAAATGTAACGAGGTCGTGACCAATACTTTTTAGACTCCTCTGTCCTGATTTCAATGGGCTTTGCAGTAATACATTGCTTGTAGTTTATCCCAGTCAGTGTCAACAGTCATGTGTTGCAGCCTATACAAAGCCCTACCTCTGTGTTTAACCATTTGCACTTGTTTCATCCACTGTGCAGACCAGTACCTCTCAGACACTATGGGCTACCTGCTGGCCAGTCTGAAGAAGGAGAAGGAGAGGACGTCAGCTTTCCAGGCTCTGGGGCTGCTGGTAGTGGCCGTCAGGGCAGAAATCCAGCCTTACCTCACAAAGATCCTTGAAATCATCAAGGCTGCCCTGCCACCCAAAGACTTTGCACACAAGTTAGTATTTAAATGCATGATATTGGCTCTACAGTTACTCTCTGTATACTTTAGGGCTGCAACTAACGATTATTTTCATAGTCGATTAATCTGTCGATTATTTTCTCGATTAATCGATTAGTTGTTTGATCTATAAAAATGTCAAAACATGGTGAAAAATGTGGATCAGTGTTTCCCAAAGCCTAAGATGACGTCCTCAAATGTCTTGTTTTGTCCAAAACTCAAAGATATTCAGTTTACTGTCACAGAGGAGAGAAGAAACTAGAAGATATTCACATTTAACAAGCTGGAATCAGAGAAATCTTATTTTTTTTTAAATAAAAAAATGACTCAAACGATTAATCGATTATCAAAATAGTTGGCGATTAATTTAATAGTTGACAACTAATCGATTCATCGTTGCACCTCTAGTATACTGTACATAATATTTCTTCACGTTCAGGTGTTAATATGTTTGATTTGTCTTTTATTATTTTTAATAGTTACTGTCTTGCTACACAGTTTTTGTTCACTTTCATTTTGGAATACTGTCTATGAAAGGAAAAGAGACCTACCATGAGAGCATGTTTTTTTTTTTTGCATTTTCCCGTCTTCCATGTGTGCAGGAGACAGAAGACCATGCAGGTGGATGCCACAGTGTTTACCTGTATCAGCATGCTCTCCAGAGCCATGGGTCCCAGCATCCAACCAGACATCAAGGAGCTGCTGGAGCCTATGCTGGCTGTGGGCCTGAGGTAGGACAGAATGGTTTTACCACTATGCTGAAGAATTCAACTAACAAGCTCATGCCATTGCCTTGAATGGATTTTTGGGCTGGGTTTATACAAGTAGCAGGGTTTAAATAGAGAGTTTGTTCATGAACACAACATAGTTCTTGGGTCTTTTCATGTTAGATCTTGTCCTTTTTGACCTTTTCACGTAGTCCTGCGCTGACAGCAGTGCTGTACGACCTGAGCCGTCAAATCCCCCAGTTGAAGAAGGACATCCAGGACGGCCTGCTGAAGATGCTTTCCCTGGTGTTGATGCACAAGCCGCTGCGTCACCCCGGCATGCCCAAAGGCTTGGCTCACCAGCTGTCCTCGCCAAGCCTCACAAACATCCCAGAGGCCAGTGACGTAGGCAGCATCACACTGGCCCTACGCACGCTGGGAAGCTTTGAGTTTGAAGGCAAGAACCTTGCAAAAGACACTGCTTTAAAGCAGGACCATCATATTCAATTTTTAGATTTATTTCTTAAGAAACACAGGGAGGGGAAAACCACACTTGGTTCTGTCAGTGGAGAAAAATGATAATTTTTAAATGTAGGCATTACAGCCCGAGAGAAATCATAAAGCATGGTCACACTGCACAAATGGGCCGGTGTTATGAGTAATTAAATATTTTTGGCTCCTCCTTTTGAATACAAGTTGTTGACCAATTCGTACTGCAGCCCACCACCAGCCTTCTCCAGAGTTTAGTTTTGAAATCCCAAACCAAATGAAATTGAAGCCTTCTACATGCATTCTATATTACTGCCCTAATTTGCCCTAAACTACAGCACTCTAGCTGTAATGCTAAATCTCCCAGGGTAGGGATTATTTTAACTCTTTGTTCTTTCACCAGGACACTCCCTCACCCAGTTTGTGCGCCACTGTGCTGATCACTTCCTGAACAGTGAGCACAAGGAAATCCGGATGGAGGCAGCTCGGACCTGCTCACGCCTCCTTACCCCCTCCATCCACCTGATCAGCGGCCATGTTGTCAGCCAGACTGCTGTGCAGGTTGTTGCAGATGTGCTCAGCAAGCTGTTAGTTGTTGGCATCACTGACCCAGGTAACACATGAAAGGGTAAAAAAAAAAGTGGAGGAAAGGGGTAGTAGTACCATGTGGATTTATTGAGCATAGTTTTGTTTTGAAATTGGTGGCACTTGACGATAAAGGTAATAAGAGTGATAAAAGAGTCAACATGTCATGTTTTTTCTTATTCCTGTTCTCCTGCAGATCCAGACATTCGATATTGTGTGCTGGCATCTCTTGATGAGCGCTTTGACGCTCACCTTGCCCAGGCTGAGAACTTGCAGGCGCTGTTTGTTGCACTAAATGATGAGGTGTTTGAGATCAGAGAGCTAGCCATCTGCACAATCGGACGCCTCAGCAGCATGAACCCTGCCTTTGTCATGCCCTTCTTACGCAAGATGCTCATTCAGGTAGGCACTACAGATTTCACCGTACGATTGGTTTATTGTGTTGAAGGTTCTATATGGTTCATCTGAACACATTGAAACATACTCCCTCTCCTCCTTATTGGCGCTTTTTGGCATTTTTGTCCTTCACCTGATTTGGTACACTGACATGCCCAAAAAGGTCAACGCCAGATGTTTAACAGCTGTAGTACAAGTGACAAATTTTCATTATTAAAGTTCAGTTCGGGGTTACAGTCTATCCAGGCAGGTTTTTTGCGGGCATGGCGATGTACAAACATGGGCATGGAGGAAAAAAAACCTTCTTTCCTAAAAACTTATGCCATCTGAATAATTCCTATGTGGATTTCTTAAGTGAAATCCACATAGGGGCTTTTAATCACATTTAAAATAGAGCATTTTTGAGTAGTTGAAATCATCATAACATTCTGTCCAAGACATTCTTAACATTACTTTTTTTTTTTTAAATCAAAAATAAACATGTATGGTTATTCCTGTCAATGGAGATGATGTTAGATAAAAGGAAAGGATGTTAAATAAAAATACAATATTTAGATTTTTACCATCACACAACTCTATATATGTTTGTTCTACTTGAAAAGATCACTTGTTGTCTGTTGTTTCAATTGGACACCTTTAGATGGCAGCAAAGGCTGTGGTTTTATGCACAGCCTAAACATCCAAAGTATTCAAAGACCTAGTGAAGTTTTCTTTTTCAGGACATTGCTCCCATAACACCACTATGCATTAACGTTTTAAGATGTATTCCAGATAGAGAAGACACTATACTTGACACTGTTTTAAATTTTGTTGCAGATCTTAACAGAGTTGGAGCACAGTGGTGTCGGCAGGAACAAAGAGCAGAGTGCTCGTATGCTTGGCCATCTAGTCTCCAACGCCCCCCGCCTCATACGGCCATATATGGAGCCCATCCTCAAGGTACAAGTCTGCAAGTTCTCCATTGTGAAGGTGTATGAATGTAAACCAGGTTGTTACTTGAGAGGAGCAGCTGTACTCCGTAGGCTTTCTCTAAATAAGTAAAAAGAGATCTCCACAGATTTCACACATCAAAGTCTGTTTACAAGTCATGGGGAGTTCTACTGCATATGTGAAAAAAGTTGGATAAGCCCCTCATCTCTGCTTGAGGCTACCAGCTCGAAGCTCTGTTAGCCGCTATGAACTGTCTGTGTGGGTCATGTAGGTGCCAGTTTTTGACAAGGAAGAAGAATGTGAAATAAAAAAGACAATGTTATAGGAGTCCAATGCAAAATATTTGGAGGTCTTTTTATGTCCATTACCATCTAATTTCCTGAAGCTCACTTTTTTCCCCCTGAATATTAAAATGATGGGGAGCACTGGGTTTCAGCGGGTTAAGTGACCCCGTTACTCTTTACTTTTGTAGGCTCTAATCCTCAAGCTGAAAGACCCAGACCCCAACCCTGGAGTGGTCATTAGTGTCCTGGCGACCATCGGCGAGTTGGCCCAGGTAAGGTTGATTGTTTCAGTTACTTGAAGCTTTAGGAAGACAGTACTAGCCTGTGTTTGTTAATTTTCTAGCTGTTGCTGATTTGAAACCCAATCAATCTGAGCACAGTTGGCTGCCCTGTGCACAGTATTGCAGTTGATAAAGTCTCTCACTTAAACCGTTTTAATGAAAGCAATCTGAGCATGTCCTTTTCTGAGCTGTAAAGTTCAGAATGGAGCCCCACCCATGTATGTGTGCCTTGCTCCCACAGAGGAGTCAGGAAAGCACAGTTAAAGGCAGACAGACTCTGCAGCAGTTCAGACCGAGTGCAGGAGGTGCTCAGGTAGACCAAGTTTTCACAGTTGACTCAGTGCAGGAAGAGGCAGAAGCCCCGCCGATCGGGAACCAGCTGGAAGACACAAGAAAATGTAGGGAATACAGACGAGAACCACTAAATGCGATGTCAACTTGCATTCTTCATTTGTTAAAAAAAGAATGCATACAAGCTTAAAGCCACTATGTGTAGAATAATAAAAAAAAATCTAAATTTGGTAATTTGTAGTGGTAGTATCAAAAATGACACTAGTAAATGTTGTAGCAAAGCACCCTCCCTAATCTAGTCTCACATTGCCAGACCTGTCTCCACAACACTGTTGAATAAGGTCTGGCTACACCAAAGATACATTCTAGGATAGGAGGAAAATACGTTCTGGGTTGTTTGCATTTCTATAGACCAATCACAGTCGTCTTTTGACACAGATAGCAGCATGGGAGGGGTAAAGCCTTGTCAGGCTTATCCTGGCAATGTATCTTTGTTGATCCAGACTACCCCTACCCTAATGAATCCGTCCCATATTAGTTAAAGCTTGCCATCACACTAATTAAACAAATGCTTTTTATAACATAAAAATTACACATGGTTTGATTCAGATTGAAATTGTTCACTTGGATCACTAGCCATTTTGCTGTAAAAAGTAATTATTCAGTCCTTTTTTTATTTATTTTTTTATTTTAAAAGCTCTTACTGGCAGAAAATTTGACATAATGTGAGATTTCATCGGTTTTGGTTGGTTCTTCTGTGCCTGCCCTGCCAGGTGAGTGGCTTGGAGATGAGGAAGTGGATGGACGAGCTTTTTCCAATCATCATGGACATGCTGCAGGACTCCTCCTCATTGGCCAAACGACAGGTACGCCAAGAACATTTGTGTCTGCTTCATCTGTTCCTAATTTTCTTTTCTTATTTCTCCTCAGCACTACTCCAAGTTCTGAAAAATATTAATTTCTTGGACACAGTAAATACACATCTACTGGAGTAAACAAAACTGGATGTAATTTCTGGAAACCTTTTTAAGTCACTCAGAAAGCATTTTTAAAGCATTGTGCTTTTGGTATTTACTGTTTAAACAGCATTGTGTGCCAGGACTCGGAGCTAACACAGGGAGGGGTCATTTAAAAGTATTAACCTACGACTTATCGATTAGGAACTGAAAAGAAGATTGAATTGATGAGACGAACCTTTTACCCCTGTTAATACAGAATCATATGAACAATAAGAATACAACAAAATCAAAATATAGTAACTGTTGCATTGTTTGCAAAGTAGACATTTTGTTACAAGGATGGTGAAGTAACAACGCAAATGCAAAGAAAAGTACCTCCCAAACATGCTTTATGCTTCTGTCAGTGGCATTGTTCAAAGAGAATCTGCTTCTGACTCTCCACCAGGTGGCACTGTGGACACTGGGCCAGCAGGTGGCTAGTACAGGTTATGTGGTGGAGCCCTACCGCAAGTACCCCTCCCTTCTGGAGGTGCTGCTCAACTTCCTCAAGACGGAACAAAACCAGGGCATAAGGAGAGAGGTATGCACCCTTCTTTTCCCCACCGTTTTCTTAGTAGCCATGTGAACCTAACTCTGTCCTTCTGTGACTCATTATGTGGCCAGAAACCCTACCTGTCACCATGTACTAAACACATTAAGGTCTGTTTAGATGTATTGACTTTGACCGGTGAATTATCATCACACAAATACATACAATATGAGCCTGTGCACATTTTCCATAGTTATAAAGAACTTTTCCTATTTCGTGAGCTGTGATGTAAGTGATAATTGTCAAAGTTTCTACCCTAGTTTCGGACTTAAGCTCTAGCAACACTTGTACCTTGGATCCACTTTTTAATAAATCTGAAATCCAATGGCAGTTGCTAGCCTAGATCGAATACATATTGTACTCTGTGCCACAGCCTCTGCCCTCCTTGAAGGAACAAACTTCAAATGTTTTACAGCAAGCATTTATGTTGAGTGTTAGCTTACTTTTTTATGTTGTCATTTTGTTATAATTAAGATATACCCCACTGAAAATCTATCTTTTGAGTATTAAAAACCCTACACACTGTTTCACAGAGGACAGCAACTGTGGTCAGCTTGCATTCACAGCACTTACTACAGGGTTCATACGGTTTGAAAAAACCTGGAAAAGTTATGGAATTTGAAAAATGCAAATTCCAGGCCTGGAAAGGTGTTGGAAACAAAAAAAGACCCATAAAGTTTTGGAAAAGTCATGGAATTTTTTTTTTAACACCGCATAATAATATGTGATTAATAAATGTATTTTCACGTCGTCTTAACCTCAATGTTCTCTTCAGGGCGCGATATTACAAATCCCACTATGAACCACATAAATTGTCATTCATTTTATTGTTAAAGCTCTGAGGGTAAACTTTAACACAGATTTGTATTCTTATTGTATAATGTCGACTGACATTTTCAGGAATACATAGTCATGGAAATTTGCCGAAAAGTATTGGTTAAAATGCGTATGAACCCTGTTACTACAGATTCCAGTGGGGACTCAGAAGTGAAAGAGTCACTGAAAAAAAAGTCATAACATCCACTTTGGATCAATGAAAGTACATTTCCAGGATAAAGCCTGACATGCGGCGCGTGGCTCACATGCAGGGTGTCTGCCCTCTTTGTGTTGCCGTTTTCAAAATCCTTTTGCTACGAGAAACGACAACAAACTTCGAGCTAGCAAGCTACACGCTGAAAATGTCTAGTTTTGAAGAAATTTTGTATAATGCAATAAGGCAGACCTGCTTGGTTCTTTCGGGGAATGATTGTAAAGATTTACAAGGCATACGTTTACAGCATTTACTGTCTAACTTAGACAGATTTTCCAGTGGAGGGCTAACATTCAGTGGAAGATTGCTAACTGTGTTTGTATGTTTGGATCCAACAGGCTATCCGTGTACTGGGTCTTCTCGGAGCTCTGGACCCCTACAAGCACAAGGTGAACATCGGGATGATTGACCAGTCACGAGATGCCTCTGCCGTCAGTCTCTCTGAGTCCAAGTCCAGTCAGGACTCAGGTAGGCCACTATTACTAATCACTGTTTTGGGAACAATTTTGGTTGCAATTTTTTCTTTTTTAAATATTTGTGTTCCTCAAAGTTACAGCAGGATTCATTTCTCAACTCTTGCAATTCTGCAACGGCTGGAAAATCTCTAAATCAACATGATTTAAAATCTCACCGTGTGGGTGTAACCATTGGGGAGATTGGGGTTGTTGCTCTGATAACAGCATGTCTGCGTAAACCTGATGGATAGTCTTGTAAAGAGTCTGTATATGGAGGACTTGGTATGATTTTGGCCTTGTGTTTCTTACATTCATCCTAATGGAATTTGTGTTGATTCTTCAGTTAGCCAGATTGCAAGGGGCAAGTAAACCACAAGGCAGAGGTTATGTTTCCACCAAAGCATGAAGTATACACTGTGTTAGCCCCTTCTAAACCTCTCCCAAACCGCTCAAGGTGGTCAGATGTGTTTTGACCATAAAAATAGAATGAGAGTAGAGTAAGACATTCCCGTTCAAATCGACATAGCAGGATGGTCAGAGCGACGGACATTTTTATGTCTACCGTTGCCATTGCAAAGAACTGTGATCGTTGTAGCAGGCTAATTATATTTCTAAGGTCAGCGCACAGTGCTGAGCGCCATTTTCTTGAACTAGTCAAATGACCATGGCAAACGGTTCAATGTCTGTTCTTCTCTCATTCTATTTCTATGGTTTGAACACATTTAGAACATAAAAAGGAAGTCTCTACATTATTACAAACAGTCCGTCCCGACCAGGAAGTGCACAAATCTGGCAGCAGGCAGCCTAGACAGTAACACACTCCTTCAAGGTGGACTGTGAGGTTACTTCCTGGAAAAAACAACTCCAGTTTTAGAGGTCACTTATGAAGTGGTAGCTAGCATTTTAGAAGATGCATATACATTTCATTCAGAAAAGGCATCTTTAGTTGGTCATAATTTGATTTGTCAGTAGTATAGTATGATTTATAAAATACCAGCCAAATATTGAATTGCCTCCATTTTTGTCATGCAAAATAGCTGATGTGAAAAGCAAAGAGGGTCACAGATTATACATTTAGTAAACCAGCTGTTAATAGTGATAAGGTGGAAAGTCTAATTGAGATATGAAACCATTTGTGCGGGTGTGGTCGTTACAAACATTTGCATATTGAAACATGAATGCACACACAGAATCCCCTCAGCTAGTTACAAGTCAGTCCTGCGGAAAGAGCTGTGAGTAAAAAAAACAACAACTTTGCAATCTTGCTGCACAACTTTTCTTGGGGTAGAATATGATCACTCTAGAGAAGAACTGAGTTCATTTCTAATTACTTGAATTGCTGAATGTGACTCATAAACCAATGTCTTGCCAAAAACACTTATCATTATCTACAGCTCATTAGGAAAAAAGGGCACAGTTAAGTGATATGTCCACGCCCCTGCATTTGAACAGTTAGGTTTGAGATTTTTTGGGGCCTTCGGAATCTAACCTCTGCCTGCCGTCTGATCTACACCCAACTAAACCTCGTCCAAAATGAGGGTCTGCCAGTTCAGAGGGAAATGTAACCCCGACAACTGTAGTTAGATTTGTTTTTAAAGTGTAAGGGGTTATAGCCACATACGTTCTGTACATTAGAGGGATTTCCAACATTACCCTAGAAGGGGCAACTACGTCATGGCGCATTGCATTGCTGGCACACCGCTTTGTTTACATTCATTTTTAACCATGATCACACAGCTACAAACCCAAATCAACAGAGAACACTGTGATGAAACATGATCTAACACGTGTAGCGAAGTGGCTCTGTGTAAAGGCTAATATTGCTCAGTTAGCACGCTGACAGCATGTCTGAAAGCACAGCCGAAATGATAATTCATAAACGGAGTAATTAACGTTAGTGTTAGCCACCATGCTAACAGCATCGATAACTTTGCCAAACAGTGCTGTCAGTATTTTTATTTTGCAGTTTATTAGCACTCTGTTTCTTGGAGATTGTCGTGTTAATGAGAATACAGCTATTAGAGTTAACATATGAAGTCGAAGCTGATTCTGTCAGCTGAAGGGCAGCTAACATTAACATGAAGCTTCCAGCTGAGCTCCTACAGTATAACTTGTGACGCATTTAGGAAACAAGAACAAGCTAATCAATGATAACAAAAGCATTTTGACTTTGATGGCAATTTTGTTGTTACAAACCATGAGAACAAAGCATGAGCTGTATGTGACAAAAGGGAACAAGGCATTATCTTACCTTAGCAGTATCTCCTATGGAAAGATACATTCATGATTACTTAGTTATACCAGGTTTCAAATCTGGATCATATTCTCTCCCAGCCTCTGCTTGTTTTAAAAGCAAGGGTATCCATGAAAAGTGGTCTTAAGTTGGGACCCCAATCGGCTGCATTGTTCTTTACTTTTCACAATATAAAAGAAATAATAAAATTCTGATGCTTTTAGTCTTTTTTTAGTCTTACCAGTAATGGTGTAAAAACAGTTGAGTTTATCCTGAGATTGGCACTTATGGAAAGGCCATGTTGTCACCAAAAACATTATGATTCCTCCACTATTGACTGCCACAGAAACTCCTGGTAACTCATGAGGTTTTGACGTGCCTTATTATGGTCGGAAAACTTTTTGAATGTAAGGTTTTTCATTTAAAGGCTGTCATCCTCTGGAGATTTTGAAAATTCATAACCGTGACA
This sequence comes from Zingel zingel, assembly GCA_023566125.1. NCBI lineage: Eukaryota > Metazoa > Chordata > Actinopteri > Perciformes > Percidae > Zingel > Zingel zingel. The sequence goes on from CM042318.1 coordinate 10,043,150, forward strand.
ATACAAATAGTCAATGCAGGTCTCCACTCGTTTGACCCAGTCATATGTCTCAGAACAGATTTACAAGTTTGTTCTCCGATTAAATGGACTGTGACTGGATTTGGAAGCTGTACATCTGTTGGCAGATTTGTCAGGGTCAGTGTCTGAAGCACAAGCAATATTTGACAGCATTTATTTTGTTACGTGGGAGGTCATTGGCTAGGCCCAGCTCCTCACCTGACAAACGAGACCAATCATGTCACTAAAGAACGTCCGGGTCATAAAAACTGATGAGATGGTGCATATTCCCTCTTAGTAAGTTGCTGTAATTACATCTATTATTATGGCTAGGAAACACAGCTGAGGCCTGAATTACTACAGTACTGCTGCCTCACAGCTACATCAATGCCTCAATGTTTGTGGGTTGTAGATTGTAGATACAGATGTGTAGCCGTCTATCACCAGCATTAATCTAGACTTGGTGAAGGCCAAAATAATAAAGGATCCAAAGCTACCCTCTTTAGCCTGCGTGTTCTGTGCCGATCTGTTGTCTACGGTCCAGAGTCTTCAGGGAGACAACTGGAGCAGCTGAAACTGTACTCCTGCAGAAGGCCAGTGAAACGCTGAATACCAGACGTCTGTATTCTCAGATGCCTTGTAAAACTCAATAGCTCTGTATAAATAAATGGACATACTGACCCCATTTAACACAAAACACATTAATAAAACCATTTATTTAAAAGATATATGCATTAAAAATGTTAAAAAGACCATTATTGTTGCTCGTTTCTTTTTAAGAAATACATAAAATTGTGCTCTCTAATTCTGGGCACGACTGCCAAAACCCTCATGTGGCTCTTTTAGATTCTCCTGTACTTGATGGTTTCTCAAGTGGCTTCTCACAGATGGCAACATGAATATCCTAAATTTTAAGGTAAAAGTGTGAAAACCAGAACCAGTGCCAACCAGAAATGGCACAGTTTGAAAGAAAAGCAAGGGGCAGCAGTGTTGTGGGCGACACACAATCCAGGAAAGCTTGTTTGAGTATATATCCATGTGTAAAGGTCTATCACACACCCACATGCTCCACAGCTTTTTAAAATGTCTACTATGGGACAGGATTTTTACAACACTATCATCTTATCTTCCGTTTTGACATTTGCGAGGCCATCAGAAGTATCAATCTTCATATTTTAACAATCAGGAATGTAAGCTTGCAATGATGTTGCATTGTGTTGTGCCAATAGTGGACCCAGCTTCTACGTTTTAGCTGGATGTCCTGCGATCTTTTGCCGAAGCCCTCTGCGTCAGGTTCCCCACTGCTCTGTGCAGCATTCTTATTTAATTAAAGGGATACTTTGCAGATTGTTGCCGATGTGTTAAGATGAACAGTGTTTTGCTTCCCTCCGTGGCGCCAGTACACAGAGCTCGGAGCAGCCGAGTTCTGCCGAGATCCACTGGAAGACGCGAAATGTGTTGTTTCCGACCTCTGCTGCGGCCACGAAAGGAAGATACACACGTTCATCTGCACACACTGCCCTGACACAGAGCTGGAAAATCTGCAAAATATCTCTTGTGTTTGAGATGCCATATATCACTGTTGATATACTCAAACTTACACACCGGAGAATTTTTGTCTGACTAATGGTCTCAGAGTGTCACGACGGCATAGCCTTCTTTTAAAAAAAAAACTAAAAACAAAAACAAAAAAACTACTTCTGGTTCTTTGCACACCATACAGCCATCTCTTTCTCAAGAATGTGAGTGTTGTATGATTCATTTGTAGCAAACATTTAGTTAAAACCTTTTCACCAATTTTCCTCTTCCTTACAGCGGACTACAGCACTAGTGAGATGCTAGTGAACATGGGCAACCTGCCCTTGGATGAGTTTTACCCTGCCGTGGCAATCGTCACTTTGATGCGGATCCTGAGAGACCCTTCACTCTCCAACCACCATACTATGGTAGTCCAGGCCGTCACCTTCATCTTTAAGTCTCTGGGCCTCAAGTGTGTCCAGTTCCTGCCCCAGGTCATGCCCACTTTCCTCAATGTCATCCGGGTCTGTGATGCCAGTATCCGAGAGGTAGGAAGCACTACAGAATAAGAGGAAAGAGGCTGTCTGGTTGATTCATCGGTTTACCTCTGGTGGTCAGTTATTCTCAAAGCAATAATTACTCTTTTTTTTTTTTTTTTTTTTTTTTTTTTTTTTTCTCCTTTCTGTGCCCTTTTTGTTCTCCAGTTCCTCTTCCAGCAGATGGGAATGGTGGTGTGCTTTGTGAAGATCCACATCCGCCCTTACATGGACGACATCTTCACCCTCATCAGAGTGAGTAACTGTGTCAACAACCCCCCCCCCCCCCCCCCCCCCCCCCCACCTTTTGTTTTCCTGTGAGTCAGGCAAACAGCTGTAAACACTTAATTGCACTCAGTTGTGCTCGTCACTTCCCTGGATGAAGTCTGGCCCCATGTAAGATAACAATCACAACGTGCTTCACAACAAAATGTAATAGAATACAACAAATTAAAGTACAAGAAAATTTAAATACAAATAGAAAACATAACAAACAACCATAAAAAACCCTTGACTAACTAAAAGCCTGCTTGAATAGCAGAGTCTTCAATTGCTTTTTAAAAGATTCAACAGAATTGATGTCACACAGCAGTTCACATCATGTGTGGTACTTAATAGCGAGATTAAAGAGGCTGCGGGACAGGGAGAGTGAGAAAAAGTTATTTGGGTAATATTCTTTTTACTCTCCCTTTTTATGCAGTTAAAAATACACTTTCTAACAGGTCGGCTCCTGTTCAATTCAGAGACATCTGGTGACGACTCACCCTTATCACATGATGTGGAACAACTGCTAAAGCCATAGCCCTTGCACTTGCACAAACACACTTGTCTAGCACATAATCATAGCAAGGCACAAAATATCATATGACTGTCCTTGTATCGGAATCTTGGTAAGCCTGTTACCGGCACATTTGCAATTGCGGTAACTCCTCCTGAAGAAAGTAATTGAGAGAACTGGACCGCTGAGTCCCTCTGAGTTAATAAATGGTGAGTGAAACAAAGAATCTATTCATTTATGCTCCAGCTCAGCTCCTGCATCCAGATGAGGGGGCTGGAATAGCCATTCAGGATGTACACTCACTTGCTCTCTAGTCAGCTGCCACAGGCAGGGAAAGCAGGAAGTTGGGGGCTGCTTGAGACCTCTGGTCACTGACAAAACACCTCTGCCAGATCTCACAGCTGAAGCCCATTGACCGACTGACGTATTGCGTGACTTCAACTCCTCCACCGTAACTCCAATTGCTATTATCTCTAATGTACACAGTGGCTGTGCCGAGATTTTCCAAAACGGTGTCATAAGCCACACATACGTGATGTCAGTCCCAGTTGACAGGAAATTGTCTCCATTCCTCGCCATGTAGTATCATGACGCTCCTTCTCTGCCTCTGGCACGTGAGAGCTTTGTATTTCCAGAGGGAAATCTGTCCAAACGTCCATCTAACACTCAGCTCATTGATGGAAACACATCTTGACCCAATTCTTCAGACCCACAAAACATTATAGGAGAGCAAGGTGGATGAGGTAGTGCTTTCTACTTAGTGCTTTGGATGTACCCTCTGAATATTAAAATTTTATATTCAGAAATTGGCCTTGCTGGAATTGAGATCACTCTTACTTAGGACAAATGTATAACTTATGACAACAGTCCCATCTGTCTGTGAGTTTAGGGATTATTAGTTTTGCGCATTTTTTAGCTCACACTGTACATTTGAGGATAGTTTTGGCCATGGTTTCTCTCCATAATGTGACTTCCTAATATTTAATTGTTGTTGTTTAGTAAGGTAGTAAACTCATCAGGTAAGAGAGAATAATTATAATCTGAAATTCTGTAGTAGACATTTGCTTGATAGTATAACAATCCCTTTTAGAGCTGTATAGTAGTAGAATGTGTTCTGCTGGTGTGCTATATACGTTTATCGGTTTTTGAATAAATAATACATATGATGGTGTTGCAATTCATGCCAACATCGTATGCTCTGTCCTGTAGGAGTACTGGACACCAAACAACCCCATGCAGAACACCATCATCCTTCTGATCGAGCAAATTGTGGTGGCGCTGGGTGGAGAGTTCAAGCTCTACCTGCCTCAGCTTATCCCACACATGTTGCGTGTCTTCATGCACGACAACAGCACCGGGCGCAGTGTTACCATCAAGGTCAGTGCAATGTGGTGTAGTTCAAATGTCAAAATCACCAATGCTGCTGTGCGATTATAGGCCTACACCTGGCTAAAGTAGTGCATCTCATTATTTTTCATGAATTTAAAAGTACATGTGATAAAAGGGTACACCAAAGGTACAACCACCAGAAGTCAATGAAAAGCTGCTGAATATAAGCTGCTGTCACTCCTAATAATGCTAGATAACAACTCATGTTAATATATTATTATTGTATAAGGTTTCTTTAGCAGTAACGCATATTAAACGCATATGTAAAATATTTTTAGTTTGTTTATGATAAGATGAGAAAATAGAAATTACAGGTTGAGCCTTTAACTGGGACACATGGATGATTAACATGTCATAATTAGAGATCAAATAAGAAATTCAAGGAGTTGTGTGAAATTCAGGTATTGCAGCAGTAACACTTAGAGAATTAATCAGGTAAGAATAAACATACACATACAAATCTAATTGAAAAAATGAAAACAATAAAGATTTAACAAATTGAGGTGTTACAGAAATTAATCCAGTAAGGCTGGAATTAAAATTGTGTTCACAGAGCCCTCAGCAGAGGCTTAGCAAAAAATAAATAGCTTGGAAACAGGTTAATGCTACCATGAATGCTTATGCAGCAATACGAGCAATAGCTGATATAAAAAAAGAAATTGAGTCATTCGAAAATACGTGCAATAAAAACCAGCTGCTGTGGCCCAGTGCATAGGCAGTATCATCATCGAGTGCGTGTACTTTTCAATGATGCACTCCCTGCATATTGCATCATGTTCCAAGTCCTCGAGCAATGCATCATTTTCCATTTGTACAGTCATTTGTTGCCTTTAACATAATTTAACTGGTGGTCTCAGTTCAAAGAGTATGTCTAACTCTCACTTTCAAACTGGCATGGATGGCAGTTATTCAGTCCTACCCAGATACATTTGGTAATGCTCTGAGAAAACCTATAGTAGCCTAAACCTCTGTAATATAAATGCCTGAGACTGTCAGTTGTCAGCATGTTGCCATGCTTACTTTTTTACTGTTAGCAAATTTTGGGGATTATATCACTTCCTACTCTACTGTATTTGGTGCATCATTTTTTAATATGCAGCTTTCCTTGTTGTCCACAAAGTGCTGTATGCAGTTAGGGCTGGGCGATATGGAGAAAATCAAATATCACGATATTTTTTACCAAACACCTCGATGTTGATATTGTAAGGTTGACAATTGGTGCATTCACAAAATATCTTCCACATTTAGATTTACCATCATAATGTGGATATAATGACTAAGTGGTTAAAGGCAAATAATAGAACAGCTACAACAGTCTGGTAAGTTCAGAAAATGATGTCACTTTACTGTAATGCAGCCTTTGAAACCATGAAAAGACTAAATTTACCATGTAACGATATAATTTCTTCAAAATCTAAGACGATATCTAGTCTCATATCACGATATCGATATAATATTGAAATATTGCCCAGCCATACAGTGAGGAAAATAAGTATTTGAACACCCTGCTATTTTGCAAGTTCTCCCACTTGGAAATCATGGAGGGGTCTGAAATTGTCATCGTAGGTGCATGTCCACTGTGAGAGACATAATCTAAAAAACAAAAATCCAGAAATCACAATGTATGATTTTTTAACTATTTATTTGTATGATACAGCTGCAAATAAGTATTTGAACACCTGAGAAAATCAATGTTAATATTTGGTACAGTAGCCTTTGTTTGCAATTACAGAGGTCAAACGTTTCCTGTAGTTTTTCACCAGGTTTGCACACACTGCAGGAGGGAATTTGGCCCACTCCTCCACACAGATCTTCTCTAGATCAGTCAGGTTTCTGGGATGTTGCTGAGAAACACGGAGTTTGAGCTCCCTCCAAAGATTCTCTATTGGGTTTAGGTCTGGAGACTGGCTAGGCCACGCCAGAACCTTGATATGCTTCTTACAGAGCCACTCCTTGGTTATCCTGGCTGTGTGCTTCGGGTCATTGTCATGTTGGAAGACCCAGCCTCGACCCATCTTCAATGCTCTAACTGAGGGAAGGAGGTTGTTCCCCAAAATCTCGCAATACATGGCCCCGGTCATCCTCTCCTTAATACAGTGCAGTCGCCCTGTCCCATGTGCATAAAAACACCCCCAAAGCATGATGCTACTACCCCCATGCTTCACAGTAGGGATGGTGTTCTTGGGATGGTACTCATCATTCTTCTTCCTCCAAACACGGTTAGTGGAATTATGACCAAAAAGTTCTGTTTTGGTCTCATCTGACCACATGACTTTCTCCCATGAGTCCTCTGGATCATCCAAATGGTCATTGGCAAACTTAAGACGGGCCTTGACATGTGCTGGTTTAAGCAGGGGAACCTCCCGTGCCATGCATGATTTTCAAACCGTGACGTCTTAGTGTATTACCAACAGTAACCTTGGAAACGGTGGTCCCAGCTCTTTTCAGGTCATTGACCAGCTCCTCCCGTGTAGTCCTGGGCTGATTTCTCAACTTTCTTAGGATCGTTGAGACCCCACGAGGTGAGATCTTGCATGGAGCCCCAGTCCGAGGGAGATTGACAGTCATGTTTAGCTTCTTCCATTTTCTAATGATTGCTCCAACAGTGGACCTTTTTTCACCAAGCTGCTTGGCAATTTCCCCGTAGCCCTTTCCAGCCTTGTGGAGGTGTACAATTTTGTCTCTAGTGTCTTTGGACAGCTCTTTGGTCTTGGCCATGTTAGTAGTTGGATTCTTATTGATTGTATGGGGTGGACATGTGTCTTTATGCAGCTAACGACCTCAAACAGGTGCATCTAATTTAGGATAATAAATGGAGTGGAGGTGGACATGTTAAAGGCAGACTAACAGGTCTTTGAGGGTCAGAATTCTAGCTGATAGACAGGTGTTCAAATACTTATTTGCAGCTGTATCATACAAATAAATAGTAAAAAAATCGTACATTGTGATTTCTGGATTTTTGTTTTTAGATTATGTCTCTCACAGTGGACATGCACCTACGATGACAATTTCAGACCCCTCCATGATTTCCAAGTGGGAGAACTTGCAAAATAGCAGGGTGTTCAAATACTTATTTTCCTCACTGTATATGCAGTACAGAATTTATACATTCCACACTAGAACAAGTAAATAACCTGATGAATCACAGTCAGATGAAGGTAAAAACGGTATGTATGGAATGATCTGAATCCTTCGTACCATTTAATAATCTTATCCAACTAATCAATCATCCTGTCATTCTATCAACAACAAAAATTACTGACTTGAGATTTAAAGCTACCCTGGGGAGTTTTTGACCACTAGCAGCACTTTGGAGCAATATTTTTATAAGCGCGTCCACGTACGAGCACAAGTGCGCAAGCTTCATGATACACATTCCTGATGCCAGTGTAACTTTATGCCACTAATCAGCGGTTTGTGGCAGTAATGCACCAAGAAAGGTAGCAATGCACGGAGGGGCAGTTTCATCACTCTGACATCTTTTCACAACAACATAATGCATGTCTATAGGTCCTGTGTGTGTATTTCGGGCCTATGTGTGTGTGTATAAACAGAAATAAAATAGAATTTTCCGAAGAGAGATTAATAAAGTTTTTTTTCTTCTTTTCGACAAAATGTGTGTTTGATTAAACACAACGTAACAAATGTGTGGACTGCTGTTGTTAGCATGCTAGCTCCAGCAGTTTATTTTTACAACCTGACCCACACTATTTCCTGTTCCCCCTGCTTTTTGCCACGCAAATAAATTTCGTCAGGCGGATTTTGGCATGACTGTGCCGTAAGAATTCTCCAAGCAAGACAAACCCTGTGCAAGAGAAAGATGTATAGGAAAGAGGTAGGCGGGAATAGGTAGCTGTAATAGAGACTAAAGTAAACTGTTAAAGTCTAGTGCTCATAAGAGTTGAGCGCTCAGCTCACTTTGACTCTACTCTGATTAATAAAGAAAAAGTATCATAAAGTTTTGTGTCATAAATCTGGTGGAGGAAGTGCAATAACTAGTTTGAAAAGATCATATGTCAGATTTGAGTTGTCATTTGAGTAGATAACTTAATTTTGCTAGCACTGCCAAGAGGAATGTGTGTTTTAAAAGTAACCCCATCACTCCACACTATTTCAGAAGGCACAGGAACTCAGTCCACAGTTGACTTATTGGGGTGCTGTTTTCTGTTCCATCGATATCCATCAAGACCATTCAGGTCTAAGGCATTCACTTACAATGCAGCAGTTCAAAGAGCATATACCTGTAGCTAACACACACTCCCGTTTCAGCAACTGCTGCCAGTAGTGGTCTGGGTTTCCCCTCGAACCTTAAATCATGGTTTGGGCTCAGACCACAAAGACAGAATCATAAGAAGCACGGTCATCAAGTGCTGTTTTGTTTTTAAGTCTGCAATATTAGATAACCCAGCAGCCCACAGTCTGGATAGTCCATAACTCAGGCCTGGTCTGGAGCCTAATCTTTAGCACAGGATGGGGGTCACGAAGTGGTGGAACTGGGAATCGGGTTACCCTCTAGTCCAAAGGAAAAGAAAAGAAAAACATACTCCCATCAGGAGCTGTTCAGCCACCACCACCCCCCCAGCACACACACGTACACATCCACCTTGGCTTCCTGCTGTCTCGCCGTGCACAATTTAGACGTGGAGGTGCGATGCCATGAAGTGGTCATGGTGTGTGTGTTGGGGGCTGGGGTGGGTTTGTTCACTGCAGCATACGTCATCCTTTAAGACCACCATCTATCCATGCACACTCCTCCACACAACATGACGTGACCATGAGACGACACTACAGACGCCTTTCTCAAAAAAATAACCCTACAGCTAATGTTATACACTTTATTTAAGATGTGTTGACAATTAGCTGGATGGATAGAGGCGACACTCATAACATCCATTGGGCCCTGCAACACTGATCCCTTTCATAAATTTAGAACTTTATAGTCAGACATGAATCTTAATCTTTCTCTCATAGCTTCTTAAAGGTTTCTATTTGTTTTATGTGACCATAGTTGTTTGTTTATTTGTTATTTTTGTTCTCAATTTTTTTTTGCATTTTTCCCAAAGAAAAGCTTAAATGTGCTCTAAAGCAGTGATTTTCAACCACTGTGCCGCGGCACACTAGTGTGCCATGAGAGATCGTCCTGTGTGCCGTGGGAAATCATCCGATTTTACTTAATTAATCCAACAACATTTTTTTGAGTTACTGCAAATAATTTGCCTATTGTTGCGCATCTGTGCCTGCAATGTGATGACTGGCAGAGAAATTAAATCCTATTCTGTGTCAGTACGTGGCAGTATAGCGCAATAATGACCTTGTTGATTTAAGACAATAGAATTACTGCCACCTTTCGCGGGCATCGTGGGATGTAAGCAGTAGGGCCGAGATCATCGATGTAAGCCTGCAACAGTGATGGATACATTTTTAAAAAGGAAAAATGCAGATTCTGATCTTATTAGGCTGCAATATGTCATTTTGTAACATTTTTGGTTGGTGGTGTGCCGTGGTATTTTTTTAATGTAAAAAATGTGGCTCAGAAAAGGTTGAAAAACACTGCTCTAAAGATATCCAGTGGGATTCAAACCACGGACATTAAAATGACATAGTATACATCTCATAGGATAGTTCAGTATACGACACGCCCCACATGGTTTCTGTGTGGAGTTTTTGTACTTGAAATATGCTATATTTGTAGCTCTATTCCACAGGATTATATGTTACGGTCCGTGGTGTGTAAATGACTTACATTAATAAGATATTCGCTCATTCATTCATTCACTCATAGGAATGCAAACTTTTCCTGGAAGGCTAGCATGTGTGCCAGCACCTTCCTGAAATAAAACACCATCCGGCTTTTCTTGGGGGATTCCTGAAAAAGGCCATTTAGCCATAACAAGCTCATTAAAATCAACTGCTCATGTTCAGTGTATGCAGGACTGAGCAGTGTGTGCTCTCCTTTGCAGATGCTCAACGCCATCCAGCTGTTTGGTGCCAACCTAGATGACTACCTGCACTTGCTGCTGCCGCCCATCGTCAAACTGTTTGATGCCTCTGATGTGCCCCTGCAGGCCCGCAAGTCAGTACTCCACACGGCTGTCCCTGTGCTCATATAGTCGTAGTTTTGAATTTAGCTCAAATCCATTCTCACTGGATCTCACACAACAGTGATTTTATTTATGTAACTTTGTTGTATTATCTCCTAAATCGATTTTGATTGTAGGTACACATAATTCTTTTACTATACTAGACCTATGATACCAAAAAGAAGAACAGGGTTCCAATGGTAGTATTCTTTACAGCATACCATTTTTATGTGTACTTTTGAGTCCTTTGGAGCAGGCCATGTCTCTCTGTCCTGCTACTGTTTAAGTGAAGCTGAGCGTTTTGTGTTTATCGTTTTTTCCTCTGTTTGGCTCAGGGTTGCCTTGGAGACACTGGACCGGCTGACCGAGTCCCTGGACTTCACAGACTATGCTTCACGCATTATCCACCCGATTGTCCGGACACTTGACAGCACGCCTGAGCTTCGCTCCACCTCTATGGACACGCTGTCCTCGCTAGTCTTCCAGTTGGGAAAAAAGGTAGCTATAGCTGTCCCCAGGGCTCCCTTTAGATGTATTATTCAAAAGACTACTTCCTGCCTTCCTACTGCTGGCTTTACATGAACAGCATTTCGGTAACCATCCACCCCCCACAGTCTTTATTACTTCCTGCCAGACTGCTGATGTCATTGACCATTTGGTGGTGGGGGGTGGTGTTTATGAGAGTGGATGAGGTCACATTCACCCCTCCTCCCAAGTTTTCCCCTCCTTATACTCGATCCCTCCTATCATTTGGGGCTTAACCTCAGAACCACCAGTCCACATGCAGCCTCGTCTGGCAACAAATATGCAGAGGAAGCTTTTGATCTGATACTCATTGTGGTTAGAGACAAGTGCAGGATACTCAGTTATTTGGCTTCTGGTGTGGGGAAAAAGGTAGCCAGGCAAAACCACATGAAGCACACATACACCCTTTTATTTCCCCTTTTCCCCTTATTTTCAGTACCAGATCTTCATCCCCATGGTGAACAAAGTGATGCTGAAGCACAGGATCAACCACCAGCGTTATGACATACTCATATGTCGCATTGTTAAGGTAAGCCCCCACAATTTATCCAGGTGTTCTCAAAAACATATTAAAGCAATTGATACTATGCACATTTCCAACATGTGTCCTAAATTCATTGTTCTTTGCCTCTTGCCCAGTCAGGCCCAAACATTATAACCCTTCATGACACAAAGTAACTGCACATGGTCAAGCAATAAATTACATAATCACAATTTTTCTTTTTTTTTGAGGAACAGTGCATCATAAGCAAGTCGTTACCATGCTCTGTTTATCAACAGTTATCCCTCAGGAAGGAAATGCACTTGTACATTCATCATGCATGTTTTGAGGCCTGACTCAAGCGTGTGTGTGGCCATTATAGGGCTATACTCTGGCTGAGGAGGAAGAGGACCCTCTAATCTTCCAACATCGCCATCTTCGTGGTAACCAAGGTGATGCTCTGGTCAGCGGTCCTGTAGAGGCGGGGCCTATGAAGAAGCTTCATGTCAGCACTACTGCACTTCAGAAGGTCAGAAGGGATAATTGACATTTTACTTTAAAAACAGGTTTTTGAGTTATACTTCCATAGTGAAAAGTAGCACACACAAGTCTAGTGTTGGTTTCACTGGCATGGTTGTTGACTGCACCTATTGTGATTGTACACAGTAAACAGCCCATAGTTTACTTGTAGTGATGACATAAGGACCAACAGACGGGTAATGAATTGAAGATTAAACCTAAACAAATGAGCTGAGAAACACACTGAAGACAGATGCTTCTATTCAGGGCACACGGGGTCACTGAATATGAAAATGATGTGAATCATATGCTATGGCTCCTGGTTGAATACCCATGAGAGATTGACACGTAGACTGATGTGTTGCACAGCGTTCTCCATCACCATCATCAAAGCGCCAAATGAGGCAATATTTTGGAAGAACGCGAATGTGATGACCAGTAGCAAAAGATTTATGTGCGCATCTCAGCCAGATCATCCCACACGCATTACCTGTGATACTCAGATCTGTTGAAACTGTGTTGCTCCCACGTAGTTCCAAGTGATGTCTGAGATGGATGATTTCTTTCTCTTCACAGGCTTGGGGTGCTGCCAGAAAGGTGTCCAAAGATGATTGGCTGGAGTGGCTGAGGCGCTTGAGTGTTGTGCTACTCAAGGAGTCGTCCTCCCCAGCTCTGCGATCATGCTGGTCACTAGCACAAACCTACATCCCTCTCGCCAGGTACACCACTTCTTTCGGGTCTACCTTTTCTAGCTCACTTTCTCCCTCCTCTATAAGGAATAGAGGGAGGAGAAAGTTGCTGTTTTCTTGTCATAGTTCTCAGTGTTCTACATCCATTATAACTACTAAAAACACTCACATAATCGCCATATTAATGTAGAGACATGGAATGATAGAGCAAAGAATTTAAAGCTCTGTCTTTCTACTTCATACTTCTAGTATTAGTGATAGTGGACAGCCACTGTTGAGCAAAGCAATGAAACTGATTTTGTAGATCCACTCATCCATGCAGGGCTTCTCAGATACCAGCGTTAGTTTCTATAGTTTCCAGATATGACTGAATGTGTGTAATTGTAAATGTGAAGCAGATTGTTACTGGAAAATACCATAAATGCGCTGTGATCAAAGCTATAAAACAACATTGGACCTGGCTATACAGTGGTCCTTTTTTACAAGCTTTAGAATAATTTAGCTTCGTATGGATTTGCTGGACACCAAAATTCAGTTATAGCCTGCTTTTGCAAAATATCATAAATGTAATGTCACACATTGTGGTTATTTGTTTTAAGGTGTAAATGCTGTGTCTGTGGCCCACAGGGACCTGTTCAACGCAGCCTTCCTGTCTTGTTGGTCTGAGCTGAGTGAGGACCAGCAGGATGAGCTCATCCGCAGCATTGAATTAGCTCTCACCTCCCAGGACATCGCCGAGGTCACACAGACTCTGCTCAACCTGGCAGAGTTCATGGAGCACAGTGACAAGGTTAGCATTGAACTGCAGCAGCTAAATTAAACTACAGGATCACTGTAATACAATTTTTACTGAAGGATTGCTCATGTCATGTTTTTATTTATTGCAGGTCTGTTTTAGTAGAATTTTCTAAATTTGAAGTTTGATATTAGGTAGTGCATTTTGAAGGAGTGATAAATAAAGCTTTAAATAAAGCCACCCATCATAAAGGATTAGATGTTATTCATTACTACCAATGACTCAACTATAACTTGTCCATTTTTGAGCTTTTTATATACAAACTGTCCAGCCCCTTTGTGGAACAAAAAGAACATGCTATTTGGATGTCCATGACATTACATGCACAACATGATGTTGAAATAACATTTGAAATCAGGCTGTACTTTCATGGGTCTCCAGCTGGCAATGCAGCAGCATTCAAATCTCATTTTTTTTAAATCTTGTCTTTGTGGAAACAACGATGACTGTTTACTTGGCTCTGTTAATTTTATGCCTTTCTACGTCATCAACGTATCTTTACACTAAGTTGTGCATGAAAGTATTATTTTAAATGTATGTATCTGCTCGAAAATTCAAATGGTGAACCAGATGCAAAACAGAGTTCATGACCGCAAATAAGAGAACCTACATATAGGTGCTAAGTAAATGTATCAATGCAAAAACAAGAGAAACCACCCTAGTCTCCTCATTTGCCCACATTATACTTCTCAACAGTAACATTAATAGTCACAATAAGAGAGCGGATCAGAAAACATTGCTATCATTGCAACATGGCTGCTATCATTGTGATAAAAATCTGAACAGGAACTGTTCTGAAGGAGATAACATTTGAAACTACAGCAATACTTTTTCCACCGGTATTGCAAGACTACTAAAACGTTAACAGAGAAAGCCTTTCTGGATGGCACTTTCCCCCTATTGAACTGTTTGACCACACATGTTGAGCTAATTAGTGATGGTACAGTTACGTTGAGGGCAGAGACCGTCATGGGTCATAATAAAGCATTTCAGCGGCGTTACCCATGCGGTGAGGCTGCAGTAGAAACACATAAAGTGTTGTATTCTGGGTCGGTGGAAAGAAGGGCATAATATGTTTTCTGTAGGCTACCAGACCCTTCCCCCTTTTTACGGTAACTCAATTGCTACACCAAACAACCTTATTTCAGTCCTTCACTGTAATTGCGTTATAGTGTACATTAAATATTACAATTACAAATTGGATATTGTATTCAATTTGTTTCCTTTTGCAGGGCCCTCTGCCCCTCAGAGATGATAATGGCATCGTGCTGCTTGGTGAGAGAGCTGCCAAATGTCGCGCCTACGCCAAGGCTTTGCACTACAAAGAGCTGGAGTTTCAGAAAGGTCCTTCTCCTCTCATCCTGGAGGCTCTTATAAGGTAGGTGGTCTGAAAACCTCAGAAGCAAACTTTTAGTATGAGAAAAAAACATGTCCTTTTATAAACTGTGAGAAGTTGAACTTAGTCTTTCTTCATTAAAGTATTTGACTGAAAAAAGTAACACAATTTTCCTTTACATGAATAGGGAAAATTAGAAATAGCTGTATTTAATAGTCCACCTAACTTTTTAATTTAATAGTTCACCTAACAGTTTAAAAAAAAATTAAATTATAGTAGAGTCAAATGAATATGTAGCTTCTTTCAAAGCTGTATGTAGCTTTTAACTTTGAATAAATATTTAACTTCGAAGGTAATTATTAACTTTGAGATCATAACATAATTCAGTTTTTATAATTCGAGACCTCTGAATTATAAAAACTGAAGAACTGTAGATTCATCCTCGTCACAAAAACTAGGTTCGACAGGTGCCTCTGTGATAAAAAGTTATTGCTTTAGAAGTTATTGCTTAAAGACAAACATTAAACTATTCTCTCAAAGTCAATTTTTATTTTAATAAATAACAAAAATTTATACTACACATAATCCTCCCATAAGCCTTTGATATCTTCTGTCATCTTTTCCATCCTCTTTTCTCATCCTTCTTTATTTCTATGCCTTTGGCATGGCATGGAGAAATCTGTTTTCCAGGCATCTAATTGGACGCTTGCCTCCTTTTCATCTATGAGTGTCTGGACTTGTGTTTCTCAGGGGCCTGTTTTCAATTTCTCAGGAGCCTTGATGATGATGAATGATGGGAGCCAGCACTCTGGTGGTTTCAATATCCCCATCTGGTTCTCACCTCTCCAGGATTTCCCATAAAAGATCTAGAGACTGGTGTGCAGAAAGAACCACGTAAACCTGCCTTTACTGAGTTGTTGCTGTATTTAAAAAAAAAAAAAAAGAAATAATAATATCTGATGCACACTTTTTTAAGATGAGGAGGCATTCTCACTGCTACTTTAGTACCTGATGAGTCATGGTGTTTGTAGATGAGTTTGCGATGATTTCAGGAATTGTATAATGGAACTTCACTTGAAATTCAGGGTATTCAATCTGAATTGGTGACATTCTCGTAATAGTACATATTTTCTAACTGTTGTAACTGTTCTGAATGATGTGTGAGGGATTTTAAGAAAATCAAAATATTTAGTCTGTGGTTCGACTATATTCTCAGGCACCATAGTTTCGGAAAGTGCCAGGAAATTGGTCACATTTTCCCTATATTTTTTACCAACAACAGAGGAACATTGTTAATTGAGCATGCGGCCTATGGTGCTGATGGTACATCATGCAGTGTCATTAAATTGACTTGGATTGGCCATTTGTTTCTGTTTTTATTAAATTTAGTTGAATTTGACACTCTGCTAGAAGGAATATAAATTTTCTTTGTTTTTAAGATTATTTTTTGGGCTTTTCCGCCTTTAATTTTTTGACAGGACAGCTAGGTGAGAAAAGGGAGAGAGAGGGGGAAGACATGCAGGAAATTTGTCACAGGTCGGATTCGAACCCTGGACCTCTGCATCGAGGCATAAACCTCTCAGCACATGCGCCTGCTCCACCACTGAGGCAACCCGGCCATGAAGGAATTTTAAATGAAGTTTAGTACAGTGTGTGTATGTTCAGGTGTATAGAAGGCTGCAAACTGTTAAGCAAAATCTAATCTTATGCTAGCCATCCAGAGTGGCGTTTGTGCATTATTTTACTCAACTGCTCAAATGAACTTAATGTATGAGTGGAAAGGGGTGGACACAATAACAGGAACATTTGTACAAGGTAATGCAGTCCAGTAGCCACACAATGTACTACCTTTGTGAACCTTAAGATGTTCTACTTTTGTTATTACTGCGACAGGTGTGTAGATTACACCTGTCTGATAAAAAGAACACTTCATACACAACTATACTTATAAGGTGTGTGTGTGTGTGTGTGTGTGTGTGTGTGTGTGTGTGTGTGTGTGTGTGTGTGTGTGTGTGTGTGTGTGTGTGTGTGTGTGTGTATATATATATATATATATATATATATATATATATATATATATATAAAAAAATAAATAAGTGTAAATAGCAGAACAACAATATAATGCAATCCATATAGTTAAATAGTTTCTATGATTCTTTGGGTTTAACATCTGCTGAAAGAGGAGCCCAGAGGTCACATTCACCTTTACACAATATATTTATTAGGGGTACAGCTATCGATTATTTTAGTAATCGAGTATTTTACCGATTATTACATTAATCAAGTAATCGGATAAGAAATACTTTTGCTTTATAGTAAATAGCAATAGTAAATATACAAAAGAAAGGTTTCATTTTTAGAAAAAGCAATAATTGTATTCCTTAAATTGTAAGCACTGGGCGCATGGGCCACCCAGCCCCTAAAATAGGTGGCTAGACGTACATTTTTGGTGGCCCAAATGTAAATCTTTTTTGCCCCCCTTCCCCTTCATGCCTCTGGGTCTTTACGCTGCATATACAAAAATGCTGTCACTAAGCCCAGGTTAATGTGACGGTACAAAGCTAATAGCAGGGCTATTTAACTATACTGTTCAGGAGGACACATTTTCAGAAGGCTGATCTGAGTGAAGTTTAGAAAGAATGAAGACTGAATGAATGAAGACAGCATGGTCCAATGACGTCATTCACGTGCATATTAAGTAGCCATGTGCAGGAGGCGCTGGTAAAGAAAGAGGGGGCTGCTTTGTCTCTGCCAGCAGTTTACCAACAGCTTTCGTTGTAGCTTGTTTTAAAAAAAAAATCGCTATTTGCAGAGTAGCATGCTGTAGTTGTGTAAAACACTGGACCAGAGACTGCGAGCAGATGTTAATGTTACCTTGTGTAACTTGTCCGCTCCGTCACACACTGTACAGAGTATTCGTTTTTTTTGTAGCTTAAAATGATCCCAAACTTTCTGTTGTTTTCTCCACTTGTCTCTTAGCCCCTCACTATTTTCGCTCACTTCCTTCATTTTGTAATCCCACCGTCAATCTCCAGCAGCGTCAACCCGTTGTGTGACAGTATTAATCATCAGTGCGGAAACATAGCGGTATACAACGTTACATTACATTACATTACATTGTTTGAACGACGCTTCGAGGCATAGAATTTTGCATCAATGATGTTCAGTAATCAAATTATTCGAGTTACTCGAGGAATCGTTTCAGCCCTAATATTTATCGAATAATAACTTTTGGCAGCCCTATTCACTAAAGTTTAACTCTTCAGAAAACGTACAAAAAAAACCAACTATAAATTACTTTTGTAGCAGTTGTGTTTTATAAGTAAAGCTTGTAAGTCATTAGAATTGTGTTGTTCCGTTGTATCAATAGTAACTGACCTCTTATAGATGAGGTTGAACCATCCACCACTTTTCAAGGTCTGCTTTTGTTGTTGGATATAGAAAGAGCTGGTCATTTATCACCATCCAAAGGTCTCCTTTGGGTGTCCTTCATTCCACTGTGGTCATCTTTTCTAAAGGGCAGAGATACATGTCCAGCTTTAATTAGATTTTTACTCTTGACTGAATGTGTCACCTTGTAAAAGGAAGAGAATTTCACTAAGCCTACCACTGAGCCTGTATAGGCAATGGTCCCTGTCTGTAGGTATTTGAATGCTCAAAGGAATTCTTTCTTGGTTCAGACGGTGTTATTGTTTTCAAGGTAGTCAACCTAAAGGCATTTAAGTTGACAGGCAGAATAGAGAGTGTGTGTGTGTGTGTGTGTGTGTGGGGGGGGGGGGGCTTCATTCCTGCATTTGGCTTAGGTGCCCTAGGACCTTTGGCCAAAATGTCAGAGGTCGGTGGTTCAAGGCAAATATGTTGCTATTATTGGACAAGAATGGACACAAAATCTCCATTGAGTTTGTCACATTTCAACTGTGCTATTAAACGAAAAGAACAGTGTTGAAAAAAACAGTTTGAGACAGGTTATACCACTCTTTTTAAAAAATATGTTTATTTTCTATCACATAAAACAACATAATTACAGAGCTGTACACATTTTACAAATGACACATTTCCGTCATCAATGGTTTAGGTTTTACATTAAAATGCAGTGTAATTCATAGGAAGTACCTTCGGTGGTTAATCCCATTCCAGCAACTCACAAAGATAATTAGTTCCTACCAGTTTTTAATGATTTATACCTGAACCAGACCACTCTGGACTGATTCTTGCTACTACCCATAAATGGCTTGTGTTAACTACAACATACATCCTAATGCTTTCAAGACAAATGAGAGAAGGAATCAAAATCCAGTTACCCATATGGGACAGTGGTAAAAGAGCATCTATCAAAGCTTTTTGAAAAATAAAATATTTTACTGATAAATACACAGAATGAACTACAATTTACAATCAACCACAGCAAAAACATTACACATTCATCTGACTGAAACTTAACCAGACCATCACAAACTACATTTTCATTCCTTTCGCAGTCATGGGAAAGCACAATTTGGTTGAACAGGTATTAGTGAGATCTCTCAGCATTCATGCGTATGATCTTGGTCCAGGACACACAGCTGAAGCACTTATGGTTGAAAATTCACTGGCCGGACCTTCATCTCCACTTTCTTGAGGGAGTAGTTGGACCCGTGCCAGCCATACCAAGTGATCCCATCTGCGTTCTTTGTTATGTGCTGACCGTAGCGGTAAAAAACACCATTCAAGTTTGAGTCAGTGCAGCAGTTGTACCAGTAACCACCTGGAAGGAGATGAAGGGAAAATTAATAGACTTAATGTTAATTGGAGGGAAATATGTATCTACTAATTACTGCAAGGATGGATTTCTGTGGGTTTCTGTGGCATTAATAATTTACCTTTGCGCAGGGAAGCACAGTCATCCACACATTTGTCATTGTCCTTGTTGACGGTGCTGAAGTTGGTGTTGTTGTGGTAGCGCAAGGAGTCTCCAGCATTCCCGCTGTAGTTGGCAAGGAAGAGCTTGTAGCTGTTAAGCTCATTACCCACAGAGAAAAAGCCATACTCTGCATACCGTGTCTCTCCAGCCCAGTCCTACATTGGAAAACACATATAACAGGATTTAGAGAGGGACAGTTATAAAACCTGAGAATATTGTCTGTCATGGTCTGCCTAACATCTCTAAAAAGGAGTTTGATTTATTATTAATTTTCTAACGCTCAGTACCCATAGAAACAAATTGGTTCTGTGTTTATGCCCTTTTACTTTTGGCGATGAAATGGGTCGTACAAGCGTTAAAGCTTACATGGGCGCCATGTTTTCCAACACGTACCTCCATTTCAATCCTGAGCATACTGGGCTGCCTTGTTAGACGGAAGATGTTGTCATTGCCGAGCCAGAAGTCTCCGCGGATGGATCCAAATCCACTTTTGTACTGCTTCCAGTCACGGTTGAATGATGTCAGTCCGATTTTGCGCCTTTGGATCAAAGTCCAACCACCTCCATTTGTCTCCATATCACAGAAGACCTGAAAGTATTTAACAAAATGTATCACCTTTTACACCTAAAAGTACACAACACTGAAATATATATAATAATAATAATAATAATAATAATAATAATAATTCTTACGGTCAGCTCAGGTGTACCCAGAAACTCATCTTTAGGCAGTTTGTACTCGCCAGAAATCTTGTAGTTCTTGCTGTACAGGGATGCACAGTCATATGTGGCATCTGGAAAAAAAGAATCTCTTCAGTTATGATAAAACCATATGCAGTTTCTTAAAAATGTGAATGCCGTAAATTCTCACAGCTTTATGGATATTCCAGTGATTGAGCAGATGAAAAAGTAACCTTTACCCCCACCAAAAGCTAAATAGATAAAAACAGAGGGGAATATGCACAGCATTATTTTACAGATTTTTGCATAGTTCCCCTCTTTTACTCCTGTTGCAGTATGGTGATGCCATTAATAGGGCTATGAGATCACTATGGAGCAATGAGCCCAATACTTTAAAAAGTCTGTGTAAAAGAAAAGAGATGGAAACCTTCCACTTCTTCTAATCTTTGCATCCCTTCCTGTTCTGCCCTCCTGTCTCTAATTTACTCAAGTTTTAAAAAGGCCTCTGTGTTCCCTTTGCCAGTGACATAAATGTGGCCCTGCTAGACCACACAGTTAAGGTATTGAAATAATAAACTATGTCATGCCTGGTTAACCTCTCTGCAGCAGCCAGTGATGATTAGTGGTGTATAAAGTTCAGATGAATGTCGGAGATGATTTGGCTTTGATGGAGCTCTTTATGGACAGCCCTGCAGATGGGACTTGAGCTCCAAATTAATGCTTTTGACTGCTGTCGGGCAGCTCAGATAAGTGTGTGCACTGTAATCTACTTCGCAATCAATTCACAACAGTTTTCTGAGACCCACAAAGCAATGGACAAGGCTGATTATAGTTTTTCACAGCTAAGATATAAAAATAGTGTCTTGTGTGCAAACTAGTTGGCCTATTTAAGGACATTCCAGTGAAATGAGGGCTTGTTATTTAGAAGAGTATATCTTTTCAACTTACTGTAAATTATTCAAATTAAACTGATAATTGAATTGAAAAGAAAATTGAGACAGGCTGAAAAGGTTGGTAGGAAAACAGTACATTATAAGTTCAGTCATATCTTAAATATTTTTTCATGTGTGGAAATAATTTTGACACCAGGAGTGTGAATTTGACACCAACTGCTCAACAGGCTAAAGAGAGATGATGATGATGAAAAGAGAGTTGTCAATTATGCACAAGATAATTGTTACATTTTCTTTATAGTGTCAAGTTATAACAGAAGTTATCTCAGGACACTTTACATATAGAGTAGGTCTAGACCGCACTATAATTTACAGAGAGCCAACAATTCCCCAAGATTGCATTGCATTTGGTGGCGAGAGTAACTGATGATGTTAGAGTCACTGATAGATCAGTTTTACCATGTGTGAACATTTTACAAACTCTCCAGAACTATTTTGTTTATTTGCTTTCATGTGAATTCATTTTGGCAAAAATAATCGTTAAACTAAAAATTATTTCTGCAATTTTTGAGATGTTATGACACCAACCAGCAGCACACAGAACGTTGGTCAGTGTGTCATTGAATTCCTACTCTATTAACGGCTGTTAAAAAGTGTTGATGCTCACCTGATGAAGTCTGAGTAGCAGACTGCAAGGTTTGTAGCTGCATGATCTCCACACGGTTGTTGATCTCTGAGTATTTGCTCTCTGCCTCTGTGACCCGGGCTTCTTGCTGCCGATTGTGCTTGTCCAGCTCCATTATTTGCCTCACAATGTTCATCAAGTCTGTCTCCTGCTTGCGACTCATCTCCTCAAGGTGACTAGTCAGATTGGCCACCTGAACCTTGAGAGAGCGCACATCATCACAGCACGGAGCCTTGGGAGGCTTTGGAGGTGCCAGTCGCTTCCTGGGATTCTGGGCCCATGTCTCAGCTAACAGGAGCAGTGTGACCCCCAGAGCCACTATGCTCAAATTTACTTTTGCCATTTTCTAGATTTTCACAAATCTTTTGATTGCTTTCAGTATTCAAGAGTAGTCTATCCCTGTAGAAGGTCTTTGCCGGAAATATCAAACGGACAATAGCTTTGGCTGACCAGTTGAGTTGGAGCTCCTCTTTGACCAACGGCTCCCCCAGACTCTGTCTTATATCCACAGTGAAGCCCTCCTCTGCCTGAACATCTTAAATATTTTGCATGTGGGTCCTCCCCCTCTCTCCCAGTGCACACCAGTCACCGTGCTGACCCTCTCCAACCTTCAGGGTGGAGGACCTTTCCATTCCCTTTCCAATTTGGTCTTCACATGCCAAGAGACGTGTGAAGTCATTTAAGTACTCTTAATTGTAGGTTAAAAGTTCTATTGATGCTACCTTTTTTTGGCAGATGTTGAAACATGCATGTTTTCTGCAGAGCCTTTCAGCATCAAATTTCAAAGGGTATTGATAGAAGGAGAAAGGCTTAGTAAAACTTTCAGGATAAAATTAGGCCAAAATATAGTCCATTAAGCAGAAGGAATTTGTTCAGGAGAAGACAGGCAAAGTCTGAATATGCTGTCTACATGTGTAAATGCTTAACATTTTGCCACCACACGTGCTGCATTTTTTTAGGTAGCTAAAACTGTTACCCACTAGAGAACAGCAGAATTAAGTGATATTCTTGTGGCTTTGATGAATAACAGAAGGGTGCTTCTGTCTTATAGCACAGACAACACTGACATTGGTGTTCATGTTGCATTACTACTGCAAAATCTACAATTTAATAATTATTTAATCAGTTTTTATGTCAAGTCGATTTTTTTATTTATATACCGCCAAATCTCATTACACTTTTCATATAGAGCAGGTCTAGACCATATTCTTCTACTAGAGCTAAAATATTAATGGAAGATGAATCAATAATTGTTTTTCAACCTTGAGTTTATTCAGGAGAGTTTAACTGATAAATTGCCTGTTAACTGACAAAAAAGAGCCTCTTCAGATCAATGAATCACTGTCCTGCATAATCACTGTCCATCTAGTGATTAATACTGCTGCTCTTATTTTTTTGACGTGTGTAAATAAATGAGTGCATATGTGGACCCACTCATAAAAACATTGCTCCACAGTACTACAAGTGGTCGAAACTCCACAGGGTACATTTGAGGCAAATGTATACATTTTCTAAAAAGGACTAAAGGAGGACTAAAGGTGCTCTGCACAATAGTTTAGTGTTTTTGTAATACTGTACACTATTGGAAAGAAACACTCATGGCACATACAATGGTCATTGTGGTTGGAGCCAAATTTGTAACACCTACAACTGTGGATGGTACAAAGCAGCCTTATGCCAGTGAAAGTGTTCATTGGTGGTTTGACCCACCATTTACAACCTGGTGCTGAATGTGGTGCGTTTGTGTGGCTAAATGACAACGTTTGCAAAATTCCTGCTTTTGGGTCAGCTTCTCTTTTAACATTTCTAACAGGCCAATTGCGGGCTGTGGGTGGAAATAACACCTTTGCATTGTTAAACATCAGAGAGGCTTTCTTGAATCTTCAATCTGTGGAATTTCTAACTCATCCCAGCTTCCCTGAGGAGCTGCCAGCCTTGCCAACTTAGAGGAGACGCCTTTAGAGATTAAGGCCAAAGGGGTGGTTGTCGGGTTTTGGTGGGGTGTATGCCTTGGGCATTGAGACAACAGATCATGCATGACTTTTATGATACTCAGCTATGTGTGATCATTGCTGTGCAAAATAGGAGAACTGCCATGATGAAGTGCCAGAGTATGCTGTAAATACAGGGAGTTGTGCGTAACAATTTTAACTGAGACATGGCTGAACCAGGACATTCCTGTCAGTTTTTACTTGAATTTTATGGCTTTGCACTCCTCCACATGGACAGGAATGGAGTGTCTGGAAAAGGCAGAGATTGAGGCGTTTGCACATTCATAGACAAGAAACAATGTTGACAGTATATGTATGAAAACACAACATTGAGCTACTCTTTTTAAGCCTTTAAAGACCAATAGATTTGCCTCAAATGTACCCTGTGGAGTCTTTGACCACTTGTAGCACTGTGGAGCAATGTTTTTTGAGTGGGTCAGTATCTAGTGTATGTTCATATGGATGATGCGATACACATTCCTGTTGGGTCTAAAATTTAACATCTATAAATGAAAATATTTTACAATTGCACTATTTGCAATTCAAGACACCATAATCCCCAAACGTGTATCCCTATTTATGCCATGGCTTGCATTTTAATTTCTTGTACTGTATGTTACCCTGCACTGTACAGGACAGCATGAGACTTCCTAATCCTGAATAAGTTATATAAATCTATGTAACCCCATGGAAGCACAAAGCTTGGAGCTGAGGAGCATATAGGGTTGACGGAATATCGCCACTGTGAAACAAATATAAAACTTGACACTTTTACCTTAGTCGCCCATTTTACTACATAATCTCACATTACTAGCAGAGACCTTGTTGTTGTTTTTTAACTGTAGGCTTTTTGTGTCCCTCTTGCCAAATGTTTGGCAGGCGTCCGTCACTTTTCCTCCCTTGGTCAGGCAAACAAACAAGGAAACTCTTTTGATGGTTCTGCTCTGCATCATCTTTGTGTCATGGAAACTGCGGTTGAGAGCACACATTGCCAAATATTACATAATTAATGGTGTGTTATTGCTTTGATGTTTCACAGTGTCAAAGCTAAATGTTTGGATGTGTATAGCTCTTCCTTCAACTGATTAACATTAACATTGATCCTTGAATGTTGCTGGCCACTTTTTACAACTGGTCACCGCTTTGCAATTTCCCATGTACTTTTAAAAAAAAAAATATTGACATGTGCTTTTAGTTTCCTGTATTTGTTTGATTTGTAAGACTCATATGGGAGTAATAAGCCATTTGTCGTCTTTATACAAACATAATAGGTTGCCTTCATGTTCAGTTTGCTGCAATGTTTTTAACTGCCAGACAAATTCTGCACTCTGGTTAGATCATAGGCATGACCATCCTCTCGATTTCCCCCTTTGTCAAAAAATAACAAGAACAATTCTCCATAATGTCATGGTCAGGCCCAATATTTATGTGGCTCAGTCACATGTATCTACTGGTGCTTGTAGCATAAAACCGCAAACAAATGTGATGATTGCAGGGTAGGTTCAGTCACCACATAATGATCTCCTGGATATTCATTCTTGCCATTATATTTTAAAATCGTGCTATGATATCTACCAGAGAGAAACTATTTAAAGGTAATCCAATTAGGATAAGTATCTTTGCTATGATATGTTAAATATAATTGAGTTACATTAGAAACTAGTTTTAACTCTGCTGCCAACAGCAGAAAGTTTAGTGGTCTGAATGTTTGCTCTATTTTCTAACCTTAGCTTCTGTCTAAATAATAGCTACAGTTGACAGATGTTTCTAACTAATAATATTATAAAAATAATGTAATGTTTGATGGTGCGTAGTGGCTGTTGAACTTAAATCTTAACCTTAAGTCATTGATGTGCGTCAGTCTCTGGGAAAAATTTGGATAATTTGCCTTCCTGGATTTTCTCATTGTGAGTCACATCTCACTCTCCAGCAATGCTTCCCAGCGGCATCACTTTCCTCTGGTCCTGGACTCTGTCATTCAGTGCTTGTACAAGAAAATCCAGATGGATGCTGTTTTATGTGTTTAGCATCATGCTGTTTCCCTTTCAAAACAGCTTCTTTAAACAGCATTTACCCTCTAACTATGTCTCACCAGGCTCTGTGTGAAAAATGCATGGCTCCTCTTAACATTAGAGGTATTCACTAAGCCTACCCAAAGCTTTATATGACTTCCTTGGGAAGGCCACACATTTCATTGAACAGATTTTTTCCTTTGCCCTGTAAGACAGGTTGGACTCCCTGTTGTGCTTTGCAGCAGTCATCTATCTTTGATAAGTGCGAGCTGACAAAACAAAGTGTTGTTAGTCAGAACATTCTCACAGACGGCTTTTGTGTCCCTAAATTCACTGGAAAAACGTTTTGTAATCAAACAGTGACCACTGGGGCCTAGCTGTCATCGGAGAACTCATGGGTTCAATTACAGGAAAGGCAGGAGGTAAAAGCAGGAGCCAGTGGATTCCAGGGCCTCTATCTCAAAACTTAGAATTACATAATCTTTATTAACGGTAACCTATTCCACCTGTCAGCTCTCTCCGCACAGAAGATCCTCAGTTTGAATTCTACAAATGTTATTGTTTTGGCTTATTTGAAGGCATTCTATTTCCTTGTGGGGCTTACACTCAGTATTTTGTGAATCATTAATAGATTCTGTGTTTAGATAAACAAAACATATCAAAGTATGGAAATTGGAAATGGGCTCCCTGTGATTCACTTTATGATCGTTATTTAGTTTTAAGAACAATTTTTGTTCTTTAATGTAAAAAAGCAGGTTTGCTGGATTTATTTTACATTAACAGATACTATTGGTATTGATAGTTATTAACATACAGTCTAGCTTAATTATTAGCACAGTTTGAATTGAAATTACATGCCGATGGGATGGATATTATCTTCTATAAGACAAGTATTCCTAGGTTACCATGGATTAGAATTTTAAAATAATACATTGCATAATGATCTGCATCTCAGTTAAACCTGGTCACGTATTGGGTGAAATAAACTGTTCCATATTTTCCATAATGAAGGAGACAGTATGCACCAGTGTTTCCAGCTCTTAGAGTGGCAGACTTTATGCCCCGGCAGACTATCAAGAGGTCTGGTGGCTTAAGCTGGAGATGACTACCAGGTGGTGTCTTGTTGTTGCACATCGTATGCAGGTCAGGCAGCGGCCGTCTGCTCGCCACCCTTCAAACCAGTAGCTGGGACAGATAGTACAGGAGGGGAGAAGGGTGGATAAGCCACTATCCCTTTATAAGAATTCCCCCTGCTTTTTGTAAGCACAGTTGGCCTTGAGGCACTTCTTCAGAGAGATGTTTCGTGACACTGGGATGTAAAAATTGTGGGACAGAAAACCATTTGTGCCAGCATCTAGGGATCCCATTGTTTTTTTTTTTTTTAGTTTTGTGGGTATTGGAGT
Organism: Zingel zingel; assembly: GCA_023566125.1. NCBI lineage: Eukaryota > Metazoa > Chordata > Actinopteri > Perciformes > Percidae > Zingel > Zingel zingel. The sequence continues at coordinate 10,070,358 of CM042318.1, forward strand.
GATCTCAGGCATTTAAGTAGGTCTAACCATTAATTGAGGTGTGTGAAAATACAAAAAACTCTTACTTTGTTTAATGAAGCTGTATAAGCTTAAACTACTACTGTATCTATCTCCATGCACTTAGAATTCCTCCATATATATATATATATATATGTATATATGTATATGTATATGTATATATGTATATGTGTATATATATGTATATGTATATATGTATATGTGTATATATATGTATATGTATATATGTATATGTGTATATATATTTGTATATATGTATATGTGTATATATATGTATATGTATATGTATATGTATATGTATATATATATATATATATGTGTATATATATATGTGTATATATATATATATATATATATATATATGTGTATATATATATATATATATATATATATATATATATGTGTATATATATATATATATATATATATATATATGTATATGTGTGTGTGTGTGTGTGTGTGTGTGTGTGTATATATGTGTGTGAACACCAGTGTAACCAGTACAAGTATAAATACTATAAACATACTAAATACTTTTGGCTCTTTGACCAAAAGCTGGTGCTTTGCTGCTTTATGACTCTACTACTACTACTACTACTACTACTACGACACTACTTGTACCCATTTGTTTTGGAGAAAACTCAATTATAACACGAGTCAATTTCAATAGAACTAAATAAAAAAATAAATTTCATGAACTGGCATCTTTCATTGGAAATCTTTAATGGATAATTTCACTTTAAAAATGTTCTCAATATGTCACCCGCGGAAACCAGAAACATAGTATACAGATGTCTTTGTCCACATGGCAACAGCAGCATTCCAATGAGGTAGCTGTAAGGAGGCCACTGGAGACGCTTTGTTCTGTTGGCCTCTTGACCTGAAGGTGAGGAGCCCAGGAGACACATTCTGTAGTGGTGTCCCAATGTGGTGATACTGTGGTGTAAACATGGGTGGAATGGTTTCTCCGGCTGATGTCTCAGTGGCCCCCCCTAACACGTCAACTTCCTTGAGGAAAAAAAATGTTGCGTGAAATTATGCGACCGATCTGTTTTCTCTATATACTGTATACTATATCAACAGGGACATATTTTTCATTATTTGCGATACCCCTGTTTATTTGCCCTTTTCTTATGTACAATTCCACATTTCAAAGTACTAAACTTTGTGATAAGCTTCACTGGGAGAGCTGATTTTGGTCAATTCGAAGAAATTCTTTCAAAGTCAAGGGATACTAAGTGTTTCCTCATGCTGCGGCATCTGCTCGGTGACGAAACAACCACCTTTTTGTCTTGATGTTTTTGAAGAAATGAGAGACAAAGGGCTAGTCAGATGGTGTCAGAGATGTGTTCAACCCTCCTTTAGCCACACACATCCCAGGGAAGTCTGGAAGGAAGCGGGTGAGGTAACCACTTTCTATCCCTCCATGCTTAACTCATGCAGTGATGCATTGCTGTTTTGTAAGACACAGAGGTCAACATGTTGCGCATCATTTCCAGAGAAGATGTGTGCGTGCTACTCTTAAAGATCTATGTTGTGTTCATGTTTTGCAAGTTTAAGATTCAAGTCCATATTTTAGATGGTGTTGAATGACACGGGCGTTAGGTATGTCACAACATTTAAGAGCTCCTATTATGCTCGTTATCAGCATCATATTTGTACTCTCGGGGTCTCCTAGAATAGTTTTACATGCTTTGATGTTCAAAAAACATGTTTCCCATACTGCCCATTGCTGCAGTGCCTCCACCTGAAACACTGAGGGCCAGATGTACGTACATTTGCGAAAGTAGCGTTATCAGCGCCACGGCCAACCCGCAGAAAGGGCACTCTGTGATACATCAGTTTACGTTGTATTTACCAAACCTGCAGTTCATCAGGTAATCGGCGCCTTTTTCCGCCCACTATACGGAAAGCGCAATTGAATGGGTGGTGGCAAAGAAATCCTGCTTGATGCGTGTTATTTCGGCATTAGTGGTGGGGAAATGTATGTATTGACTAGTGCGCTGTAGCAAAGTGTTAAGTACTTGCGCTATGATACGGCTGAATGCAGACTGCGATATTCCCACTGTTGATGCTATGACTGTTTGAAATTATCCTGATGCCAATATTTGTAATGTAGCGAGGAGTTTAACAACTGCTGGAATGGAATGTGAACGCTGAGTCGGAGATTCTATGTCATCTTTGATTTCTTCCAGTAACTGTAATATTGCATGGCTGCTTAATCTGGAACGCTTAATGATTTCGTGTTCACTCAACTGAAAAAGTGTGATCCTTGTGGCAAAAATCTTTCCAGCTCGTCTCCTTGGCCTATGTCTTCTTCTTGCTCGGATTACTGCTGCCATTTCACCAGGAGGCATATGCGAGGAAACCCGCTTGCGGCTGGTTTACACCTGCTTTTAAGAGGCAGAGAATTTTCACCACAAGATAGAGGCGGGCTTTCACAGGCGGTGTTTGTACATACCGCGGAATACAAAATTACACCCATGAATACATAGGCATGACACGGAAAAGCGCAATTTGCCATTTTCAGTCCCCGCGGCAGGCAGTCTGCGCTTTTACCTCAGTGCGGCCTGTTTGTACATACCTCGCCATGCTTTTACGCGCACGTTGCGAAATGAAAGCCTGAAGTGGGCGCAAAAGCGTTAGTACATTGGGCCCAGAGTGAGCTTTTGGCCCACCTTCCTGAAAATCTCAGTCTGGTTTGATTGGTCAACTGGCCCACTCTGTTGTGATTGGTCAACCAAATTTGAACAAGCCACTGGGCGGACTGTGTTTGCTCAAGCACCAACTATGGGCAACATTTAAAAAACTGGGCTGGCTTTCTCGATCAATGACATCATTAATCATCTATTACATACACACACAAAAAAATAACATTCTAAAAGATGGGAAAAAAAAAAAAAAAAAAAAAAGCATAATATGGGCTCTTTAATCAAAGCACTGTATTTCTGGGCTTCAAACTGTTTGAGAGAATGTCAGTATCAAGCAGCCGATTTTAGGTAACTCATTTGTACAAAAATAAAGCAAAAGGCTTGTCCCCAAAAGCATGTTGATTTGTCTTTGTTTGAAAGGGCTTATAGAAATAAATCAGTCTTTCCTTAACCTGCCTTCATTCATCAACTGATTCATATGCCAGTAGTACAGTATCATTTTCTGTCAAAGCTGGTCTTGCGGCTAAAAACATATCCAGCTGAAAAAATAGGAATGTTTTGAACCAATTAATGTCAATCATTCTCTAATTGCCCATGACTGATGTCTGAGTGGGATTGTCGGTGCAACTTTTTCTGGACGGAGAATGAAAACAAATGTAGTTCATGCTACACTGGTCACTGTGATAAAATGAACAAAGGAGAATCATTTGAAACTAACTATTTCCAAGATATCAATCTTGCAAAAATCAAGACTTGCTTTAGTTCAACATTTCATAAGCAGTACTAATTTTGAAGTTCATGAAGGTTTGTATTCTTAAATTTCTTTAAAAATGCTAAATGTGTTATAGCTTAATTTTTCTTCTTTATACAGTAGCTGGTGTGTGAGGACTGAACAGTGGATATGTCCTTTCTGTGTGTGTGTGTGTGTGTGTGTGTGTGTGTGTGTGTGTGTGTGTGTGTGTGTGTTTTTGAGGGTTTTCATACTTGTGCCACCTGAATAAAAGAATTGTTTTGTAAAACGTGCTGATGTAGTGACTCCCACCGCTTGATATGTTTTCTTGCAAACATGGGGTCATCTTGGATGGGCCTTCTCATAACCTGTTGTCTTAGGAAGTGTTTGTTTCAGAGACATCGGTTGAAGCAGTGTAGTGAGTGTTGTCAGCAAAGTTCCAACTCACACGTTTCTTATTTGTAGTCTGCTCGTACAAGGCCTGTGCAATGGAAAGAACTCACCTAAGGTGCTAGATAGTTGGATTCATTCTGCCTGGGAATATTGTTGATTGCATTTTGGCTGCCACACGAATGAATGGTTGTTTTTTTTTAGGCACAAAGTCCAAAGAAGTGTCAGACAGCTAAGGCTCAGTGGTGTGAAAGTAATGGACCAGCTAAGCAGTCGCTGTATTGGCTTTCCTTAGTCACATGTAATTATTTGTAAGGACCGAATCAAACCATGAACCTAACATGTTAAATGTATATGGGCAGCATTTTCTCTCTTGTAAAGTGATCAAACTAACTTCTTGCCCAACTCCACTACTTTGTGATTCACATTGTGATTTTTTTCATATTTAACCTCTACATACGGTTCAACTCTCCTACGTATTTGAACCGGTTTTTTTTGTGTGTGCATGCTTTGACGATGCGGTAACTAGGTTTGGCAATTCACAACTTGCACCTAATGAGAGACCTGCAGGACAGGTGTCGGTGCACCAGTCTTCAGTGATGAATTAATGTACTTCCATTGAAAGCCTGTTGATAACATTTGCCAATATTATATAAGATGTTTTTAAGAAATATCCAAACTTACAAATATGTTGAATTGATTCACATATGTTGTGAATCAATTCAATGGACCTTGATTCAGCTTTTCCTTGAACAGTGATTAGATAGCCATTCTCATTTTGAACTTATTATGTTCAACATTATGGAATGGAGTCAGCACTTGGCAAGCAAAGGGCCCAAAAAGCAGTAAGGATTAAGTGGATATCTTCCTAATTAGATTAAATTAGGTCCAGTAGTGAGGCCCAATTTTTTCTTTCTGTGAGATTCACGTACATCTTACCCTCTCTGGGGGGGACATATCTGCAATTTCCTAAAGGATCATGCTCTCTCCTCTCAACGAAATAGCCAAGCCACTTTAGAATAGGGATTAGGATTATTTTAGTAGAATAGAAGGGATTTTGTTTCTATGGTTTAACATTTGAAAAAAAATGCATTTCTACTCCCTCTTGCTGCGTTCTGACCCAGGGTAATCATGGTTAAATGTATTATATTAATCAGAATCTTATGTACACATGCTGGTTTAGAGTTAGCAGTGTGATAATTTGTGTCATACTCTTGAGACACACAAGTAGAATTCAAGTAGTTTGTTTCTCTGTGTGTTGAAAATGTAACAGCGTGCCTCTACCTAGGTCCCACCTGAAATATTCAGTCAACATTTCTGATTAAAATATGCCAAAAACATACAACATCACTATAAATCTTTGTTTAGTTAAAAGCCAAATATGAAGCATGAGTCTGTTTTAAGTTCATTGTTTTTCTTTCTCCTCTGGTCAGAAATGTTTAAATAGCAATGATGCAGTGCTCTGTTTTTGTAATAGAAGGGACAATAAAAATGTGCAGTCATAAGGTAAGATGAAAGACCAACTGTTCTTTCTGTATTTGGCCAAATGTAGGTATAGGGTCTGCATGTGTCCTGTCAAATATGTGATTTAATTCACTCTCAAACTACTAGTTTTGTTTACATTATAGAGTCTGACTGGCCTTGTGCATTTTAAAATATCAGCTATCAAGGATCTTCTCTTCTGAACTTCTGTGGAAAAGAGCCGCGTGCTAACCTCATTCAGGGTTTAGAATCAGACCACAAAGAAATCTGATTCAGGATACACAGCACATTTTTCAAAATTTCATGGCATGATATAATAAATCATGACTGTTTTACAATTGTAAGGACTTAAGCTTAAGTTCTTTGCAGTGACTTGTCAATGTCTCACATGAGCAAATCTGAGAAAAGTTCCAGTTAGGAAGTGAGACTTGTGGCCCTGCACGAGAGAGAGGCTCGACAGTGGTTTCAAGGTTTCTTCTTGCTAATACTGTAGTTTGATGGAGGTTTTTATGTTGTTTTTTTTTAAAGATTATTTTTTGAGCATTTCCGCCTTTGACATTTAGATATCAAAGGGGAGAGAGAGGGGGAAGGCATGCAGGAAAATCATCACAGTTGGACTTGAACCCTGGACCTTCTGCGTTGGGGAATTAACCTCTATACATGTGCGCCTGCTCTACCAACTGAGCTAACCCGGCCACAGTTTGATGGAGTTTTTACTTGAGGAGAACTTTACGTGAGCCTTGTCATCTGGATGTGTTTAGACTTCATGTGCTTGGAGCTGGCAGCCAGATGACTTCAGCTGAGGGACAATGAAATCTCCAGGGTCCGCAGGAGAGAGAGCCCTTATTCTGATTTGTCTCCTCAGATGAAACCACATCTGGGCAGCTTTAGCACATACCTCTGCAGCTTGTGTGTGGTGCGACATGAAGGCCTTGCAGATATTTGTTCATTTGATGCTAAGTTGATTATTTGACAAGTAGAAATTTGTACCAAGTATACACAACATACCCGTGTAATATCGTCAGTGGTAGTCAGAATAATGGATAGTAGTTGTGTTTATTGAAGACTGTGGGATTGTTATTTAATTGGTTGCTGAAAGCGTGCATGGCACTACATCAAGCCCCATGAGGGTCACAGACAAATGCTTATTTACTAAAATGAGCTCACTTTCCCATGTTATGCAATCACATCCTTGTCTAGTTTGATTTCCTTCAGGTTGTAAAGTCTTGCACCCTCCGTCATCTGTTTACACCAGGATCTTTTAAAAAGGTGAAAGGACAATATTCATTGTCACGCAAGGCCAAAAGATATGATGATATTAGGGCTGCTCGATTACGGAAAAATATATAATCACGATTATTTCGGTCAATATTGAAATCACGATAATTTAACACGATTACTCGTTGACTTCTGGAAAGATGTTGCAATTATTGAACTTAAAAAACAGTGGAAAAAGTTAAATAAATCAACAGTAAAAAAAACACAAATATGAAATTTGCCTTAATACTATTCCTATTTAAACTTTATTTTTTCATTCAGAACACAAGCGAAAATAAGAGTTTACTTGCAAAATGTAATGAGCTAAATAATTGTTTTTCTCGATTATTCTGTTTTTGTGATCAATGGGAGCCAAAATCATAATGACGATTAAATTTCGATTAATTGCACAGCCCTAATGGATATCCTGCGTCACTGTTTGGTTTAGTTAGTGATAGATCTTAGAACTTGTATATCAATTCTGAAATTTTTGTTACTGTAATACCATTTTATTTTAAGAACACTTTTTTTTAGAAATGTTAGGAACACAATCAGTGTTACACAAATGGTGCAGTGATTAGAGCGTATAGCTGATGGATGGATGGATGTTGCATGTGGTATGTTCAGACAATCTTTCTCTCTCTCTTTTTTTTTTAAAATGGCTTACAAGATATACATGTAGGGCTTCAATATTCTGACAATACGCTTCTGTAGCACACCTACATGATTGAAGCTACCCCACATGGCTAACATTGTTCTTGTTGCATACAGGTACCAAGGAAACTTATGAAGAAGGAAGAGTCCTATGTCATTAGAATTTTGCATTGGTGCCAGACTTTGGTGCCCGCGTTGTTTTCCTTGTTATTGATTTCGAAACAGATCATGGCTCTGTCCAGCAGCAGCTACATCATGAAACATGAGCAAACTGGGCGGGTCCGACATATAAATCATGATAACACGATTAAGCTAGAGAGGCTGGAACGTAATATTTGCTACTCACCAACACTGCAGCTCCCTGTCTGTGTCTTTTACACCTTCACAAGGATTATTTCTTACTAACGGGGTTTTATCTCCAAATGAATGTACACGGTCAAGGTTCATTGACAAACAAAGTAACAAGTACCGAACCCGTAATTAATAATATAAAATTTGGCGATTAGCGCCACCTTCTAAAAATAATAGGAAACATTATCGATAGGGCTGGCTAACATTAGCCATCCTGAATATTCTTAAATTTAAACGGTTTGATGGTTGGTTAGTTATAAATAACGAAAAATAAAGAATGCTAAAGCCTTGGCACCAATGACGTATGTGATGACTGTTCCGTCTTTATAAGTTTGCTTGATGGGTACCAATTCAAAACACCAGATGCACTTTTTTTTATTTTATTATTAAATTGTGTCTTAATTATGGAATGTTGTTGTATGAACACTTATTGTTAAAAATGATTATAACACATAGACGATTTATCCCAATCAGGTCCACACAGATTATAAATTGTAAAAGTGAAAACAGCGCTGGTATTGGTATCATCACTGGTATCAGCGTTCTGTGATCGTCAGTACTTTGTGTACCGGAATCGGTATCAGGAGAGAATTGGCAGGATTGGTTCATCCTTAGTTGCGTTAAGTCTTTTTTGGGACACATATTGGCACATGACTAGCAACTCAGAGCATTGAGTCCCTGAAGGCAGCGATTGCTTTTTGAAAGTTATTTCCAGCTCCTGTTGTGTTTTTTTTGTTATTTTACCTGTCATCATGCAGGCCTGCGCCACAGCTCCCTAAGCTTTGGCATGACCACTTGCTGTGCCATTTCATCACAAAGGCCACAAAATGGGTAAAGGCCACATTTTGTGACCTTTACCCTCAAAACTTATTACCTTTTACTCTCTGTCAAACCAGATTTCTGACATATATGCTCAAGTATCCTTCATTAACTTTCGCCTGCTGTCCTCAGGAACTCCACTGCATACCAGCTCTCTTCAAACGCTACATTTTACAGATGTATTGGCTGTGGCTGCACACAGGTTTTGCAGTTGAGGAAATATAATAGACTTGCAGTTCATATGAGTGTTTCCAGATGTGGTGGCGGTGCGGGTGAGTGGAAGGTGTACAAATGGGAATTGTGGTGTCTTGACAGATAACGCGTCATTTGTGAAACAAGCGTGACAAATGTCAATAGGTGCATTTACTTTTCACAATAAACACCTTGCTGAAAGAGTAAACATTTATTCTACATTGCCAAAATGCATTGAAACAGGTTTCTTAGTTGGCAATGGTAAAACTGCCTCATTGTTGAGTAAATTACTTTTCTTTAAGTCACATTGATGGTTCAGGGACACAATTCTCACTCATCCCTGGAGAAAACAGGGGTAGTAGTTCCACTGGCTTTGTTTTGCATTCTAATAATCACAGCTGTTTGTGGGTGGGAATCCGGTGAAGACAACCTTGACTCTGCTAAAGGTCTTCACAGGTCCAAATATTTGTGCCCAAAACAGACCAAAAAATATATTACCTTGGAGACATGGCACCGATTTGACAAGTGATTGCTATTTACAAGTTAACGTTAATTTATAAGTTGTCAAAACAAAACTTTGTGTCTTACCTAATGTAATGTAAGTAGCCTTCTCCCCCTGTGCCTGGCCAACCTCCTTGCCCAGAAAGTTGGTAAAATACATCCATTCTGTTACTGCTCTCTTGCTGATTGAAACAGCAAGGCTAATCCACTTGTTATTTTAGTTTAAAAGTCCACTTGATGTCACGGTAACGGATCATGACAAACACAGCTCGTTAACAAAACTGCAAAGCTGATTCTTATTTCTAGCATAATAAAGATAACTTTGGCCGTTTGTCTTTTTAAACTAAAATAACAATGGCTTGATGCTATGGCTGCTATTGCTAGCATTGCTAATTTACTGCTTGACCTGTGCTCTCTGACCCTTCACCTCCTGAGCAGAGGCACTCTCCCGCGCAGGTTGTTTTGCATGGGCCCCTGTCCAGTTTTTTTGGAATGTTTTGCAGGCATCAAATTCAAAATGAGTGAATATTTGCACAAAAAAATAAGAAAGGTTTATCACTTTGAACATTAAATATCTTGTCGTTGTAGTGTATTCAATTGAATATAGGTTGAAAAGGATTTGCAAATCATTGTATTCTGTTTTTATTTACGTTTTACTCAACGTCCCAACTTCATTGGAATTGGGGTTTGTTGAACGCCAACCGACTCAGACCCAGTGGACCGTATAAACCGTGGATCCTAACCTGTGGTTGTTTTTGTCATATCTTGCAGCATCAACAATAAACTGCAGCAGCCAGAAGCGGCATCTGGGGTGCTTGAGTACGCCATGAAGCATTTTGGAGAACTGGTGAGTGCTTTTCCCCCCTCTCACCTTATGTTGCATTCAGGCCGACACTGGGACAAAAATCCTTTTTCAATCGTACCACCACTATGGCACAACAGGGACGCTGCTGCAGAGGGCCTTTGCAAATAACATTGTGCCACTTATACCTTTAGCAACAGCCCTAACCAACTCCTTTGACCTTTGCATTTCTTGATAATTTTCAGACTAAATACTTTATTAGTTAGCTTAGCCGCCCGTAACAGTGTGCTGTATTATATGTGGTCTCTTACACACAGTTTAACATGGGGATGAGGGCCATTTGAGACACATACTCCCAGAACACCCTGTTCCTAATGTGCAGCACATGGAAAAACCATATGTTACGCTGATCAGTAGTCAACAGCAAGAAGCAAAATGATGGACTTTTTCATCCAATTGACAGGATCTTCGGATATTCTTTACACCTTTTATATGTCTGTGGTCAGTGGCCAGTGGTAAAAGGATATGTTACATACAAAAAAATGCAAACCGTAATGATTTCTTAATGGCGAGCGGTTAGTAAGGTCCCTGTAAGGCCCGCTGTCCACAGCTGCCCAGAGAATTTGGCCCGCCCATGAAGAAATAGAGCTACAACCGTGGCCGCAAGTTGGTCAAGGCCACACCCCCACCCTCCACCTTGCCCCACTTCTCTCCTCCTCAATAGCATTTAAAGCTACAGACACAGAAATGGCACATCCTAAGGAAAGCTCATTGTGGGATTGGCTCGTAGTGGCTGTAATTCTGCACCAAGGCTGAATTTCGGGAAAGAGACTTCAGATACAGTATTAGGGGACCACTAAGGCCTATATAAAAGCATCCAAAAAGCAGCATGTCATAGGACCTTTAAAAGTGAAAAGACTCAGTAAAACACTTTCACTGTGCACTTCCAAGAACCTTGTTAATGAGGTGACCATTTGGAAAGCTTTATTGTGGAAGGATGCAATGTTTCCCTGTTTAGTATACCAGTCAGGAACCATCAGTAAAACAAAGGTTGGATGAGATCTATGTATGTATCATTGGTTGGTGTCTCCTAAAAGAAGACAATACCTAAGTCACTTTTACAGGAGGTCAACGTTTAAATATAATAGGTCCAGGACTGATTGATTAAGTTGGGAATCTCTAATCAACCATGCACAATTCTAATAAGTTATGGAAGTCTTTGGCTGACTGTGAAAGGACAAGGTGTGTAGTTTGAACCAGGTTCACTGTTAGGATGCAGTGATGCTAATGTTTTTACTCAGTCTTTTAATAGTCAGTGTTTGGCAATTTTAGATAAAGGGGCACCTGTGAAATCAAGCCTCCCCACTCATAAAAAGCCTTGTCCCTGGATAAATGAATCCATCCAGCTGTTTAGGAGAAATTGTCGATGGGTTGAGCGTCTATGGAAGTCGACTAAACTCGATAGACTTCACCTTAGGGAGCTAAGTCTTCTTTAAATGAAATGCTAGATCTCAATACTTCTCCTAGCTAATATCTTCAAACAAGAAACACCCCAAAATCTTGTCACTAACAATCAGATGTTGTTAGTGGTCCCCCGCACTCATTTAAAAACCAGAGAGGATCGATCTTTTCAGGCAGTGGCACCCAGGCTGTGGAATGCACTGCCGCTCTTTACGTTGTTCAAATGCTGTTGATTCTTTTAAAAGCAGTTGAAGACTTGGCTATTCAAACAGGCTTTTAGTTAGACAAGGGCTTTTATGGCTGTCTGATTTTATGTACCTATGTTTTCCTTGTATTCTTATGTCTTCTATTTATCAAATTCCAATTTATTGTAAAGCACTTTGTGATTTTTATCTGTGAAAAGTGCTGTGTAAATAAACTTGACTTACTTTACTTCCAATACTTTTTGCTAACACAAAAAACCTCAAATGTATTAAATTGTCAAAAGTTCTAGATAACAAACTTTGTAATGAAACAGAGTAGTAGTTCAGGTTAATTGCTTAGTATCTTACAGTGACATGCTTCCAGTTTCTCATGTGTCTCCTTTCTGCTTGTAACTACTAGGAAATCCAAGCCACTTGGTATGAGAAGCTACATGAGTGGGAGGATGCCCTGGTAGCATACGACAAGAAGATTGACATGAACAAAGAAGATCCAGAGCTCATCCTGGGCAGAATGCGCTGCTTAGAGGCCCTGGGAGAATGGTATGTCAGTTGTCCAATCTGAGTTAGCTATTAATTTACCATTATTAATGATGGTTATTTAAACATTTTCCTATATAAACACTTAAGATAATCAGTATTAATGTTTGCTTTTCATTACGAGCCGTAATGTAGTTTAATCTCGGTCAACCTTGCTCAATCTGGGACAGTTCACAGTCTGTCTCTTGAGAAGTTCACAGTAATATCTGACAAGTTCACAGATGTTGTCTTTCTTATTGACCTAGTTCACAGACTAAATCTGACCAGTTCACAGACGTGGTCCTTGTATGGATAATCTATAGTCACTCCTGTGTTTTTTGAGTTCTAATCTGTCACACCCGCGTTGGAGAAATTCTAAAAACAAACTGCTGTGGGCATTTTAGTATTAATGTGTTGTGTGATTTGCTGAAGTAATGAAGAAGAAATTAGTTTCTTTAGTTTTTAACCTTGGCTCTAATGGATAAAGAGATCGTCTGAGGTAGTATACTTGCTGTGAGCTATTCCATCTCCCATTTTTAATTTGAGTCAGCAGCCTATTCCCTAATGAGTCCTGACATGGAGGCCTTTGATAACTGGGCCAAAAGAGAGAGAAAAGTTCCTCTGAGTTGACCGGAGTAATTTTACCGGGAAATGCATGAACAGGCATCCGACGGCAGTAAGGGGCGCCACCACTCCAATGAAACCTCACCACAGCTAAGTCTCAACCTGGTAACACCCGCCCACCTTCAAAGACTTTATTTTTTTTTTTTTTGAGAGAGAGAAAAGGAAAATCACAAGATCTCTGAGGGATCCAAATATGTGGATCGTCACAGAGCTCATAACGCTAAGCAAATGTTGATTTGCTTATGTAACCTGCCTCCTTGTGCCATTGATGTATACACTGAGTAATTTCACACAAAAATGATTCAGCTGAAGAGAGGCTTTGTGTTTATGTTTGTGTGTGGCTGGGTGAGCCTGGGCAGTTGACCAGGGTCATTAGTCACAGGAGATCAGACAGAAACGTTGTTCCGTGTTAAGGTACATACAAGGGGATAATGGCCCCATGTTCTCAGTGATAATCCGCTGCTCAGAGTGATTGTTTTAAGTGCAGTTGATGTTTTTGACACTTGAACTCAAATCTTAGTTGAGTATTGGGCAGCTTTGAAGTAACCTTTAGTCTAGAATGTCCAAAGTGTTGAAGTTATTTAATCAAGGGGGTGAAACACTTAATGAAAAAGGACTTTGAATCACTGCTACAATGGTGAGTCATATTAGGGTCAATGTGCCAATTTGCCGTATTAATCTACCCCCCTGTATTCTTTCTCTGTCCAGTATACTGTATACAATGCAGTACATGTTAGTGTTTTTCAAATTGTGACCACTAATTGTCTCTTTCAATGGAGTGGGTTTGGGAAAATGTCCATTATTTTTGAGATAACCCCTTTGACACAATCAATAAATAATGGTGCTCTTTTATTTAAAGAAAGATTGCATTTGCATTTTTGGTTATAATAGTCTTTTCTTTGAAAAACAGAGTGGATTTTGGCAAGAATTTATTCCAAAATAACAGGATGTTGATTTCCTCTATTTAGCACTAGTTGTGTTGCAGTTTTGTTCTGCTATAGTATGATGCTAATGTTACCTAAATGCCCTGCACACCCACACAGGTGTGAATTGATAAGATTAAAAAATGACTGCATTCCAGTTAGGTAAGCTGGGTCCTGGTATTGTTAATGCTGGCTCACTGTCATGGCTTACTGGAACACTTAATGAAACTGAGTCATTGTTAACGTGTGCCGTTCAAACTGTCTATTTGTCATAGGTATAATGAAACTAACAAGAGAGTGAGGGGGATGTCAATCAAGGACAGTTGCACGCTCACAGTCCTGAGAAGAGGTCTTATCAGGCACAAACGAAAGCACCCCTGTGTGGCTGGACCAATGGTTTGTAGTGTAGGGCCTTTAAAAGACTGTTAAATTAAGACATGCTACATTAATGTCGTATTTTAAAATGTATTTTAGCAACTTCTCAATTGAAATTCTTAAAATGTGAATAATAGTCTGCTGAGTCAAATTATAACTCAAGCTCTTCCTTCCGCTGGACTCTCTGTTCGTCTGCTGTAGACAAACTCACATACACCCAGTGTACCGGAGCTTTTTGTACGGGTTGCTGTCATGTTATACAAAAGCCAGGCAGCTGGAGAATGGCCTCACTTCACTGACCCCTATCCAAACCTTCCTCTCTCTTTTTATCTGTCTGTGCCTTCCTCCCTCTTTCTCTTCTTCAGTCTAATCTCGTTCCAGCTTCCTCCCTGTAAAACACATGCAACAGGTTTGATCTCCTCCTGGACAATGCAGCACTGATTGTTGTTCATGAGGGATTAGTCTTGGTTAGATGCAGCTGACCCTAATGTGAACATTCCTCTGTTTGCTGGGATACTTGATTTTATCAGGACTGTTACTGGACAGTACACTGATTTAAGATGTTCATCTTTAAGAACAAATTAAGAAATAAATAATGGCAGATGTAAAAGAAACCCGGTCTAATTTCTCCTCATCCTTGGCTGGAAGAGCTTGGCTATTCTGGTGAAGGATTTCTTCAACTGTTGTTTCATGCAGGAAAAGAAAATTTAGTGTCTTTTTATTTATTTTATTTTTTAGAGTATTTTTTGGGCTTTTCCGCCTTTTAATTTTTGACAGGACAGCTAGGTGAGAAAGGGGAGAAAGAGGGGGAACAAATGCAGGAAATCGTCACAGGTCAGATTCAAACCCTGGACCTCTGTGTCGAGGCATAAACCTCTCAGTATATGTGCACCTGCTCTACCCACTGAGCCAACCCGGCCACGGACAATATGTCTGATATATCTGTATGTGTCAAGACACATACAGATATCTCAGACATATATTATCATTAGAAGATGGACTTTAGAAGAGCCTTTTATCTCTTGAGGATAAAGACTAGACTAGACCAGTACAGGATAGCATCGCTTTAGACAATTATTTTTCATGTCAGCTAGTCATGACTCTATACCTTTGGTACTGCAGTGTATACAAACGTACTGTGCACATGATTACCTGATTAGTTAGGGAACCTGATGATAGCTGCAATCAGTTCCTGATTCACTGATGTCATCACTGTGAACATGGGACTGAACAAATCAGGATCTGCTTTTTCTACCATCTGAAGCCTGTGGTTAATGTTTTCCAGGGGCCAGTTGCACCAGCAGTGCTGCGAGGAGTGGACGCTGGTCAGCGAGGAAACCCAGGCCAAGATGGCTCGTATGGCTGCTGCTGCCGCCTGGGGTCTAGGTAACCACTAAAAAGACTTCATATCCTATATGAACTAACAATTGAAAAGTCTTTTAAGAAAAGACTTGTGCACTGAGAATTTAGGCCATCCTCCGCCTGACTCAACAATGCAATCAAACTGAGCAGCAATGAAAACAGTAACAGCTCTTGCCAAGTCCCGCTCACATAACCATATGGGAATGGTATCCAGTCATAACATTGACATATCGTAACGTGCAATGGTGGAGAAATGCAGGGACCACACTGCAGAAGCATCCTCTGAGGTTTGCGGTCTGTGGACTTTCTTAAGTCAGTCGTAAACCCTTAGAGGAACCCAACCACCGTCCATCTGAAGACTCAAACCATTTTTTATTGTTGTAGTTGGGAAGCAAAATGTTGAGGTTTCTATCATTTAAGTCATAGCGAGTTGAGGTGAAGTGTTGTTTAAACCAGCAGTGATGGGCTGCCAAACTTCAATCTGCCTCAGTCTTGCTAAGTTAGGTCTTAAGACATCCGTTAATTAGCCCTTTCAGGCATTATTAAATGCTTCCTGCTGAAACCAGTTTTTGTGCTTTTTCGTGATGTGAATGTTGTTCCTCCAGGGCACTGGGACAGCATGGAGGAGTACACGTGTATGATCCCAAGAGACACACATGATGGGGCTTTTTATAGAGCAGTGCTAGCCCTGCATCAGGACCTCTTCTCATTGGCCCAGCAGGTGAGTTACATTACCACTCACAAACACACCCAGTGGATAAGATTTCCCCCCATTCAATGTACATTAAAAGTCTATATTTTTAGAAAACATCTCATAAAGATATGCCACATGGGAATTTGCCTAGTCTCATGCTTTCTGGAATTTTCATTAGTCTTCATAGCAGGGTATGAAAAGTTAAAATCATTGGAAACGATCTCTGTAAAGTAACATAAAAATTGCTTTACGCCTATTCCAGTCAGTATCAAATTCCTCCATCATCTCAGGCTTTTCATTAAAAGGAATAAAATGAACACGTTTTTTTTTTTTTTTTTTTACAACGTGGTACCTCATTGGTGTGGAAATATTATGTAACTCTTGAAATTTTAAATCATCACAGCATTCAGCCTCAAACAAATACAGATCCCGTTCCCTCTGCTGTGTGCCTGTCAGCAAGGTCTGGTGGAGGTCAGGGTGGTGTTTTCCTCATTTGATGAAGGTTGGTGTGTTAGATGAGCTCATGGCGCCTAGAGATGGATTTGTTCAAGCTGGATGCCAGCATGTCCTATGGACACAAGCTCCAGCACCGACACCAGTAAACATCTGCTCCTCCAATTTCTCTGGACTCATCCTCCAACTCCCCTTTTCACCACAAAGCCCAGGAGACCTGCTCCTTGTGCCCCTTCATCCCTCCACAGCCACCCTCCCGTCTCTAATTTGGAGATTAGATCCAGGTGCGGCCTATAGGATTCTACATCAGCTAAAAAAGGGAAAGCAGACTTTTGCCTATTGTCATCATTGAGGCAACTCATAATGAATGAAAAGCAGATGGAGCGAGGGTGAAAGCTTAAATGTCAACATGAGCTCAGTCTAGTCTTCCGGATGTGGTTGGTAATCCTCACACTTAGTCCTTTTGATTCCATTGGGCTGTTCCTTTCCTCCCTCTATACCCCCAACAACCACACGTGTGCTCCAGGAGTTTCAGCATGTGTCTTTGTGATAGGGTTCAGGTTACTTTGCTTTATAAAGCTCAGTGTTTGGTCTGTTCCAGCGATGATGTGTAGACACGGCAGTCATGCTCCCCCCAGTAAAGCAGTCTGTGGCTATGCCAAGATTTGTGTTTTATCCAGTCATCCAGTGTGCATTTGATTTGTAAATTGTCTCATGGTTTTTTTTAAACCTTGAGTTTCCTTTAGCGGTTGATTTAGCCCTAACCATTTACATAGAGGCCTTCATATCACACTGTAATAATAAAGTAATCTCATTAGATTTAACCCTATTTAAGTACATACACTAAGTGAAACCTTTTATGTAAGGGAATGGAAGATTGGGTCATAGTTTGTTTGTGCTGCCAAAAGCCAGACACTGCATTTATCAGGAGTCGTCTGGACTGCACATTTCCAATGAGGCCCCAGCGCAGACTTTCAGGAGTAAACAGGACCATAACTGAGTGGAGGCTGTAAAGAAGTAGCCTCATTGTCACCTTGACCCAACCACCCTCCCAAAACCCCTCCTCTTGTTGTGCATGCCTGAAGAGGTGTTTAGGCACGCCATTCCTCCTTTCCCTCCCTGCAAAAAATAATAATTGGGGGGATTTGGTCTGAAACAGCTGTGTCTCCTGGCCTCAGAGAACTTCCTTAGTCATCCTCCCTTATTTTACCTTCCCACTAATAACCGTTCCCAAAAACATTGGCTGTAGAAGCCCAAGAAATCATCACGTTTTCAGTCACAGTACTTGTGTCCTTGTTTGTCCCTTTTGCTGCTCTGGATCAGGTTTTTCTCTCAGTTACTGTTTTTCCACCCCTCAGGGTTCTCATTGGTGATGGAATGTCTGCAGTATCCCTGAATTTGGAGAAGTGTAGTCCTGTTACGAAAAGTCAGGAAACTGGAAGATTAGAAATGAGTCAGTAATATACAGTAATACATTAAAAAAAAAACGGAAAGGTAGGAAAAACATTTTTAGGGCATGAAAGTACTCTTGACAGTTGGTTGACCGTTATGGAAACGTTTGGGAATTTGCATCACGGTTATGGCAGGAACAGTGACTAACAGCCCCTGTTTTGAACTCTTCTTTATCACTCGCCAATTCCTCTCCTTTTCTCTGAATGTGCATACAAAATAAGGCTGTCTTTTTAAAGATACATCCACAGCCATGGTTACATAACTTTCACACATTTCACTCTCATAAAACACTCAGCAGTGCATCAAACCATTTTGCTATACAAGCAGGTGTTCTAGTCCTAGTTGCATTAATGTGTCACTGTTGGCTGCACTTGAGTGAAAAGGGTGTGAGCAGCAAGCAATAACAAGCCTTCGTTCATTTGTACAAAGTGCTTTATTCCCTGGGTTTAGTCCATTCCCGGCTGTTCCTGATCCAAGATGGTTTTAGGATGGTGTGACATTGTGTCATGGTACATTCTGGGGTCATGCTATCCTTATGTTATTGAGGAAATGCCATTATTGCTTTTTATTAGCTTTACTGAAGAGTTTGAGTATCTTGGGGCAACTAAGTCAAAGGGAAACTTTGCCATTTTTCAACCAGCTTTGTGTCATTGCAGTGTGGTTAATATATGCAGATGAACATTGTTTGTCAACACAAAGACAAAAAGCTGGTTGAAAATCTGCAAAATGCATCATTCAGGCCGAGATTCATTTCATTAATAGATCACACTGTCATTTTTTGTTTTGTTTTTGTTTTTCATGTAGTGTATTGACAAAGCAAGAGACCTCCTGGATGCAGAGCTGACGGCCATGGCTGGAGAGAGCTACAGTCGAGCCTACGGGGTAAGTGTTCCGCCGAATCAGCCAAAATATATAACGCCTGGCTTCAGTCCACCATCTCATTTTTCATTGTATTCATGTGCAGAAGGATTATGCCACAGCAACACAATTTTATTAAAGTGATGCTCTATAAAAGATTAAGTCTCAGATCGAGCTTCTTTAGAAGTCAGAAGTAGAAATATTTACAGTTTCCACTGCTCCAGGCTCTTATTTTATTATCTATATATGTTGAATTATCCATCAACATTTCAAATCTTAAGTTGAAAACCCAAACAGCAGTGTCTCATACAGATGTTGTCAGGTAATGTTATCATGATAGCCATTTGATCTTAGTTGATTTTGATTCACATACTGTAGCTGTTCACCATGAACAGCAGACACACTTCAGCAGGCATCTAGACTCTGAATCTTTGTACAAATGGCAGCCATAAACAAAGCCTCCATATGGAAATTACCAACCTTTTCTGACAGATGCCGTACAAGAAGGTCCAGTGGGTTGCTGAATGCATTCAATTGTAGATACTGATCACTTTACAAGCTTTAATGATCCTTTTTATATTACACAGAAGGGCCTTTTGCAACATTAATAATGATTGCGTGGATAAGAATACGTGTGTGTGTGTGTGTGTGTGTGTGTGTGTGTGTGTGTGTGTGTGTGTGTGTGTGTGTGTGTGTGTGTGTGTGTGTGTGTGTGTGTGTGTGTGTGTGTGTGTGTGTGTGTGTGTGTGTGTGTGTGTGTGTGTGTGTTTCCCAGGCTATGGTGTCTAGCCAGATGCTGTCAGAGCTAGAGGAGGTGATCCAGTATAAGCTGGTGCCAGAGAGGAGAGACATCATTAGGGATACATGGTGGGAGAGGCTTCAGGTAACTACACACACACTCTTGTGCAACTAGAAATGTAAAGCAGATGCTGGAAAGGCTACTGTTACTAATGGGAAACATTACAAGCCAGACACCATACATACACACACTAATACCTCAGTACGTGAGGATTTAACATCTTTTAGATTTGTATGTTTATTTCCACTTTAGAATTTAAATTTAAAGTAGATTTATAGAGTAGAATCATGTTGGACTCTGGTAAGTGTTATTTACTGTGCTTGAACAAACTTCAAATGAAGGTCAGTAGTAACTAAGTCAGAGATATGTTATTTACGTAGCCAAAACTAGCTACTATCTGTTCAAATTAATCTACTTATCTACAGAAATTCTGTCACAACCTTTCTTGACAAAGAAAGTCACTTGAGCTACACTACGTTGTATAAATCAAATGTTTCTTAACTAAATTTTGCAGATATGGAAGAGTGTGTGTACTGAAAACTAGTTGGCAAGTAAGCACAGAAGTTTAAACCGGTAGCCAAAAGTAATGACTTAACAGTTCAAATGATTAGCTTAAAGTAATGGAAAAATGGGTAATATAGTTTTCCATGTTGATAAAGTGATATCAGATTTGAACCTCACGAAACTCACTTTGGCCACGGATCGTTTTGGACATTAACTGTGAAGGTCATGACCAAAGGTGAGCGTTAAAGGGACAAACAGTAAATGGACTTAAAGGTCACATATTATGCTTTTCTGTGTCTTCTGTCATATCTACAATGTTATAATGTTTGATTTTTATGTTAAACGTGGCCAAAACTTTAAAATTATATAAATATCGAGCCTCTTCCTTATTTCACCAGTAAATTCCTGTTAAACGACAAAATCAACCACTGGATGGGAAAAGGGTATTTTACAATAACTTTGAATGCAGCACGAGGCTGGCGAGGCACGTTTCAAGTGAAGGCAACATCTGTGTTGTTTTTCAGACAACGGCAGCTACAGACTGTCGTACGTCCCGGTATTGGAATCCTACACAGTGAAATACAGACAAACTTTTATACCGTTTAGCTGTCAGCATTTTAACCGTGTTTAATCCAGCTACTAGCTAACGGTAGGCTAACGTTACCTGCTGCCAAGTGTAGTGTTAACTAGCGTGACATGTGGTGATGGTTGGGTTGCCTCTAACGTCCGTTTAGGAGCATCAGAGCGAAGCGCAGGCATTTAAGTGGCACCGAAATGAGGCACCAAAATCTGTGTTAGATAACGGTCGTTAAGGCACCGGTACCGTATTAGCACCGGGTCTTGGTACCCAACCCTAGTAACAGCTGAATATTCTATCTCATGATGAAAAAGTAGAGAAGATTGTAGACGAAAATGAAGAGAGATTTTATCTTAGTTTTTATTTTATCAAGAATAATGCATGTTAGTTTTTGGACATTGGTACAGTCTCGTCATTGTCTCGTCTTAGTCAGGGAAAAAAAGGTCGTTGACGAACATATTTAGTCTTGTCTCGTCTGACGAAATTAACACTAATGCTAACAGCAGTAAACTATGTCACCTTGGTTGCCAGTGTCATTAAATTCTCCCCAATTCCGGGTCACATTACTCCTGAAACATTTTCTGTTAGTAGTATTTGGTTCAGAAGCCTTTATCTGCGATTTTTTTATGGTAGAAAGTGCTGTTTCGTTCCACTACAATCTAACGTTAGCATACTGCTAACTATTAAGTAGCTACATGCTAACGCGACATAGCTGTAATCTTGGCCAATGCTCGTCATTTCTCCCCAAATTCTGGTCACTTTACTGCTGGGACATGTCCGGTTGTGTAATATTTGGTTTAGAAACCTTTGGTAATTTTTCACGGTCCAAAGTCCTGCTATATACTCCGGAGATTCCAGGAAGCGCGCTGGCCAATCAGAGCAGACTGGGCTTTTTTGTGAGGAGGGATTAAAGAGACTGTGCTCCTACAGAGCATCTCATACAGAGGGTGAATACAGGTACAGCGGCCATGGACAGTATGAGAAGAAAAGAAAAAATATACAGTACTGTGCAAAAGTCTTAGGCAGGTGTGAAAAAATGCTGTAAACTAAGAATGCTTTCAAAAATATAAATTATTGTTTATTTTTTATCAATTTACAAAATGCAAAGTGAGCGAACAAAAGAAAAATCTAAATCACATCAATATTTGGTGTTACTACCCTTTGCCTTCAAACCAGCATCAATTCTTATAGGTACTTGCAAAAAGGTCAGGTGTATGATCAACCAATTATAGTATATAGGTAGTTATACTGCATCAGCCAGGTCTCTCCCAGACAAATATTTCAAAGCAGATTGGTGTTTCAAGATGTGCTGTTCGAGCTCTTTTGAAAAAGCACAAAGAAACGGGCAACGTTGAGAATCGTCGACGCAGTGGTTGGCTAAGGAAACTTAGTGCAGCAGATGAAAAACACATCAAGCTTATTTCCCTTCAAAATCGGAAGATGTCCAGCAGTGCCATCAGCTCAGAACTGGCAGAAACCAGTGGGACCCAGGTACACCCATCTACTGTCAGGAGAAGTCTGGCCAGAAGTGGTCTTCATGGAAGAGTTGCAGCCAAAAAGCCATACCTCCGACATATAAACCAGGCCAAGCAACTAAACTATGCACGAAAACATAGGAACTGGGGTGCAGAATAATGGCAGCAGGTGCTCTGGACTGATGAGTCAAAATTTGAAATATTTGGCTGTTGCAGAAGGCAGGTTGTTTGCCGAAGGGCTGTAGAGCGGTGCAATAATGAGTGTCTGCAGGCAACGGTGAAGCATGGTGGAGGTTCCTTGCAAGTCCGGGGCTGCATTTCTGCAAATGGAGTTGGAGATTTGGTCAGGATTAATGGTGTCCTCAATGCTGAGTAATACAGGCAGATACTTATCCATCATGCAATACCATCACGTATGATTGGCCCCAAATGTATTCCGCAGCAGGACAACGACCCCAAACATACAGCCAAGGTCATTAAGAACTATGTTCAGCTAAAGAAGAACAAGAAGTCCTGGAAATGATGGCATGGCCACCACAGAGACCTGATCTCAGCATCATCGAGTCTGTCTGGGATAACATGAAGAGACAGAAAGATTTGAGGAAGCCTACATCCATAGAAGATCTGTGGTTAGTTCTCCAAGATGTTTGGAACAACCTACCTGCCGAGATCCTTCAAAAACTTTGTGCAAGTGTACCTAGAAGAATTGATGCTGTCTTGAAGGCAAAGGGTGGTCACACCAAATATTGATTTAATTTAGATTTCTCTTCTGTTCATTCACTGCATTTTGTTAATTGATGAAAATAAACTATTAACACTTCCATTTTTGAAAGCATTCTTAGTTTACAGCATTTTTTCACACCTGCCTAAAACTTTTGCACACACACACACACACACATATATATATATATAGGGCTGGGCAATATGGAGAAAATCAAATATCCCGATATTTTTGACCAAATACCTCGATATCGATACCGCAACGATATTGCGGCGTTGACTATTGGTGTTTTCACAAAATATTTACACAATCAGATTTTTGATAAATAATCATCAGTAATGTGGATATAATGACTAAGTGGGTAAAGGCAAATAATAGAACAGTTAAAACAGTCTGGTAAGTTAAGAAAATGACATAATTTTACTATAATGCAGCCTTTAAAATCAGGAAAAGACAACACTTATGCCATATTACAATATTATGATATCCAAAATCTAAGACTATCTAGTCTCATATTACGATATCGATATAATATCGATATATTGCCCAGCTCTATATATATATATATATATATATATATATATATATATATATATATATTAACACTAAAGCATGTAAACATGTTCTAGTACAAACACAAAATGCAAGTATAATCCTGAAAATGCTATATAATAGTTGCCTTTTAAAAATAAAATAACATATTTGATTAAACTGTGGCCTTGCATGAAATTACTCTTGTAGGAATATTCAGAAAAGGCGTGGCTTGTTTTGTGTAACCCACACTGTAATCCCATCCAAACTCTTTCTACTTCCTGACACTGATTAAGATTACTATCATTATCTTCATTATTTGTGAATTACAATGTTGTACATGCTGTTAAATGAGACAGCAGGACGTTTGGAAGAACCACAAATCCACAAGCGGTCAGGGAAAATTGTGGCACCCGCCAAGTCTTTGGATTTTGAGACAAATGTCATCTGATCTAAAATAATACTGTTCAAGTTCATCTTGAACAGTATTCAAGTTCATCTTGAACAGTATTAGGCCATGTTGGCCTTTTTACAGCTGAATCAAAATGTGATTGTTTGAAAGGTCTCATCCTTATATGTGCATGTTGAGGGAAGAATTAAGTCAGGCAGAAAAACCATAAGCCATGATGATAAGCCATTGACCTGTGATACACCATTCCTGATCCCTTGGTATCCACGCTGCTTAGTTACTCTCAGTCCCTGTTGGCATTCCTGTCTCACATCTCCTGTTCAGATGGTCCTGACATTTTGGAAAATCCCCAAAACCTGTGTCATCCTTTACCTTAACCACAGCCCAAGAAGGTTGTATTTGTCTGAAGACTGCATATGCCTGCCCAGAGGGCTCTAGTTTACCTTTTCAAAGTCAAATTTGGAGTATTCTTAAAGGCTGTTTTTTTTTTTAGCAACAGATGCAAAGTGAATATGTGTATGTGAATTGTCTTGACTTTTTACACTCATAACAGATGGAGGTTGGTTGGAGGAGGTATTTAGGATCAAGAAGGGTCTCCTTGAGCAAACAGACAGGGCCAGCAGCACCAGAGCTGGGTCTGCAATGCCTGACATGTTTTTTCTCTCTAGTGATTTATTGGAGGCTGACCTCACACATCTGTCAGGGAGTCACTGTCCCGCTCCTTTCTTTTATACCAGTCTCTCCCTCATCAAAGGATTAGTGGTAGGGCAAAGAGTTTATGGAAATACTGCACCCCACTGCTTGTGGGTAAATGTGTCAAAGTTCTTGCACTTCTAACCCTGTGAGAACTTGTTTGAATTTTGGACTCTTAGCTGTAGGTTTCTGTTCTAAACTATTGATCTTCTTATGTTCCCTGCTCTTTTTTGGTGTCTCAACTTCCACTAATGCAAATCATAGGACATTTGTTACTTTCTTCTTAGAAAGAGTTGGGTTGACATCGGGTCCAACTTCTCTTGTTTTACTAATGCTCCCTGTGCTCCTCTATTCAAATTTTTAAACCGTTTACTAGGGCTGAAACGATTCCTCGAATAACTCGAATAATTCGATTACAAAAAATCCTCGATGCAAAATGACTTGCCTCGAAGCTTCGTTAAATCAGTTTTACTAACGTTGTATCGCTGACGGACGGTGTTTCCACTACTGTCGCACACCAGACGGCTCAGTCTGCTGCTGGCGACACATGCCAGAGCGTAAATAGTGAGGGGCTAAGAGAAGAGACCGGCTGGAGGAAACGACAGAAAATGTCCAAAGTTTGGAATCAGTTCAAATGTAATTAAAACTAATACTCTGTACACTGTGTCTACTGCAAAATCAAACTAGCTTACCACAATAATAGCACGACGTCAGTGCTTTAGCATCTCAACAGAAAACATTGAGTCTAACTTAATCATCCATTCCACGAAGAGGACCGACAAAAGTAAATCACAGAGTCGTATGGACGATGAAACTACATCAAACACAACAACTACCAAAATCAAAGACAAGAAAATACGTAGTGGTGACCACGATCTGAGCTGACGCGCTGACTATCCCTTCAGAAAAACAGCTGATTGTTGCGCATCTCTCTCTCGCTCTCTCTCTCTCTCTCTTTCTCTGTCTGTCTCTCTCTCTCTCTCTCTCTCTCTCGCTCTCTCTCTCTCTCTCTCGCTCTCTCTCTCTCGCTCTCTCTCTCTCTCTCTCTCTCTCTCTCTCTCTCTCTCTCTCTCTCTCTCTCTCTCTCTCTCTCTCTCTCCACGGAGAAACAGCTGGTCAACGATCTAATAGCATAAGTTTAACGGAGCTGTGTGACATTATAATCAAATATATAAATGAAAATAGGTTAAGTATAACTAATATTTACATATAGGTCTTGTTTTGGTTGTTTAAAAACGTGAAAAAAAAGAAATTAAATAAAAAAAAATATCCGATTAATCGATCGATTAAGTGCTAGATTAATCGATTACAAAAAGAATCGATAGCTGCAGCCCTACAGTTTACTTACTCCACACTTTTATTGGGCCTATTCAATATATTAACACATTCTCTAGCCCCTTTGACAATATAACGGTCCAACAGTCACAGATTGGTAAACTTTGGCAGAAAATTGACCTTAATATTCATACTCATAGACTAAGGCAGTGGGTTTGAAATTGGCATACCAATAACTCAGTGTTGTGTATGTTTGTTTTGGTATTTTTGCCCTTATTCGATACAATGGTTCAAGCGGCAGACGTGAAATATGGGTGGAAAAAAAAAGGGGGATGACATGCATGATCCATGCATGGACATATTCAAACCAGGGACGTTGCGGTTACATGGTACACGTCTTAGACCACCTGACCACCATGGTGCCCCCAATAATATAGAGCTGTTCTTTTCAATCAAGTTGCTTCAACTGGATAATTTGGCACTTCCTTATAACTTCTCAGCAGGATGATGTCAGTAATCTCTTGCAGTTAAACCCAGACTAAACGTCTAATCACTGAACATAGCTTCTGCCAGATTCTACCTGCACTCAGCCCCTTATCCCATCATCTTAAGCCTACTTCAAAAACTGTAGTATTTAATTCTAGCCTCAGCTTTCAACAGCTCACAAAAAGGCTTGTCCCGACATACTTTTGCCATCTAAGGAATATAGCAAAAAAGGTTTAGATAAGGTCAACTTAATGAAAAGGACTTAAACTTTGAAGTAAGTAAATTACCACGCCAAACACAAAGATGGATTGTATTATCTGTCAAACTCTGCCATGCAACCTAATATGACCCTTCCTTGTGGCAGTGTTTGTAATTATAATCAAGTCCTTTTTCATGAAATGTTAATATTATTTTGTCTACTCCCTGTTGATTTGCTTACATTCAAATCATACAGAGAGGGTTATACAGCGCATGCTTTTTTTCGTCAGAGTTGGATTACTCCACTGTCTGCCTGCCCCATCATTACTGTGTTATATGTGTTCAAATTTGTTCATTATTAGGATAAACCCCTCAAGATGTATCATCTCGTTTTCGAGGGGGTCCTACAATGATGAGGCTGAGGGTTAGAGGATATTTAATAAAGAAAATCTGCTAATGGTACTTACAAATATATGAATACAGAATACTGTTTTTCTGGCACATCAACCTGTACTCACATGTGGACATGTTTAAGACAGGGACCCGTGGTAGTAATAGTAGCCCCCTTGGATTTCTTCTGTACTGCTCTCTCACGTGTGCTCATTCTCTTGAGTTTAACGAGTGGGTTCCTCTCTTTGAAGGGAACAACAAAAGGGTAATGCGTTTAACCGGTCTGATCCTTGTGATTTTTGGTGTGTTTTCCTCTAGGGTTGTCAGCGTATCGTAGAGGACTGGCAAAGGATCCTGATGGTCAGATCGCTTGTCATCAGCCCCCACGAGGACATGAGGACTTGGTTGAAGTATGCCAGCCTCTGTGGCAAGAGCGGCCGCCTGGTCAGTACATTGACATATTTGTACAAATCCCCTCAGTATTCTCTGATCTGACCCCTGATCATGCATAATTAATCAGAATCCTGGAGAAATAGATCAGAGTTGATTAAATCAGTATGGTCAAACGGAAAAGGGAAGTCAATCACACTGTTAGAAACCTGAGATGGCATATCTGCACAATTTAAGTGGTGCAATTTTCCATCCTTTACCTCACTGTTGTTCTAATTGATTGCAAGGGATGGCAGACAATCGGCCAGTTTTACACACTTGTTGCATTTCAACACACACACACACACACACACACACACACACACACACACACACACACACACACACACACACACACACACACACACACAATGCCAGAACCCCCAACTATGATGTAACTTAAAAACGAATGTGATTGTCAACGTCAAACATAGCAGGACATGTGATTACAAGGGGGAAAAAATGACCCAACTAAGACTTTCTGTCTTTCTTTGTCTTGTTGTTCTCTCTTTACAGAATATTTAGCACTTACTCATGCACTGACCTATTTTATTTTTCACTCTTTTTTTATAAAAAAAGAAAAGAAATCCTAATCAAACTTTATCAAGGTAGAAGTTAATCATGCTTGTATTGTCTTGGGATACCTAAAAACATTCTGGGTTCTTATTAAACTGTAAACCTTACTTCATTTGCTCCTTTTGCCTCTGTTGCCCTCGTAATCCCTGCAGGCACTGGCCCATAAAACCCTGGTGCTCCTTCTGGGTGTCGACCCCTCCAAGCAACTTGATCACCCGCTGCCCACAGCCCACCCACATGTCACCTACGCTTATATGAAGTACATGTGGAAGAGTAGCCGCAAGGTAAGAGCAAGAGCGTTGTGTTGACTCAATGGTTTATAAATAACGTTTTGTACATTTTTGTTGTTGCATTTCTATAAGTCATATATACTGTGAATGTCATCATACGTGACAAAAGGTACAGGGGGTGCTTTTTAAGGATGAACAGCAAAGGGCAACATATCCGTTTTTAAAGAGTTCTGATGGTTATTACTTGTATTTGGAAGTTATTAGTGCAACATTAGGCAACAATCAGAGTTTCAAATATGCCAGATAGGGAGGGTTTAAATTACTGGAACATTAGTGACATAAACGGCTATTTAATTTAACATTGTGGGGGAAACAGCCTGAGAAACATTAACACCAACAAACTACATCTGTAAAAAAGAAAATTGAAATTGCAACCAGCCTTGTGATTGTATAGTCAAACTTAATTAATCAGTCCCACCAGGATCTTAAAGGTGTTTTGTGATTATTAAAAATTAGGTAACTGTTATATAATAATAGTTCCACATAGAAAGATTTATATTTAGTGTAGTAGCTTCTCTTTAGATAAAAAGCCTTAGAAAAAACAAACATAAATAATATAAAATCATAAAATTGAATATGTTAAGTAAACATAATAATAATAATAATAATAATAATAATAATAATAATAATAATAATAATAATACAATTAAAAGAAATCCATTTTTAATTTGTATTAGTTAAAATTCACAGTAAACTTGAAGCATAACATTAAACCACCCTTCTTTTGACAATGTAATGAGCACCAACTGTTATATTAATTGGGAAATTCTTGTAATATTAAGTGCGTATGAATGTGTGTGTGCGCGCGTCAGTCACGGGGGGAACGGAGCAGCAGCCCTGCCCGCTGCAGAGAGCCGACAGGATTGAAACAGCAGCAGCTTTCAGCGACTTTATAGTAAAAAATCGTTACAGTGTACATTGGACGGTCTGAAATGTTTTGCACGGTCTTTCGCTGTACGTTTTGTTGGTAAATGTGAGATGTTCACACGTGTCTCGTCCATGGATGTATTAAGTGAACGGTCTTCTTTTCATATCAGAAACAAGGAAATTAATTTGACCCGTTCTCACTCCCGCTTGGTCAGTGGCTGAATGTGGGCTGCTGGGATTGTCGCGATTAATGGAAATGCAATAGGGGGCCCCGGCTGTCAATCAATATCTTCAAGTCACGCGGGCCCCTGATTGGTCCGGGCCCGCAAGCAAGCGCGTATCCTGCTTACGCGTCTGTGGCCGATCACGTGAAAGTCGGCCGATTCCGGTCAATCGGTGCATCTCTACTTGCTAGCTTATTGAGATGAACATGAGACGCTAGATGCAAAACATGTCCGTCAAGCTTAAGTTGTTCACTTGCTTGTTTGTAAAACTGCAACATATTGAACAGTAACTGTTCACAGTAAAAGACAAGCGTCATTCGAAGCCATTCCACTACATGTAGGGACTCAGTCTTGTGTAACTTCTGAGAGGTTTAAATCTTCTTGGATAAAAGCCTGAGTCGATCAGTAAAACTAACAACTGTTAATGTTGTTGTTATTCATCTTTTTTATCCATGGCAACAGTGCGTGAAGTAAGCCTCACTTAATACTAGTACTCATAAATGTTAGTGTTTTTGTTCTGAACGAATAGTGCTTTCTGCGGCAGAGCATTCAGCACAAAAACACCCGCCAAACATCCAACTACCAACAGTGGTGACCTAAGATTATACTGTAGGTTTCAAAGTACATGTCATCAGAGCAGCCTGGGATTGAAGTGCTCTGCCCTGTGCCATTTGTCTGCCGTACACACACACACACACACACACACACACGCCTATTCACATACGGTATATACACCCCTTAACACACATAAACACACCCACATTTATTGCCAGGTGTTGAATAGTGTTTGTGGCTCCAGAGTGCATATCTCATTAGGGGACTTAGGTAAGCGTGAGTGTAAGCGTTGCTGTTGCACGAGCCAGCTGCACTGCTCACCAGACAAATCAGAATATATAAACACACACACACACACACACACACACACACACACACACACACACACAGCTGGAAAGGACATATCCACTGTTCACTCATCACACTTGCCATTAATGGGGCTCTATTGAGGGAAAACCATGCAATAGTGGGTCATCTATCAGGGATAATGGATAAGAAGTAAAGCACCTACAAATCAGAACCTGAGCAGTCTGGTACAGACAAATTCTTCAGTCATTTTTCTAATTTTATTCCTGATATATCATTGTAAAGGGTAATCATACATGATAGAACTCTAGAACTTAATTTAAAAAAGATCCAAAATGCTGGCCATAGCAAATATGCAATCTGGATCTCGTCTCATGCTCACAGTATATCTGTCTCTTTTTTTTCTCCACTGTGGACAACATCCCAAATCTATGCAAGCTGCATGACATGTAGTACAGGTTGCCTCTACTTTATTCAGATCAGACATCATGTCACAGTCATAATAAAGGTAACGTAAGTTCAAGTAATAAAGAACAGTGTAACCTTGACAGCAGAGGATTTTTCCCGGTGAGCCACTGGTGAGTCCAGAAACACTGATATGGACAGAAAAGAATGCTCATTGTTGTTGGGCTTGACTGCATTAGATTGGACAGTCAGCTCTGTAGGAGCCGTAACCGAATGACAACAAACAACATGTAGTTGTGCCACTTCTATCAAGACAGGCAGATAAATATAGTATATCATTTTTCTAGTGAATTTAGCACAATCGGTTCACTGTTTATCACAAATCACTTGCTTGTATTTAATTCAAAGGAGTTTCAGAAAGGACCAAAAGCATCTTGCTCTAAATGACACACAGAGTCTTTACCTGCCGTTGGTATTTGTTTTGTATCTCTCCAGATTGATGCCTTCCAGCACATGCAGCACTTTGTGCAAGGGATGCAGCAGCAAGCCCAACACGCCATTGCAGCCGAGGACCAACAGCATAAGCTGGAGCTCCACAAACTGATGGCCAGGTCTGTACTTTTCTGTAAGCACAGTAGCAGCAGCAGCAGCTCACCACCTAATGAGCTTTTTTCACAGAAAACTTTTTCCCATGTCACAGTAGGGAAAGCACAGGTGTAAATAATAAAATTAATGATGGCTGAATTCCATTTAGCTGCTTCAGTTTCAGGGTCCTGGTATTGTGTATGCTGGCTCACTGTTAATGCTATTAGTAACACATGTGCTTTTCTTACTATAACAAGTCAAACTTTCTGCTGTGAAAAAGGCCTATGGTGGATATCAAGTGTCTACATACCCAGCGTGCAGACATTTTAATTTTTAATGACGGATGGTCCAAAATGCATGTCATTTCATTAAGATAACTTACAAAATATGAGTAAACATAAAAGTGCAAAATAAGTGATAGCTATGATCTGATCTCCATCAAAGGCTTACTTAAAAACATATCCAAGTACTGTATTCAGTAGACTGGTAGGAAAACTGGTAAGAAAACAGATAATTGTCTCAGTCTGATAGCTTGATGCTTTGAGTTATATATTACTACGAAGTAGTTTTGACATTATTTCTTGAATCCTCATCTGGGCGCGCCACAGACTGATCAGTACAACCTGTACAACCTTGTGGTCAAATACATTTTAACAGAGCCAAGTGACCTCTATAAACTATGTTGCCATAAAGTAAATGTAATTGGATATTAGTCATGTAGGCTAGGTTCAGAAGTACCATGTATGAGTGGAGTAAGTGAATGTAGACATATAATGGAGATGCTCTTTTTTGGAGGATAGGTTTTAGTGAACAGTTCTGAGCACCGGCTGCTTTTAACTGCTTACCTAACATAGGAATTTAACCATTGAAAAAAAGGTGATAGTAATTGTATTCAATACAGCAAGCAGTTTGAGTTCCTATTACAGGAGGGGAGCAAAAATCATCAAATTAAATGTTGAAACTTAAATGTAGTAGCTTTACATGTAAAGTCTTCTTATTTCATTACATGTAATATAAAACAAGCAAATATTGAATTAGCTTTAACCAGTACAAGTATTAAGATAAATTGAAAACACTGCATGCTTTGAAGAAAACTCCAATTTTATCTCTTCAGATGGATGCACAAATAAGGTTGACTCCATGGCTTTCGTTTCTTGGTACATATCACTAGTGAAGCTTCTTAGGGAAAGTCAAATTCACGCAAAGTAATGTCATTATGCATTTAGATGTGGTTCAGTAGTATTTAATATCAGAAGTACCTCTGTGCCAGCCTCTATACACAATTGAGAAAACCAAAAGCAACATGCTGAAGTAACGTCATGTATTTTCTGTCCTTGTGTTGTAAACACACAGGGTCGTGAGCAATGTGTTCTGCTTGTTTTTCATGAGCATGACCTGATCTGGCATACCACCTTTTTTACCAGTTCATTGGCATCTTGTATTGTGGTCTTTTTCAAAGCTGTCCAAATTCTCTGAATGTCTCACCTCAAACCTGTCAATAAAACGATCCCTTTTGGCAGTTTGTTAAACACAGCTACTTATCACAACCCAAACATGGCACAGTGCCTACAGGTATCACAGACCAGGTGTGTCTCTTCCACTGTGCGGCTGGTTTGCCCCTACACCTCTTTGACTGGGTGTTGAGATCTTCAGCTCTCATCAACAGCCCTGGCACAGCCTCGGACCTTTCCACTATAATCAACTCACCTCCTTGTAGCATACGATGCAGTGTGAAGTCTGTTTCAAGCAGTTGTCAACACAACACCAGATTTTTGGAAAAGGTTACATTTAAATAACGCTGATTTAGGGGATTAGAGAATGGAAAGTTTTGTATCTCCCAAAATAGCTTGGAATGACTTCAAAGTCTTAACCCTTGTGTTGACTTGGGGTCACATTGACCCGTTTAAAATTTTTGTTTTATATCAGTAAATATGGGACGTAGAAATAAGCGCTGAAAATGTGTAGAAGAAAAATTTAACAATTTAAAACATTGGAAAAAGCAAAAACAAACTGCGAAAAAAAAGGCGTCGAAAAAAGAGTGTTTTTTTCAAGGTTGAAGGGAAGACAACACAAGGGTTTAAAGAAGTTGTTTGCATGCTCTCGTGGGCTCATGGAAATATTTGAGGAGGATATCTAAAGCTGTCTCATTTAGGTTTGAATGTTGGCTGCTTGCTTGCGCAGGAGAGAGAACAATTACTTTTTCAATTTGACTGCACTGCATTGTGTATCGTGTTGGTCAAACGGCTCAAAACAAGCAAGGGGCGCAACCTGGAAGCAGACGGGTATACTCCTATGTACAGTAAATCATACAGTCGTCTCATCTCATACATGACAACACACAAGCGTGACAACAGGCAGAAGGAGCTTTTTCACTTTTGCATCTTTCAGACAGTGACTCTGTCTGTGGAATGCATGTTGGGGAAAACACCTGTATAATGTCAGTCAGGACGCGTCCTCTCCAGACGTGCTGACACACTTTTGTGAATACTGGTCGGCTGTGTGGTATGGAGCACACCTAGACTGCTCAGTCAGACACACAATCACATGGAGGCCTCAACTCTCTCTCTCTCCAAAGAATCCAGTATAATGTCACTGCTATTTTATTTAAGATTAATAACCCTGGTTTCTCCTTTCCAAAAAAAAAAAAAAAACATGTTTCAATGTCCCCAAACACCCCATCCTCCTCCTGCTTCTCCTCCAAAAGTATAACCTGGTAACATGTCTAACCCAAATATATAGTATAGTATTCAGACTGCTGGTGGATGGGTCGACAATACAGTGCTCGCCAGTTGCTGGCAAGTAGTTGTTTGTACATTATACTGTATGTCTTGGCCCCGCCAAACACAACTAGTTTGACTATTTGCCTGTAAACATCTGTGTTTGTGAGGGTGATGGATTGGTCCTCCACATGGATGCCACAGAACTCCCTGTTGAGTTAAATTAAAGGAAAAGTGGATTGAATAATTGAAAATCTCCAGATGTGATCTGAGAACCTTAGAGCACATAAATGCACTGCTGCTATCAGTAGTGATACTTTTGATGAATGCCTGCATGATATCCAAGTCTTGTATCATTATCTCACTCCATTGTAATGGACTGCCCTTGGGATGTACTGAATGTCACTGCATACTCTATAAGCAATAACAACATAGGCATGGTTGTAAACTCATGGTAATGTTTCTTTGTGACTTGTGCCTTTATTTCCTCTTTGCTAATGTTGTCATGTAGTCATTGAATAAGTTACTGCAGAGTGTCTATTTACAACATTGCCCTCTGACCTTGGTAACTTTTATGGTCTCAAAATTGTTTTTCTTTTTCTTGTGATCGGCAGAAAATGTCAGTGTTTTTATTATTTACAGAATACATTTCAAGTGCTTGTACTCGAGCTTCATTGATTGGGTACCACTTCATTGTTAGGGTGCAGCTTTATACATGTTGGTTGGAGACTAATAAGTCAAATAACCTATGCTACACCAGGTTGGGCAAGTAGAAATGTTAATTAATATTTTGGTGGGATGAAAAGCGGGCATTTAAATGATAATTTTTCCTTTTTATGTAGATGTTTCTTGAAGCTGGGAGAGTGGCAGCTCAGTCTGCAGGGCATCAACGAGAGCACCATCCCCAAGGTTCTGCAGTATTACAACCACTCCACTGAGCATGACCGCAACTGGTACAAGGTCAGTATCTCCCTTTTAACTCTAACCTTTCACTTTTGACTTTCTGCCCGCAGTAAAATCCCAGCTTTGTCGGCAGGAGGTTGACACTGATGTGTCACCAGGAAAACTTTAGAACCCATTGTATTGCCCTTGTACGAAACATGTCATAACGTTTTAGTTTTTTGTCTGTCCACGGTTATTTATTTTACTTTTCAGATTGTTATATGTGCCTCTTCTGATGCATTAGACAGGGTTTCCGCGGTGTCTTAAAAAGTCTAAAAAAAGTCTAAAATTTCAAAATCAAAATTTTAGGCCTTAGTCTTACATTTGCTGAAGTATTGTGTTCTAGTTCTTAAATCATTTTTTAACAGGTCTTCATTTTCCTACGTAAATGTAACACTACCTCTAATGCTCATTGAAATGTTCCTGCAGCGCTTTAG
Organism: Zingel zingel; assembly: GCA_023566125.1. Classification (NCBI taxonomy): domain Eukaryota; kingdom Metazoa; phylum Chordata; class Actinopteri; order Perciformes; family Percidae; genus Zingel; species Zingel zingel. The sequence goes on from CM042318.1 coordinate 10,105,517, forward strand.
AATGTTTTTTTTTTATTTTTTATTCTGTGGTGTTGTAGTTCTTTCTGTCACTATCCAAATATAATTTGAGACCAACATGCCACTTAGTCCTATAATGCCAATGAGGAAATCGGGGAATTGTTAAAGACAATGTTTCCGGACTCGACTTTTTATTTTTTTTTTATTTTTTTTTTTATTTAATTAATCTTGGTCTTAAAAAGTCTTAACTTTGACTTGGTGAAACCTATAGAAACCCTGATTAGAGATATGAGGTGATGGAAGAGCTGAGAACAACTCTGCCTTTTCTTGTCCATGCCTGTGCTGCAGGCTACAGCGATGTCACGATATCCACATACCCCTCCCCCATCCATCCTCACCAACGGCAACTCTTTGGATCAGTTGAATGTTTGGATGAGAATAATTACAGCCCCCTGGGAGATATCTGTCCCTCAGTAAACTGGAAAATTTCATCATGAACAAACGTGCAAGTCATTTCCAGTTACCTCTTCTTAGAAATCCAGTTTGTACCATCTTTCTGCAGGCTTGGCATGCCTGGGCAGTAATGAACTTTGAGGCAGTGCTGCACTACAAACACCAGAACCAAGGACGTGACGAGAAGAAGAAGCTGCGACACGCTAGTGGTGCCAGTGCTAACAGTGAAGCCAGCAACAGCGACAGCGAGGTCGACAGCACTGACCACAGTCCTGTGCCCTCACCCGGCCAGAAAAAGGTCAATGAGGTGAGAGTCACAGAGAATGAAGCCCTCTACACACCCATCCTCATCGGCCATTCAGTGTTCTCCTCTTCTCCCAGTCCAACCAAGGTAGAAACAATTACTCAGAAAGCATCAATTCTATCAAATTTTGCATAATGTTTGCTGTCTCCGGTAATGATAGAAAAATTACAATGACTGTCCAGACCTTGCCATCCCCACGTACAGTCAACACTAACAGTGCTGTATGTTCTCAAATGTAGCTTTTTTGCATTAAAAAGCATCTGCCGTGTGCTGTCCCTCCACAGGACCTCTCAAAGACGTTGCTCCTCTACACAGTTCCTGCTGTTCAAGGTTTCTTCCGCTCCATTTCCCTGTCCAGAGGCAATAACCTGCAGGACACACTAAGGTGTGTTAAATGACTGTAACACACATTGGGCAAGTAGTCCAAACAAACAACCAAACAGTACCCATATTCATGGACACCCAGCAGACGTGTTGTGTGGGGATAGGAGGACCTCTAGTGGTTGATTGTGATGTCATTATCCTTAATAATCAGGCAAGAAAAGATTTAGATTTAATTTAGTCTTTTATTGTTTGTATTGTTCAGGGTTCTGACTCTGTGGTTTGACTACGGTCATTGGCCTGAGGTGAACGAAGCCCTGGTGGAGGGTATCAAGACCATTCAAATAGACACCTGGCTCCAGGTAAAACATGCACACACACACACACACACACACACACACACACACACACACACACACACTATATTTTATATTTCACCGGTTACTGAGTTTCTATTTCATTATCATTATCATTCTGCCTGTGCAGGTGATCCCTCAGCTCATAGCTCGAATTGACACTCCTCGAGCCCTGGTGGGTCGCCTCATCCACCAGCTGCTAACCGACATCGGACGGTATCATCCCCAAGTATGTCTGCTCACACTACTGCTGATGTTGTTTGAGAACCAAAGACACATTTCCTATGGTAACTCAAAGAAGTACTGTCAGAGATTGTTGGATTGTTCTGTGTTCCCCTCCAGGCTTTGATCTACCCGCTGACTGTGGCCTCCAAGTCCACCACAACAGCCCGCCACAATGCTGCTAACAAGATCCTGAAGAACATGTGTGAACACTGCAACACTCTGGTTCAGCAGGCCATCATGGTACAGAGCTTTAATTGTTTCTATTTATTAGGGCTGTCAAAATAATGCGTTCATTTCGATTAATTCATCTGAGAAAAAATAACGCGTTAAAAAAAATAACGCAGATTAATTCATTCCTTCTTCCTGCCAACCCTGGCTACCGAAATCTGGTGCCACTGATATGTCTGCGCTGCTCTCTGATGCTCTGAAACAGACGATACAGGCAACACAAACACCGCTGCAAGTGACGCTAGTTACACTATACTCGACAGCAGCTAACGTTAGCCTGCCGCTAGCTAGTAGCCGGATTAAACACTGTTACAATGCTGACAGCTAACGCTAAATGGTGTAAAGTTTGACTGTGTTTTACTGTAGAGGATTCAACACCAGTATGTAACAATCTGCAGCTGGCGTCGGAAAACAACACAGACGGTGCATTCAATGAAACTGGTAAACTACAGCCTCGTGGTGCATTTGAAGTTATTGTAAATGTCCTTTTCCCATCTGGTGGTTGTTTTTGTCATTCAAAAGCAATTTACTAGTGAAATAAGTTATTGTTATTGTTATACATTATTATTAAATCATTTAATTTTGACCATATGGCCTTAGCAATAAACAAGCCATTCTTTAATGTCACCAACTGTTGTTTAGTACCCTTTTGTTTTTCTTTTCTTTTTTTACTTTCTTAAAAAGTATCGGTTCAGGCACCGTTAATTATGTCTGCAATTAATTTTGATTAATTAATCACAGAGTATGTAATTAATTAAATGTTTTAATCGATGGACAGCCCTACTATTTATCATCCTTAAATTCGAAAAGGTTTGTTCTTGTGGGTAAAATTGGAACTTTTGTTTGTCTGTTGTTTGTAACTGTGGCTCAATTAACCAAGAATGTTGTTTTTTTCAACCTATCCTGACATGAATTATTAGAACAAGAGCTCCTCTTCCTTGTCTCCTTATTTTTCTCCCACATTTAAGTTTAGTCTTTGGTCCGATTTGAAAAAAGAAAAAAAAAAAAGAAAGTTGCATTAAAAATGTCTGTCAATCTGAATCAGAAAATCTCAACTGCTTCCATTGCCACTACTGTATACAGTACTGTCAAAAGGCTCTGAAAAGAATAAATTAAGTCCTGCCACTGCTGCATTGCAGGTATTTGTGCTTTCTGGGTTGCACTGATGTGTTGTCTGTTGTCTGAGGGATCAGAGGCTTAAACTAGTTTTTCTTTAGAAATGTCATATTTGTTATCTAGAAAGCTGAAAGTAATCAAAAACATAGATACTGTATTATCCATGAAGACCAGGTGCCTGATATGTTATACCTCTGAGGTTTAAGGGGCAGTATCAGAAAACAGTCTGACCTTTTCATCTTTGTTTTTCTTCATCCAGGTGAGTGAAGAGCTTATCCGAGTGGCCATCTTGTGGCACGAGATGTGGCACGAGGGCCTTGAAGAGGCGTCACGTCTTTACTTTGGTGAGCGCAACGTCAAGGGCATGTTTGCTGTGCTGGAGCCTCTACATGCCATGATGGAGAGGGGACCACAGACCCTCAAAGAGACCTCTTTTAACCAGGTGCGTGCCATCCCATATTGGGGTTGACTTTAGTCTTGTTTTGTGCAACACCACAAACTAAAGCGTCTTCATGTCTTCTGTCCAACATAGATTAAAAGTTGCACGGCAGTCTTGTTGTGTGCAATAATTAAACCACAAATTAGGCTGTGGTTTTTTTTAATCTTTTGTTGGGACATTCCGTGGAAACTCAAATACAAATTCACTAAAGGAACATTTACTTCGTGAGAGCTGGAAAAAAATAATGGGCTTAATGTATGTACTTGAATTACATCTGTTATTAGATATTTTTCTGTTGATTAGTGTCAAAAAAGCGTCATTAAATCAAATCTGTTAAACAATGGGTTCATATTTTTGTAGGCATTGTAAAATGAACTCTGTATATTTTATCACCACAAATTAAGTGTGAGTTTGTTACACAGGACTACTGACTTCACAGCCATAAGTCATGCCAGTGACCCAGGCTCTCTGTTCAGATGTTTCCACTCAGGCTGCCGATGCAGATGTGCGCTATTAAAAACAAAATACTTACTGAAATCCTGGATTAATCAAGTTGGAACAGTGATGTTTATTGCCTTGACATTCAGTTTTATAGTCCTGCTGTGGCAAACCATATTCGTTTAATTGAATGAGTCACTGGACAGGGACAGAGTGTGTTTGTCTTACTCCATTCTACAGGCTTACGGCAGGGACTTGATGGAGGCTCAGGACTGGTGCAGGAAGTACATGCGCTCTGGAAATGTGAAAGACCTGACGCAGGCCTGGGACCTCTACTACCATGTATTTAGACGTATCTCCAAACAACTGCCACAGGTGAGTGAAACTCTAGAGTCACTGCACTGAATCTGTTGTACTAGTTTCGTATAAACCTCATTCTGCGATTACTGTATGTACATGGACGTAATACTCTTAAGGCTCCTGGGAAAATTAGAGCTGACAATCCTACTAGTTCTGCATTCCTATGTCCATTCCAATCTCTTATCAGATGTGATGAGATACAATATATTTTGCCTTTCATGTCCTGATTCTGTCTCTTAGTCATGTAAAGTGGCATATATCAGAAGATTATGATAGAGAAACAAGGGACTTCTTTAATTCTTCCCTTTCTGGGTGAAGTCATCAAACGAGATGCCAAAAATAGTGTTGAAAGATGTTGAAATATGTGATGAGACAGAGGGATGATGAAGTCAAAGAGGAATGGCAGAACATCATAGAGTAGCACCGTTCCTTTTAATATCATGCACTCAGTAGCCAGTAGCAGACAGCCGTTTTCTTGATAATTAAACTACTTTGTCCTTCACCGAAGATTCCAATATACATAGTAGCTAAATACTCTTAAAAACACTCTCTGAGTAGATGGTTTACCAGGTCTTGTTGCTTCTGCAATGAAGATGAAATTAAACTGATAGTCGTTCCTCGCAGAAATCATTGCAAACAAGCAGAGAATGCATTTATGATAGACACACAGAATGAACCATCACCTTATCGTGGTGGAGAGGTTTGGGTGTCCCTATGAACCTGAGGACTGTGTTGTCTGGAGCTTGTGCTCCTGGTAGGGTCTCCCAAGGCAAATTGGTCTTTGCCATAGGTGAGGGGCCAGACAAAGAATGGTTCATAAACCCCTATGAGTCATCGAGGAAGAGGTGAAGTTACCCTGCCCGGAGGAAGCCCGGGGCCCCCATCTGGATCCAGGCTGAGCGCCGCTACGTTGGAGTTTACCCCGGTGGACGAGAGGGTCGCCTCCCTACGCCTGCGTGTTGTGGGGGGCGGGAACTGTCCCCTGTCTGACAGACTTTCAACTCACACCTCCGGCGGAGCTTTTCGTGCATCCCTGTGGAGGCTGGGGGCATTGAACCCAAGTTGACAATGTTCAAAGTTTCCATTGCTGAAGCTGCGGCAAGGAGCTGTGGTTTTAGGGTCTTAGGTGCCTCAAGGGGCGGTAACCCACGAACACTGTGGTGGACACCGGTGGTCATGGAAGCTATCCGACTGACGGAGTCTTTCCGGGATATGTTATCCCGGAGGACTCCAGAGGCAGTTGCAGGGTACCGAAGGGCCCGAAGAGCTGCAGCCTCTGCCGTGAAAGAGGCAAAGCAGCGGGTGTGGGAGAAGTTCGGAGAAGACGTGGAGAAGGACTTTTGGTCGGCACTAAGGTGCTTCTAGAAAACTGTTCGCCACCTCAGGAGGGGGAAACGGGGAACCATCCAAGCTGTGTACAGTAAGGATGGGACGCTGTTGACCTCAACTGAGGAGGTAATAAGGCGGTGGAAGGAGCACTTTGAGGAACTCATAAATCCAACTAATACGCCCTATATGTCAGAGGCAGAGCTGGAGGATGATGGGGGATTGTCGTCAATTTCCCTGGTGGAAGTCGCTGAGGTAGTCAAACAACTCCACAGTGGCAAAGTCCCAGGGATTGATGAGATCCGTCCTGAAATGCTTAAAGCTCTGGGTGTGGAGGGGCTGTCTTGGTTGACACGCCTCTTCAAAATTGCGTGGAAGTCTGGGACAGTACCTAAGGAGTGGCAGACAGGGGTGGTGGTTCCCCTTTTCAAAAAGGGGGACCAGATGGTGTGTTCTAATTACAGGGGTATCACACTTCTCACTGTATGACCAAAGCGAGAGCTGTGTCCGGGTTCTCGGCAGTAAGTCGGACTTGTTTCAGGTGAGGGTTGGCCTCCGCCAGGGCTGCGCTTTATCACCAATCCTGTTTGTAGTATTTATGGACAGGATATCGAGGCGTAGTCGGGGTAGGGAGGGGTTGCAGTTCGGTGGGCTGGGGATCTCATCGCTGCTCTTTGCAGATGATGTGGTCCTGATGGCATCATCGGCCTGTGACCTTCAGCACTCACTGGATCGGTTTGCAGCCGAGTGTGAAGCGGCTGGGATGAGGATCAGCACCTCTAAATCTGAGGCCATGGTTCTCAGAAGGAAACTGATGGAGTGCCTTCTCCAGGTAGGGAATGAGTCCTTACGCCAAGTGAAGGAGTTCAAGTACCTTGGGGTCTTGTTCGTGAGTGAGGGGACAATGGAACGGGAGATTGGTCGGAGAATCGGCGCAGCGGGTGCGGTATTACAATCAATTTATCGTTGTGACAAAAAGAGAGCTGAGCCAGAAGGCAAAGCTCTCGATCTACCGGTCAATTTTCGTTCCTACCCTCACCTATGGTCATGAAGGCTGGGTCATGACCGAAAGAACGAGATCCAGGGTACAAGCGGCCGAAATGGGTTTCCTCAGGAGGGTGGCTGGTGTCTCCCTTAGAGATAGGGTGAGACGCTCAGTCATCCGTGAGGAGCTCAGAGTAGAGCCGCTGCTCCTTTGCGTCGAAAGGAGCCAGTTGAGGTGGTTTTGGGCATCTGGTAAGGATGCAGGTTACCAGGAGGCCAGGTTATATCTTCAACCTGGCCTGGGAACGCCTCGGGATCCCCGAGTCGGAGCTGGTTAATGTGGCTCGGGAAAGGGAAGTTTGGGGTCCCCTGCTGGAGCTGCTGCCCCCGCGACCCGACCCCGGATAAGCGGACGAAGATGGATGGATGGACACAGAGTGATTTATTAAACAACTTAAAACAACCAATGTCTGTAACATAAGGCACTGTTGACAGGAGCTGTTTTGCCAGTGCAGTGCAGGTTTAGTTTATTTTTTTTATTTTTTTACACATCAGACTTACAAACTAATTGCCTCTTCCCACCTCATCAACTTTCCATGCAGCTGACCTCCCTGGAGCTACAATATGTGTCTCCAAAGCTGCTGATGTGCCGGGACCTGGAGCTGGCAGTACCAGGCACTTATGACCCCAACCAGCCTATCATCCGCATCCAGTCCATCGCCGCCTCCCTGCAGGTCATCACCTCCAAGCAGCGCCCACGCAAACTCACCATCATGGGTAAGATTAGCAGAAAATTGCACAGGCCTTGTGGCTCTGAACCCATTATGTCAGGAAAATAAATTAAACAATATCTGAAGTCAGAGTTGTATGCTTTCAGCAGGCGTGGGCCATCGCATTAGAGAAAATTCAATATTAATAGAATCTTTACCCAAACACCAACAGCTCCAAGGCCGCTATTCATTTTGAATTTATCAGTCATGGCAAAGTCTTGTGTTAAACCTGTGATTAACTTAATACCATAATGAATCCCACCACACACAAAAAACTACTTTTTAAAAAACTCAATAGCCGGGGAGCTCACGTCATGAGTCATGTATTGTTTTTCAGATTCTATCCCAAGAGAAATTGTGCATTTGTCAGGAAACCTCTTCCAACACCGTTCCATTGGCATTAATTTGAATACAGAAATAAATAATTCTGACATTTTATCCCCTACTCGGCTTTTTGATGTAAAATACAAGACTGTTGTGCTTCTAAAATGGTACAGCACTGTAAAGTCACCTTGTCTTGAAGCGATATCCTCAGATTATCAATCACAAATGGTTCACCCTACTTCTTTTCCACTGCACAATGTGATAACTTGTTCTGATATATCCCATCAGTGTTACACAACGTACTCTGTAAAAGATTACAGCCAATAAATCAACTGACCTCTGGAGCAAGACTTCAGATTAAGACCTGTCACCCACTGCAGGCTGCTTAGATTTACTGTCAGCGCTCTGTCCCCCTAGTGACACACAATACATTGCTTACTGGGATTGTCATTAGGAGCAGACTGAGGACTCTGTCTTACTCGTTCCACTGGAAGAATCGGTTAACTCCATTAGAGGTAGTATGATAATTACAGTGAAATCATTGTGATGTGGTCTGTTGAGAATACTGAGGACAGTATAAGATAGTGGAACAATTAGATAAGTGACATCATATGTACATCAGATGAGTTAAATACATTTTCCTCACTGTCATGCTGAAAACTTACTTACTTACTTACTTCTGCATAAGAGGATTGAGTTGACGGCACAGTTCATCCAGGTCATAGATACATATTTTCCAGTTGCCGCAGTCAACAGAACTGCATGTGAACTTCACAAGGTACTTTCAGTATGCATTTATAAAGCCATGTGTTTGTTCTGTGGGGTTCTTTTCCATGGCAGAGTGATTATAACACAACCCCTCATATCTGTCTCTTTGGAGTGCCATTCCAAACCGAGGTCGACCATTAAGTGAGGGATTATTGGGACAAAGCTTACTATAAAAGTGATTTAATATGGGTTCATATGAAATCACTTATTGCCTGCTCAAACTTCCTAGACATTGCTTCAGGCGAAGGTAATGGAGATGCAGCTGCACAGCAGCAGGCGAGCACCCTGGAGAAAACAGCCAGTAGTGCCAAATCCAACCATATAATGTTTCTTATGCAATGCCTCAGCAGTGTTTGTTTGTGGCGCCCTCTGCAGGCAGCAATGGCCATGAGTTCATGTTCCTGTTGAAGGGCCATGAGGACCTGAGGCAGGATGAGAGAGTCATGCAGCTGTTTGGTCTGGTCAACACACTTCTGGCCAACGACCCTGCGTCCTTACGCAAGAACCTCAGGTAGATACACAGTCATGTTTATACACACACACACACACACACACACACACACACACACACACACACACACACACACACACACACACAGTCTTAGGTATGGTACATTTCACACGTCTTGAGCACACACACTTTCATACTCTCACAGTTGTGGACATGAAGTTAAAAAAAGTATTGAAACCTTGACAATGAATTGTGCGTTTGTTTGTGATTGTTATTGCTGTATGTTGCATTCACCAGCATTCAGCGCTACGCAGTGATCCCCCTATCCACCAACTCAGGCCTGATTGGCTGGGTGCCCCACTGTGATACCCTGCATGCCCTCATCAGAGACTACAGAGAGAAGAAAAAGATTTTGCTCAACATTGAACATCGCATCATGCTCAGGGTGAGGAACCACTAACATCAACCATTAGGTTTCTCCTTTCTGCCTTTTAATAACCGAAAACAGACTGCATATGCTTCTCCTGCCTACACGTTTGTTTACATTATTGGAGCACAGTTTTCTCCGTTTAAATCTCAGTTAACTCACCTAGCAACATGTGTGAAACAAGTACAGTACATTCCCAGGACGGATTAGAATTATGCTATGTTATGAAATACGTGTGTGTGTGTGTGTGTGTGTGTGTGTGTGTGTGTGTGTGTGTGTGTGTGTGTGTGTGTGTGTGTGTGTGTGTGTGTGTGTGTGTGTGTGTAAATGAGCATATGTACTTGGATGTTATTCACTGTTTTGTGCCAACAGGAGTTTAATTCATGAAATGTATGTACATTTGTTATTTTCATATAAAGCATCCACACTAAATACTAAATAGATTCATCAAAGCGTCTTTTTTCATTACTCTTTAATGACAACACATTCACAGATGCTTAATTGTCATGAATTAACTAGATATCTCTGCCTCAGAAATGCTCAATTAGGCATAGAGAGCACACACATACTGTACATAATCTTCCTCACTAAAATGTCACTACAGTAAATGAAAGTGCATCGGATTACATATTTTTTTTACATTTGTTTTGTTGTAAAAGGCCTTTTTTTGTTTTGTTTTCAACGTTTTTATTGAATCTTTAGTAGTACAATTATTAACTAGGCATAGATAAGAAAACCCAAATAGGAGCAGAGACTTCAACAATAAGGGGCATAAATCAAAACAACAAAAAATGAGATATGTCTCCACAAATCTTTCTTGCAATTTTACTAGAGTAGGTTTTTGTTAGTGCTGAGAAAAATATTTGAAAATCAAGGTAAACTTTAAGTAAACTTTATTATTCCAAAAAAGGGAATGAGTGCTAACTCTCTATTTAATACAGTGAATATGATATTTACCCGTAAGAATCATCATAAATTATTTTGAAATGGGTTTCTTAAACCTTTGGGGAAATCGATCACCTTGGATGACATATGGCAGAGACAGAGCGGGTTAAGACCCTGACATTTGCTGTGCGAAATGCTTACAGAGAGTGGTTTGATTGAAAACTGTACACTGAAGAAGAAACATCAAGGTTACGGGAGAAAGGCTGAGGGCTGGAGATCAAGTGCAATTGGTCCAAAATAGGATGATGACATCTTGTCCAATTGTGAAATGATTTACTGGTCAACAGGATGACTGACTGACCGACCAGACAAGCAGGAAATGTCACTCACTCTCAGCCCCTCTGTCAGTTGCTGTAATCACAGAATAAAATAACAGGGATTGAACCAATTGAATCATTGTCCTGTGGAGTTGGGACACTCACTCAGATGTGAGAACAAATTGGCCATGTACACACTTTTTTTTTGCTGGCATGTTTTAAATGTAATGAAGATGAATTTGATTTTCAATTGACTAATAGCGTTATTAATTATACGTTGCATTCAGTTTAAGCATTCTAAATGGCAAGATATTAAGCTGACCAGTCAATCAGCCAGGCCATTAATCAGTTTTAGATAAAACATGAAGAAGATGGGAGAGGGAGACAATGATAGATTGTAGTTTTTTGGAGTTTCATTGTGTTTCTTTCTAAACACAACAACTTTACAGTTCATTTAAACGCAAAGTGTTATTACTTCCGCCAATATATCAATCACATGAATTAATTTCATTTTAATGTAGTGGGTATCAACGCAGTAAACATTCGGTATGAAGAGTCCATCAACATAATTGATCTTAAATTCACAAAATAATATACTAACCTTCCAAAAACACATCAGGTTAAAAATATGAATCATTATCCTTTTTAATACATTCCTTGAGCTCTTCCATTCACTTTGAGGAGTCTTTAAATGTGCTCTCTGGCGGCCTCATATTTATGCATAAAGTTGTTTGACTTGTCATTTGAAATGCAAAATCCAGTATCGTTCCGTTGTAACTGGCATTAATGATTCTTGAATTGAACTTGTCTAAACTCGCAGCATGAGATATTTATCCACATTTGAAGTGTGCTTTTGTAATGGGCTTTGTGTATTTCAGATGGCCCCAGACTACGACCACCTGACACTGATGGAGAAGGTGGAGGTGTTTGAACACGCTGTCAACAACACGGCTGGAGACGACCTGGCCAAGCTCTTGTGGCTGAAGAGCCCCAGCTCTGAGGTGAGAAACTCTGCCTCTTTACTCTGTCAGCACAGTGGACGGTGATTGAGCGTACTTGATCTTTTCAGCATCCATCCTCACATTTCAGTGCTTCTGGGGTAAAATGTCAAGAGTGTTCAGTGATAGAAAAGATAACATACAGATCCATGAATTGACATTTTTCCAAGAGGCTGGACTGGCAGAGGGGACATAGTGAGTATCCAGTCGAGGGGTGGGTGGAAAAATCGATACAGCATAGTATCGTGATATTTTTCCGTGGCAATACTGTATCGATACACAGACGCCAAGTATCGATATTTTATTATATATGTGTTGGTCAGCTGTCCACTTGACAATCCCATTTTGCAGCAATAAAACTGCAGTGAGATGAACAAACAAAGAAATGTATCTTTTTAGATAAACAGATGTTGACAAAGTTTCCTTTTTGGGACATTCTTTGAAATTGGGGAAAAAATTGGAGTTGAAAAAAAAAGTCATAAATTGCAATATATCGCAGAATATTGCAATATGTTTAAAATTGCAATATGTTTAAAATTGCATTAATATTGTATCGTGACATAAGTATCGTGATGATATCGTATCGAGAGGCCTCTGGTGATTCCCACCCCTAATCCAGTCTCTCACTTTTCTCAATATTTTAGGTAAATACAGTAGAATTGAAATAAAATGGTTGTTTTCCCTGAAGAATCCTTTTTCTGGGTTGTGTGTCCTACTTTCAAACCACTGACTTAGCAGGACTTAACAAACCTTCAAATTGAATCCATTTTTAGGAACATTAGTACCTTGTGTTCCTGATGTTCTGCATGTTCAAGTGTCTGGAAAGTTGTATCAAGCTGCCCGCCAGAGATTTCTGTGCCATTTCCTACAAGAGCTCTCATAATGCCGATGTCGTCTCTCCTCCAGGTGTGGTTCGACAGGAGGACCAATTACACACGCTCCCTGGCTGTGATGTCCATGGTGGGCTACATCCTCGGACTGGGTGACAGGTGAGTTTCTCAGCCAAAAGGTTGAAGTCTTGCATTATTTCCAACACATTGTTAGAAGAATAATAATAATGACAGTTATTCTGTTTCTATTCTCCAGGCATCCATCCAACTTGATGTTAGATCGGTTAAGCGGCAAGATCCTCCACATTGACTTTGGAGACTGTTTTGAGGTAAGAGGAGATTTTCTTTCAAAACGTTATCCACAGATTTTTTTTTCTTCTCCCATTTATCCGAGACTGACCCTTATTACAACATACAACAGGTCGCCATGACCAGAGAGAAGTTCCCTGAAAAGATCCCATTCAGACTGACGAGGATGCTGACCAACGCCATGGAGGTATGCATCTCTGCGGCATCTTATGCTGTGATAAACACACTAAACACAACAGCGTGTTAGTTTTACTGCGTGTGGGATAGCTTAAAGCAACCGCAGGAGTGTATTGCTTCTAGCCTGGTTGACACCAGACCCTTCTCAGTTGTAACTGAGAGTGGGTCTGGGCAAGCTTCATTCACAGCTCATTTCCAACGGGGCGTCACCAACGCATGTAGCTCAAATGCCTCTGGGCGCAATTGGATAGTCCTTCAACCAATCAGACCGACAATCCGGGTGACGTAGCAGTGACAGCGGCATCAACGGGTTGCTGTGCTTCGGTGGCCGTTATGTTGAATGTAAACAAAAAGCTGCTCGCCATCACTGCGCTATCGTCATTGTGTAAAGCCCGCCTCAACGGTTGTGATTGGTGCCTCGATTTTGGAAAAATTGGAAATGGGCTTGAATGGGCTCTTGGCCAGACTGACTTGCAGAGCAAATCTCAAATTTGCCGGAAGTTCGTCAGGGTTTTCCCAGGCTAGTTCGCTTCAGCTTGGAAAGTCAAAAACTCTTTTTAATGAGTTTTTATTTTTTTATTTAAGTGTTAAAGTCCCCCCACATTAAAGCTATAAATACTCCTACCCATACTACTGGAACTAAACCGAATCCTGTCTGAGCTTTTCCTCCTGTGTCTTCTGTATTTTAGTCAGAATAATAATTAATCTTTTTCGAATGTGCTGCATTTTATCAGAAGTCATGTCTCACTGTGCCTTGTATTTAATGAGCAAACAAGAAAATGCATTACACATCAAAGCATTAAGAAATAAAATTCAATATTTTAAGAGGTTTAAGTTGTATTGTCTCTTAAATAACTTGAAAGGTTTTTTAAGTTAAAATTATGTTTAAAAAGGGGTTTAAAGCCAAATTCTAGGATCTAAAAATAAAAGCTCAAAACACCAGATTGGATCCTCCTCTTAACTACCAAAAAATTGACCTATCTTTAATGTACAAACACAAGACAGAAACCTAACCTGATGTTATGAAAGTTATTTTTTTTCATCAGTAACATTTCCATCTGATTGTGTGACAGGTGACAGGCTTGGACGGTAACTACCGGATCACCTGCCACACAGTGATGGAGGTGCTGAGGGAGCACCGGGACAGTGTCATGGCTGTGCTGGAGGCCTTCGTCTACGACCCGCTGCTCAACTGGAGACTCATGGACAGTAAGAGATCAGCAGCATGGTCAAAACTTCAGGAAAGGAGCACGCACAACTGAAAACACAGACTGAAATAACCACGACAGCATCACATGACGAGAACAATAAACAGAATGTGAAAAAGATCAGCCCAGAAAAATACATTTTGCGACAGTCAGCGCAAATTACTCTACTAGCAGTAGAAACTCCTTTTTTGAAGTGGTTGAGAGTTGGAGCATTGCATGTAACCAGATGGGGCTAAAAAGCTAAAGTGCTTTCCCACTAGTAAAATGGAACTCTATTTGGCTCGTATTTGGGAGAGAAATTTACCAAATGCTTGAAGAAGTGATGTAGACATCTAAAGGTCGTTGGTTAATTCATGTGACTGAATATCTCTGGCACTCTATCAACGAATACTGTCAAGGTTGCCTTAAGCAAGGCATTTTATCCACATGCTAGAGTTCAACAGCTTATTGTAAATGAGAGTCAGTGTTTTCAGTTTAATACAGCTTTTGATCATTAATTGTTAAATCGTTATAAAATTATTTAAAAAAAAAAAAAAAAAAAACTTAATTTAACTATTTATGGTTTCTGACTTACTCCCAGAGTCTGCAGGATGCATTAGTGGACCCATTTTCTGTTTTCTCTTAATTTATTTCTACAATTCAGCCAGATCTGGTTTACAGTGAATATCAGAGCCTTAACTACTCGTAAAGGTTAGAAAAGAGCTTCATTCCTCTGCATTTATAAAGGTCAGAACAATGCTGCTGCTTTCTGTGTGATAGATGAAAAATAGAATATAGTACAGTAATTGTCAAGTTGAGGGGGAAAAAAAGACTCACTCACACACCTTTTCTATTTCACCCACAGCAAACACCAAAGGCAACAAGCGCTCCCGCACCAGGACCGACTCGTACACTGCTGGACAGTCAGTGGGTGAGTCTACAGTACAAACTGTAGCCATGTTTTCTACCTAATAATGTAAGAACGTGTTTGAACCTGTGACTGTGTGACGGTGTCCTTTGCAGAGGCTCTTGAGGGAATAGACCTTGGAGAGACCACACACAAGAAACCAGGGACCACAGTTCCTGAATCCATCCACTCCTTCAGTGAGTTGCCAGCTCATTCTGTCATCCATGGATTAAACGTTGAAGCCTTTTGTTTTTTTTCTCCGCTTGTTCTACTACAACAATACTAAGCTCTCTTGCTGTCATAAGTGATTGGTGCAACTGCTGTGCTATTGTAAGGCAGCACTTAAGTTCACTTTGATTTGAGCTGCAAATAAGCTTGGTGTAGAGCACTTGCTTTTTCTTAAGTTGTTAGTAGTTGATGCCAGCGTGTTTTTATTTATTTATTTTTTTAGTTGGAGACGGTTTGGTACAACCTGAGGCACTCAACAAGAAAGCCATTCAGATTATCAACAGAGTAAGAGACAAACTTACAGGTAAGTTCTGCAGCACTCAACAAGCGCTGCCAAGGTAAATATAGTTGTACAAAAAGCTGCTATTTGTCCATTTTATTATATCTTTCCACACCAACTTCTGCAGGACATACAGATATCTTTGTAGCATTGTTAAAATTCCTCAGGTCGAATGTAAATAAAAAAATGTTAATCGTAAATTACCATGTAAATAAAGGTGAAATTCTTTATTGTGAAATAAGTACATGGTAAAATATTATTCACTCAAAGACTGCAATGTTTTAGTGCAGAAATGATGTACAGAAAAATGTCCAATTATCAGAAGTTTGACTTGTACTTTACCTTCTTCAATCATGTTATTATACTGTAGGCTAACCCATCTTTTTCTGTAGCCAGGTCTTGGTCAATCCTAAAAAATACCTCGGTGTCACTGATTAAAGTTCTTGAAACGGAAGCGATTCAAGCCTGACCAGATTGAATTTTCTGGTAAAGTCTAGTATTTTGATGAGAGTTTGTTCCCTGCAGGTCGAGACTTTTCTCATGATGAGACACTGGATGTGGCAACACAAGTGGAGCTCCTCATCAAGCAGGCCACTTCACATGAAAACCTGTGCCAGTGCTACATTGGATGGTCAGTACTGCTGCTACAGCTTGCTGTTGTTTTTTTTTACCAGACAGTTGTTTGCGTCTGGTATTTTCTGCCTTCAAATTTAATTAGACCAGTGATGTAGGGCAGCAGAAATCCACCTAAAAACAGTTTAAGCTGACCTTAAATATGGTGATGTAAGTTTATTTATTGGTGTACAGGAGATGAAGTAGAATGAGACGGGCATCGAGGCTTTGCTTGACTTAAGTGAGTCATTACTTTTTCTTTCTTCAGGTGTCCATTTTGGTGAAGAACCGTCTCCGGCAGACAAAGTTACACTTGACATTTTTTCTCACTGGTAAACCAAGAAGAAGCACTCAAATACATGGATATCCACTGAAATATGTACTTAAGACACAGTGCAGAGCCTTTGCAAAAGATATTCTTTTTGTTATTGTAATGATCTGATTTTCCAGTGGCATGTTTTAAGTTCATTAGAGAGTATCTTAAGAGCTCAGTTTTTACCTGATGATTATAATTTAACTTCCAATGACTGGCTTTTAACCATAC
The DNA here is from genome assembly GCA_023566125.1 of Zingel zingel. Lineage (NCBI taxonomy): Eukaryota > Metazoa > Chordata > Actinopteri > Perciformes > Percidae > Zingel > Zingel zingel. The sequence continues at coordinate 10,122,039 of CM042318.1, forward strand.
CACCATAATCACTTGCTTAAAGCTTTCTACGGAGGCCATATTGTAATTATGACATTTCTTACTTCACACCCACTGTATTAAAAACCCACTAGTCTCTTGTATCATTGTGTATTAATGTGACAAATTTCAATAACATAGTATGCCTTTAACTAACTTAAACATTCTTTAAAGTTTACTCATGACAAAATAGATGTTGAATTTGATTTGAAATGATCATAATGTACTGTATGGCATTTGTGTGCCATTAAACTCTGTACAGATACCACTGTGACTGCACTGTGTTCATTTGACAGGACACACCTATTTTAGTTACATTAGACACGTAGTAGACATTTTCATCTTTTGCCTATCTTCTCCATTAAAAAATAAGGGGTGTAATGTTCCCCATGTTTTTCTTTGAGTACCCACAGAGGGCACTCTGACTCCTAATATAATCCTTCGTCATCTTTTCAGGAAATAGTTTGAGAAAGGATGCACTCATCAGGCCACAGATGTTGAGATCAGATTTGATTCTCATCTAAAACCAGAACAAAAAAAAAAGAAATAATCTTGATTTTCGATTCAAATGCAGTCCTTGACAAAACAAAAACCAAATCAGATGTAGCAAATTGCAGAGGCAGCAGTGGAGACAACTATTCATTTAGTTTCCCTGGGCTGTTATCTGGTCAATGCAAGGTAGCTTCTGTTATACTTGTGCTCATTGCTATTCCCCCTCTCATTTCTCCATTTATTTCTTCCCTGCATTCTCCTCTGAAGGTTAATTACTTATAGATAGTTAAGGATTACAGATCAACAAAAAGCAGCCCATTGATCTCTTCCCTGCCGTACCCACCTCTGCAATGTCACACTCTTTACACATTGGGACAGAGGCCTGGTGATTATCTGTTCATATCGATTGACTCTTCCTCAGTTTTTCCTTGCTTTTCCCCCCCTCTCTGTCTTCTTTCCCTTCACTCTATCACATTCTTCCCTCCTGCCGCCAAAAGCTCATTATTGAAAATGTGACTTCATAGTCTGCGCCACCATTTATGTTGTTCTTTCTCACTCTTCTAATTTGTTTGTATTTTTTCAGCCTCTCAAGTCTGTTGAGAGGCTGGCGAGTCAATAGCTCAAGTTAAATAGGCTGCATTGATTGGGAGAGGGATTTAGCTGTTTACCAACTGTGGAAATGGACCTGGGCCACAGAAAAACAGCACGGGTGTCTGCATGGAGCAAGTCAATGGTGACAAATGATACTCATTGGGAGACAATGCCCCTAAATGGGGGAAGGTGAAGGGCTTGGCGGCAGAGGCTGAGGATGCAGCAGGCCATGCTCCATCAGCTTTTAAGGTTGTCACTTGAGGCCGTCCAAGCCTGACACCTTGAGCCAAGACATGAGGAATTATGGGATACAGCAACACATTCACAAGTCTGCGCTCACCCGCTGGGACCAAGGCCTGTTTTGTTTTCCTGTTAGTGTTTCCTCTATCCTTGAGCTTGTATTCCTCCACAAGAGCTCCCCTCTGGATGTATTAAGCTCCTCATAACCTCTAGGGATTCCATAAGTGCACTATCCAGCACTCATCGGGTCTGGAGTGTAGCCAAAGCACACTAAGCATAGAGAAGATTCATTTTTTTCTTTCTTGTAAAAGCATCTAACTACCTTAAATATCTTATCAATAATAGTCAACCATTATTCATTGTGAGTCCATCAGTTTGCTTTACGTACAACTTTACAACCATGTTGTACAACCACAGTTTCTACAAGAGAAAGGTAGCCTAAGAAGGATTAGAAGTCCAAGCGGCGAAAGCGACCACTGAATAGGGGGACACAATTCATTTTATCTTCAGGGATCACAGGCGATGTTGGATGGAGCGCAGGTCTTTGCATCAGCCTGACTGTTGCACGTTGGATCTAATTAAAAGTTTCAGGAAAATGTATAGCCCTGGTAACGGTGTGTAGATCAGGTGTCAAGGAGTAGAGCTTGAGGAGAAACTTGCAGTACTTAAGTCCAGTTAAGAAAGAGTCCAGCACAAGTGTAGAACATGTGCAGAGTGCTAGCTGGATACCATCTCCTCCCTGACTTACTAACCTTTTTTTTTCCATTTATTTTTATCTTAGACGAAATAGTCTTCTGCTTCCCTATTGTTATGAGAACACTTAGCCTCTCAAACTACACAACCCCCCTCCAAGTCTTTCTCTCTGGCATGGCTGACAGCTGTGAAGAGAAAGACAGAGGCGATATTGACGGCCAACCAGAGGAGTTCGATAGCAGGCTCAGGAGTTTAAAGCAGGATCCTGCAGCCAGGACTCGGGCTGTCTTTGTGCACTGTGGTGTAAAGCCGGTATCGATGAACTTGACAGCAGTTTAGCCCGCCTGAGATCTGCTGCACTCTAAGGACTCTTCAAACACATTCTCCCGTCAGCTTTAGCCTTTTTTACCCTGCTATTTTGTGTTCCCTGGAGCTGGAACATCAGAAATGTACTTAGAAGATTTTTTGTTTATGTAATAATTTGTCAAGTGCCAGCAGCAAATAGTGGGACAATTTAAGTAACATGGTGACTTGAAACTCCAGCACAAAATACAGAAAGGTGTTTAAGTTACTGTAACCATGCTGTAAACACAAATAGAATCAGGCCAAGGAGGGACGAGACTAAAAACTGGGCCAGTTCGAACTGAAAGCTGCAGTGGGCATCTTGCATGTTGCCAGCTCCAAATGGCACCATTAAGTAGTTAAGGGTTTGAAAAATCACAACTTTAATACCCAGTGACATCAGCAAATGGCGCACAGTATGTTCGTTTTTGTGTTGACCAACTCTGCCGGTCTGTGATGTTTTCTACCAAAAGACACAAAGGAATGAGTCCAGAAGCAAATCTAACTGGTACAGCTGTCTGTTTTCGTTTACCATTTCCAGCTGAACATACCTGACAATATAATTTAAATTGACTTAATAGTATGCTGAATCTCTGAAATGTTCAGAGGAGGGGACACTTGTCTCTACTGCCTTACTTTCTGTATTTATGCAACAATAACCTAAGTAGTTCAGCTTGAAACCATTTTTTTTTTTAATTTTCTTGCTATGAAATACATGTATTTATTTTAACTACAATGTGTTATTATGATGTAATGAGGACACTAGAAAAAGGTTAGCCATATTTTGTCATATACCTCCAGTATGTAGGATCTTAGATAGTTTTTTTTTTGATTTACCCAAGATTTTGAGATATTTCAAATTTCTGCCTTTTTCTCAATACATTGGGAAAAATATTTTTTTGAAAAACTTAAAGGGAGCATCTCTTACCAGGAACAACAATGTACAAGTTACACTGGATAATCCACAAACCTCACTGTATCCAAATTATGTAATGTGGTTAAAGCATCCATGTATAGAATTTTAAAATGTCCGATTTTGGAGACTCCTTATGGTAGCATAAAAAAAATAATGCACACCACCACAGAGAAGAATAAACTACGATCATGGTAATCAATCAAATGTTTTTAAAGTGTAAAATCACCATTAGACATGGTCTTAATGCACTTTACAATTAAAGGAACAACAGACCACAACAAAACAATTGAACAGAATTAAAACAGTAATAATAAACAAAGCAAAACCATCAACATGAGACAATAAGTGAAAAGGTTTTTTTTTTTTTTTTTTTATGAAGGACGCAGAAAGGATAGTGTGTTATGGTTGGCTATAATATAATGAGTAGAGGTGGGTTTTCAATCTAGATTTAAAAATGTCAACTGAGTGAGCATCTTTAACATGTAGTGGAAGGCCATTCCAAAGAAGAGGGCCACGGTAGGAGAATGCTCTATAACCAACAGATTTTTTTGTTTACTAGGGGAATGACCCTCAATGGCCTTGTATGTTAAAAGAAGAACCTTAAAATCAGCTGTAGCTTGCACTGGGAGCCAGTGAAGAGAGGCCAGAATGGGTGTTATTTGATCATATTTAGTAGTTTTTGTCAAGATTCTGGCTGCAGTGTTCTGAGCAAGTTGAAGGCCTTTAGTGGCACAGTTTAAAAGACCAGAAAACGGGACATTGCAGTAATCAAGTCGGGAAGACAATGTAATGAAGACATATGTTGTCTATAAGAATTTCTACTAGTTTGTGAATGACAGTGGACATTGAGGTATTGTATTTAAGTATGTGGCAGCAGGTATGTGAATGTTGATGCTCACAGCATCCAGCAATTAGTGGCAGTGCATCTTGAAGAAATATTCTTGGCCTAATTTTTTAGTTAGTGCCATTATTCCTTTTAGGTACACACACACACACACACACACACACACACACACACACACACACACACACACACACACACACACACACACACCAATGCAAGCATTCAAAAACTAATAATAATTGGTTCTAGTGTTGGTAACATCATCTCTGTGACGACCAGCATTCCTCCCACCAGCATGGTGATGTCCATGTCCCCCAGTGCTGTGTGAGGCAGGATATGGGGAGGTAAAGGTCTCCAATAGCCGTGAACCTGGACATTTGAGTCATCCATGTATTCAACACTGTAGTAACACAATGTTGTTGGGTAGTCAAAGGACAGCAGTGTGGGGCTGATAATATTATTCCAGAACCTGATGCAGTTATTTGACTGTCTGACCAAAAGTGAACTTAACATTGTATTTGCTTCAGCTGAGCTGCTCGGCGGGTTGCAGTCGGCTACAGTGCGAGTGGCTGTCTGCAGTTGTGTGTGACAGCTCCCAGGTGTGAGTGTATGCGACTGTATGAATGTGCTCAGAGAGGCTGCACGCTCAGCAAAATCCTTCCCTGGATAAATAAAGATTGTTAAAACGTTGTTTGTCTCAGTACTTTCTGTAGATGCAGTTGCTGCGCCAGTCGCAGCAACTGACTCTATTCGATTTGACATTTCTATTGCATATCGGCTTTATTGGATTGCAGAGAGAGATAGGAGACAGATGCGTCAGCTGACACTTTTCGAACACATTTTCACACAATCTAAAAAGTAGACATCAGCAGCTAAGACTCAACCATACAGTAAGTGCACATTCACAGCTTAACTGATTATTGACTTTAACTAGAATGTTGACTTAATAACACTTCATTAGCTTAGCTTAGATTAGATACTTGCGTTAATGAGTTAAACAGGTGTACCTACTAAAGTGGCCTGTGAGTGGATGTGTGTTATTTTTCTTCATTTTCAGGTACAATGAACAGAATCATCAAGCAAAGATGGAGCTACTTGATGAGCTGCAATTCAGTGCAATTGAGTCTCTTGTACAACACTTAGACCTTGTAAGACATTAAAAACTGAAGCATAAATGTTGTAGGTCTCAGGAACAGTTCACTCCTTTATTTAAGGTACGACATTAAGTCTTGGGAGGTCTTAACAAGTCCTGATTTTCTGGAAATATCTACTTAACAAAAAAAAGCTGTTGGACAGAAATGGTTGCACCCAATCATATTTGTTCTATTAACCAAAGTAGACTCACTGAGAGCAACTGAGACTTCTTTTCCCCCACAAGTCGGCAATGGGGCAGCTGGGGATTTAGTGCCTTGCACACAGACATCTAAGGGGATTAAACAGGCAACATCTGGAAAGTAGCACCCTTCAATAATTTAGTGCATAGTTACAAAATAGCTGGTGTTGGAAGCTCGCTGACGTAGTGAATACTTGTGGGTGGTGCAGTGGGCTTCGGCTGCGGCTAGATCAGTTTGTGGCAAAATGGATATGAAGAGGAGTGGAGCTCAATAGAGAGCCGGAGTCTTGGTGTCACGTCCAGGCTAGCCTCTGATTCATTAGCCTCTGTAACCAAATGTAACCTTTGGTTGAGCATTTAATTTGTCAGTTTTTCTGAAAAGATATGTGTTCCTATGATTTACTTTGAATAAACTGGTTTTAGGCTGGTGTAACCAAGCCCTAACCTTCAGATCAGCACCCTGTTCATCACTGTAGCCTCATCTTCTTTTACTTCATTTGCGCTGGTTGGTCTTTTACTGCCTTTTGCCTTTTCCCTGTAGTAAAGGTGTGACTGGTTAATTATTCACGGATATCCCTCTGCATGCCAGTATTGCACTGAGCTGGTTTTTGAGAAGTTATGGCCTTCCTTTTTGGCTTGTCTCGGATCATCCTATGATGTGTCTCGCAGAGCTGCCAGTGTATGCATGCTTTTTTTGTTCACAGCATTTTCTGAGTGTGAAAATCTGAAAAGGGTGACTGTCTCAACAGCAATACCAGCCCACGTGCACACACTTCGTTCACGAGTCTTGTCCATGTGTGGTCAAATTGCAACTTGGAAATCCCTGCATGCTTTACTGTCACATGATTGGCTGTGTGGAGGCAGCTTGGAGTGCTGATGTTTACCTGATAAAAGTAGCCCCTGGGCCCTGCAGTATTAAAGTGGTGGACATTGTTGTCACCTTAAGAACTGAAAGCTCAGATTAGATGCATTAGAAACAGCCTTCATGTCTGATGGTTGAATTGCCTGAGCCCTCCAAAGCCATGTGCCCAATCATTCACCCTAAGTAACTTGTTGACGTGGGACTGTCCTCCAGCTGTTTGGGCGGGCCATCCTCTTGTCTTCCTGCTCAGATTTACTCACCAGGGGGAATAGCTATTACATCTCCTGTTATTATTTGCCATAAAAATGCGCTGAATGGCGACCAACTCAGAGGTGCTATAAAAAGCAGCAGGGTGTGAGATGGCGTCTGCACGTCATCAATCAGACAGTGGTGTAACATTGGGCCTCTCCACTGGGTAGTGGAAATTGATTTTTCTGTAAGTCTCAACGATTAGGGTGTGAAAGAGGGAGTGGGGGGTGGGAGGGATGGGATGGGGTACTGTGAGAAAATGGAGGAAAAGCTAATGTTTTCAAGTGGGATAATAACTGTTGATCTACCCTTTGCTTGTTTTTCTGAAATCTTAAATCACGGTGGATTTGCTTCAGTGTGGGGTTTCTGCAGCCTATCAATCAGCGTGTTTTAAAAGCACGTGAACTAAAGCATTCAATTCCCAAGATCGAAGTCAATGACTAGACCTTTTTCACAGCAGACATTTTTATGTCCGAGCAAGAAAAGCGCAGGTGTAATCAACAACCTTAATAAAAGCTTCATTCCTGTTCCATTTCCAAGGTCCTTTTATTGAGCATGCTGGATCACTGGCATGACTTACTGAAATATCCTGTTACACCTGTGCTATTTCTGCTTTGACAGGTCAGAATGTAACAAAAGTCTGTCCTGGCCTTCAGAGCAGCAACCTACAAGAAATATTACATTTATAAAGTGCTTGTTGATTTTCAGAAAAATAAGTGCTAACTTTGATAGTTGTGTTAGGCATTTAAAGGATCAGGTTGGTGATATTCTATATTTTTCTTATTGTAAACAAGTCCTATTAAAAGACCAAAACCAAGTGTTGTCCTCTGTGTCATAGAGCTCCAATGTTTAAACTATACTAGTGCAACAAATGTGTATTCATCTGCAGCTAACCCTAAACATAACCATTGTCGCGCTGCCTGGGAGGAGACGGTGGGGGCAAAAAACACCAAATACCTTTGAATAATGCTTGCTAAAAACTACAGTGCCCAGCTGTTTTATGAAATAACTAAGCTTTTTTTTTTTTATTCTTTTTAAAAAAAAAAAATGTATTTGTGACCTGTTTTAAACATTTATATCTTTAGCAGGACTTGCAGCTGAATGGACCTGGACTTGGGCTGAGAGACACAGGCAGGGTAAGGAAGTCTGAAAGTATTAAGACACATTGTTAGTTTGGGCTGTGTCTGTAATCAAGGCAAGGCAGCTTTATTTGTATAGCACATTTCAGCAACAGGGCAATTCAAAGTGCTTTATATAAAACATTAAAGAACAGTTAGAAAACAATTTAAAAAAAAATGCAACTTATAACATCAAAGTGCAGGTAAAAATCACACACATTACAATTCCTTCTATAGTGAGCAGTACATTGACATTTCTGACACTTACATGGACACTACTTTCTTCATTGCATTGTGGGACCTTTAATAGCACAACAGTAAATACAAGAATTTGAAAAATGTCAGCCATATCCTTTACAATTATTTGGGCAGCAAAAATTGACAAATTAAATTGCTGGTTTAAGCTATTCAAATGTTAGGGTTTACTGCTTGGTTGGACATTAGCATTTTTACAAAGTTACATTGGGCTCTGGGAACTGCTAATTGGCATTCTTCACTATTTTCTGACATATTATAGACTAAACAATGCACTTATATGTAGCATTAATCTTTTTTGCCTCTGTCGGCCCTGTCCAGTCACATTTAACCAGAGAGCTTTGGAAACACTTTTGATTGTCCACCATCTTCCTGCAGAAGTCTTGAACAGGAGAAATGAGGAGAAGAAGCAAATAAAGGAAACCTAAACCTCTCTTATGTGTAATTCAGCCTGCCAAGGGTTCTTGAGCCTTGAAAACTGTGATTCACAAGCTGAATGGGCTACACACACACACACACACACACACACACACACACACACACACACACACACACACACACACACACACACACACACACACACACACACACACACACACACACACACACACACACACCCTGCGTCGAGGAGAAGTGTAGCTGTGTCCAGCCCGTCCAGTTTCCTGGCCTTATCTTCAATTCATTCACCATGCATCATCCATACACATAACTGCACTGTAAGCTATGATTCAGTGCACTATTCTTATCATAGCCCAGGCGTGATGATGTTCTGAGGCATGCTGGTGCAGTAACCCCCTCGCCTGTGTCTCCAATAAGCATAACCATATCTGACAAGACCAGAGCTATTGAAGGAGGGGGGGGGGAGAATTCTCGCCTCCTTCAGATAGCTTTCCACCCTTCTGTTCTCTTGGCTTATTTCCACCGGCACTCTGTGGCCTAAACCTACTCTTTCTTCTTCTCCTCCTTGAAATGTAGCTGATTTATTTTTCCATATTGTTTGCTCAACTATTTCACTTTATCCCTCTCATTTGCATCCCGGGGCATTTAGCATCAACAGGCAGATGAGTAACTATGTGGAAAAATAAAACAGCTAGGTACATGCATCAGGCAAACTCCTCCAGTAGCTTCAGACGAGAAGGGATTGGATCCAGTAGAGATGAGTCGAGATATAGAGTAGTAGTGTGAAGCAATTGGATGCATGTTGCAGTATATAAGCCCACCAATCATTCTCTACATTCCTGTGAGAATACTTAAGAATGCTTGGAGCATTTGATACAGGAGCCACACATACATACACTTGAATGAATATCACTTACTACCCACACACTGCTTTTTTTGAGTCAATCTTGTGTCTACAGAAATAATGTGCATGCGCCCATTATCTCAAGAAGGGGCTGCCAGAGCGTGAGGGGCATCTTTCGCCTGACTGACTTTCATTTACAAAGTGGCGATGTTACTTTTGTGTGGGGAAATGAGATAGCACTGCAGCAGACAGTAGGCTACATTATCCCGAGCCGGGCGCACATCCTGCTCTCTCTTTTTTTTCCCTTTATCAGCGGCTTTTTCTCACATTGTTCATCAGCCCCCAAGACACAAAAAAGCCAGTCTCCCAGGTTCAATTAGTCACTTCCAGGGAGCCGTGGAGTGGAGGGGGAGCTGAGGAGACAAAAGCCACGGCCATGTTGACGTCGCGGCAAGGTGATGAAGTGACATGGTCTTCCTTCCAGGCCATTAACGTGACAAGCAGACTTGTCCAGGGAAGGTGGACCTGACAGCAGAGTGGTGCCCCGCTAGGACATGAAGAGAGCTCTCAAAAGAGCAGTCACTTTCTTTGACACACTCCCCCCCCCTCTGCGTCTTTACTCCCTCCTCTCTTGCCAGCTGTTTTCATTAAGGTTGCCTGCTCTCTTCCTTTCTGTCTTTTTTAAAACTCCATCTTTGTCCTCTCCCTGGAGCTTTTTTCCCTCTCAACCTCTCCCTCCACCCACCTCACTTTCTTAAAAGCTGTCTCTTTCTAAAGCTCCAAAGTACTGCCCCCACCCGTCCAAATGTCTCTCCTTTCATCTTTGACTCTGCAGCAACCTGCTCTCCCTCCCTCCAGTCTTCTCTCTTTTACATCTTTCTATCTTTGAATATCACCCATATCTGTTTCGTGTCCACCTTTTCCTCTCTGGCAACAACTCATCTGCTGTCTCTCTTCTTAAGGCGATCAAAGGTGACACCGGCAATACAAAAACAGTGAGCTGGCTCACAGAGTCACAGCAGGACACAGGCCCAACAAAACACAGGAGGGTAAACAAGGACTATTTTTAGGATGCTGTCGCCTGTCCTTAAGAGGCCAAAAGCAATGTGGTGCGACTGTAAAATCAAGATATCTGAGGACCAGATTTGTTATGCTGCGGTTGTTATTGAGACATGGGATGGATGGAAGTGTGTGCTGCTGGGAACCAGTTTTCATCATGTTATTTGTCAGGTTTGTTACAACCAGCAATGTAGCTCCACCTAAGAAGGAGGGTGAAGCGTGGCGTTCAGTCACCGACTTTAATAATTTGCACGAAGGACCATACCAGACGTTTACTTAAAGCTGTGGTAGGCACTTTGTTTTGGTGTTGTTGGGCAAACATTTCATACTAATCTTTCAGGATATTGTAATTTAAGTGGTCTGAGAGTGAGAGCAGCAGAAAGAGTTCAAATCCTACCAACTGCAGCTTTAACTAAAATAATCTATCATGGCTGCTGAGAACTATAGAAAAAATAGAGAATAAAGTGAAGAACATTATATCACATGCCATTCGTTTGGCATTTTGTTCAAAGTGACTTACAATAGGTGCATTCAAGCATGAGCTAGCCATCATCAAAATGAGCATGTATTTAAAACAGCCAACATTTTAGAACTTTAAAACACACTGGCATTGTTCTTTAGAGGGTTATATCCTTGAAATACTGAAATGTAGCTCACCTGGTTGCACTACCAGGCTCAGTGCTTCCCGCAGAGGCCTATCCGCGGACAATCTGCGGCCCTTTGCTGCATGCCATTCCCCCACTCTCTCCCCCTTTTCCTGTCTTCAGCTGTCCTCTCAAGTAAATTTCACAAAAAGCCACAAAAAATAATCTTAAGGCTGGGATTGCCTCCGCACGGCTCTCACATACCATTCCCCAATACCCCCCCAATACCTAGCTTTTTCATAGTCACATATACTAACATGCATGCATGACCGGACCCGCTTTCAAAACAAAGAACAGAGATGTTTGGATTACAACACACACAGAGGGAGTGTTACTTCACTCTCTGCTCAGGACGACATTACTCCACTGTATCTTTACAAAGCAAATATTTCTTTGCTTCTATAATAATGTTCTGAATATGGAATACAGCCCCTTAAAGCATTCCTCCCTTTTTTCAGTGACCTTTTCTTCATCATAAGTCATTTGAAATGACATATATTCTGCCCTATAAATAATGTCATAAGGCCAGAAAAACAGCAACAAATTTCTGAGTTTAGTGTATCCTTGTTATATGAAAGAATTCAGATCAAACCCACAATAGCGTACCAGGAACACCATTCAGACAGTGTCTTTTGGACCCACAACCATTAGTTTTGCCCACTGAATTGTGCTGAATTGTTTGGATACAAGGGTGCTTATCCATCTCTCACTGAGTTTTCTCCAGTAAGTCATTTTTAACATTTTCTGCTTGGCTGCCATTTGCTCCCTAAAGTAAGAAAATAAAAAAGAATAAAGTGTTATCCGCCCTTTTAAATGGGCTTTATGTGTGTTGCATCAATTATTGTGAAACATCTTTGGATGTGAAGTATGTGTGTGTATGCATGGACAGGCTTTATTTGTGATGGAACATCACACACATATTCCCAATTGGAGAAATTGGCTGAACAGGGAAAAATTCTTGCAAGTTGTTAATTCTGCTTGGCGTGTTCACTTCAGTGAATAAAAACTCAGTTATTTCTGCTTTTATGGGATTTATTTGGCGCGTAACTATTCTACGCCCGCGGCACTGGTCTTCACAACGTGTGAAGTGAAGGAGAGGAAGGACTGAAACACAAACGCTGCCCCCACCTTCTCTGTCTCCTCCTATCAGTCTCACTTCCTGGAGTCCACTGCTGAGTTTGACCCTGCCACACTTCCTCTCCCAAAGAAGCCCATGGCATGACATGCGTAAGGTACAGTTCATCATTATTACAGTGACCTCTTTGTGGGAATATGGAGGTTTGCAGTGTTATTGTTTCGTTTTCTTTGGTTTGTTTTGACATCACATGTGTTCAGGTTGAAAGATATCTTTAGGTGTCAAAACTGAAAGACTCACCAAATACGTATACATACAGAGAGGACCATTTAAAGGAGCCGTGTGTGGCATCTAGAGGCAAGGTTGCAGATAACAACCAACTAAATACCCCTTCGCTCATGCCTACCTTTTATAAGTGTGTAGTAGAACAATCGGTGGCCTTCACTTCAGGTTAAAAATGCAAAAGGCCCTCTCGTGAGCTGGTGTTTCATTTGTCTGTTCGGGGTTACTGTAGAAACAATGCTGCTCCCTATGTGAAAGGCTCATTCTAAGCTAAGGAAAACACAACTATTCATAATTTCCGGTGATTTTACACTAATAAAAAAACATAGTCATGGATATTATATTCCATTTCTGCCAATAGATCCCCAGACATTTCACACATGCTTTTTTTTTTTTTTTTTAAAGATTATGTACACCCAAGTTACAAAAGAACACATTTTTTTTCACTTATCAGAAGAGATTAGTGAGCAGATTACTGTCAAATGGTTTCAGTGGAACTACGTTTTACAAAAGAAATAGTCAACAGAAACATCAGATTCATTCATCTTCGGCAAATGATTAATTTGTAATAACTTTGGTGATATCCTTACTTTTCAGTAGGTATAATTTGCCCAGTACTTTGCTTTATGACCCACTCCTTAGAGTCCCATTAGCTACAGCTAATGGGAATTGGCATGGTAATGCTAAATTTAATGTGAGCATGGTAAACATGTTCAACTGCTAAACATCACCATGTTAACATCCCCAGCATGAACATGCATTTTAACTTCAGAATTTAGCTCAAAGCACCGCTGTGCCTTAGTACAGGCTAGAGTTCTGCATGGGCCAAAAACCGAGCCAACCCGTTGGGTTCATGTCAGGTTTCTGAACTCTAGTACGTTTTTCATACACAGCTGAAGTCAATCTGAACATGGCCTTAGTCTTGTTTAAATGAGAGAAAGGGGCTTTGTTTGAGCAACACAAACCAATTTGGTTACACTTTAATTGAAGGTATCTACATAACAGTGACATGACACTGTCATGAATGTGTCACAAACATTATAAACAAGTATTAATGTTTGTGACATAACGCTTCTTTTAGTAAGTATCATTCGGTTTTTGTCACGACAAGTTATGGTTAGGGTTAATGTGTCCTGACTGTGTCATGTGTTCATGACAGTGTCATGTCACTCTTATGTAAATACCTTCAAGTAAAGTGTTACCACAAATTCCCTTACACCTAAAATGTATTTTAGGATGAAGGCAGGAATTACATAGGCAGATGTCTAAAAACCTGAGTGAACTATCAGTATAGATAAAAGGGGTAAGGGGTATGTTTTTTTTGCCATTTGAATGAATTGACCCTTCAAGGAGCGATTCAGCTCAGCCTAATTAAGCTTTGGGTCTTGAGGCGCTGATGTCAAGCTGTTCAGCTGCAGTAGGAATGAACACATACTGTAGATGCTGACACTTTCTGACACTTTTCCTCCAAACTGCTCCACAGGGCAACCCAAGCCTGTGTAAGCTGCTTACATGTGTAGCTGTTCATTGGCTGCTGTAAACCTTTATTGTTGGTATTATGAAACTCCTGAGAACTTCATGCTTTTTATTGACAGCAAATACACAGCCAAAGGTGGTCGCCACTCCGGCACAATACTGCATGCAAAAGCACTGACGGAAAATTCCTCTGCTAACTTCTTTTCGCTATTACCCAACACACACACATCCACTCTGTCTCCTCCACCCCCTTTACGCTGCCATGACAGCTTTGTCACAAAGATGAATTCATCGTCAGCACTGCAGCCAAAACAAGTAATTTGATTGCCCCGACCACAAATTAAGTTAGTGTGATTCAATTTTCGATTTGGGCTTCTCCTGCAGCCATACATCAAGGGAGACATATTTCATTACACAGCGAAACCACAGGCAAGCAGGCAGCGGTGGCCCGCTCCCTCCATAGGAAGACATCATGGGAGCATTATGGCATTTACTCGATACTGCCACTAGTCCAGTAAGGCCGGTGGTGGCATTGGTGCCATCGGTGGGCTTGTTATCCACAGGGCAACACCGCTGCGTAGTGTACAGCCAACATATTTAGCTTGTTTAGAAATCTACAGGCCAAGCTGTGACAAAGTGCTGGCAGGCCTGGCTGCACAGGAAATCACAAGAGACTGGTGCAGAGCTCTAGGTTTTAATTCCACCTAAAGATGCCAACTGACGATCTCCTCCCTCACCTTTAGCAGGTACGCAGCGGAAACCCCGGGTTGAATGAAGACCTGCAGACTCATGCTTTATAGGAAGTGTTTTCATCTTCTTCCTTGTTGGGATTCTGATACAATCACACCATCTCCTACTTTCTCACCCTCCTCTGACTTTATTCCCTACTCTTCCTCCATAAGGTTTCTTCCTGTTCTAGTCTACTAAATGGGTTTGAAGACAGAGTGCTCAATCAGTGACTACCACCACCACCTCCTCCTCCTCCTCCTCCTACTCCTACTTCTTCCCTTTCCTTACCCGCCTCACAATGGAGCCAAGAGCTTTCTAATTAAACTGCAGGCTGTTCTTCTGGGTAACCAGAGTTTGAAAGCTGTGAAGTGAATATGCACCACTTGGCCATTAATTCAAATGAATATCACTGAGTGGTGTTGAGACGTGCCCCTAGTTTAGCTTTTTATTTTTTTTACAACATTATCCGCAGCAGACTTTGTCCCGGTGCATATTGTTGTTGTACTTTACAAATTACCTTGCTGTTAAATTCATGAAGTACAAGAGAGAAATGTCATTGGAGTAATGGGCTGTGATCAAACGTTTAGCCAGATTAGAACTGAAAGCATTTGATGATTGGGGAAAAATATGCTCAATAAGCAATGGTATTGTTGTATGGTGCAAGAGACTTTCTTGGCGCGTGGTGTAGCGCAGCCCTTTTTAATTTCATTTGAGACTGAACCCCCCCCCCCCCCCCCCCCCCCCCAAAAAAAGCTTATTCCTGTTTTCTGTTTTGTAGCAACAATGTGACTGCTAAGTCAATCTGACCTAAAACAACAGCATTTCAAATGCAAATGATTGTCAAAGATAGATGTTTTTTGTTGTGTATTTCAGCTCGAACTGTCTACAGATACATATATATATATATATATATATATAGATATATATAGATAAATAAGTAAGGCCATGTTTACATGTTCATTTTCGATCAATCAAAAAACTTAATATTCCCTTGCACTGTATTTTTAGACCTACATGTCTATATGTGAATATTATGCATCCAAATAGTTTTTTAAAGATGACATTTCATTGTTTTTTTCTGAGGATGGAGTTCTCCTAGCCTCTTCAACTCGTGACCTGGTCAGTGTCTCATTCTTGCATCAGGTGATGGATGTTAAGTAACTCAACGTCTTATAACGTCCATAAAGGCTGTGTTTCAGCTGTAATTTTCAGTAGTTTGTCTCGTCCAAATTTGAAGAAAAAGTTGTCAACACCTGGCACGTAACAATTTGCTTTTCACTCGTGCTTTACAGGAGTAGGTGTGACCTGAAGCTGAAGTGGTAGGAATGGCCTGTGTAGCAATTATGTACAAAACACGCTGCACAGCAGTTTATAATACTCCGACTCCAAGGATTATACTGCTCTGAAAAGTTATCATAGCAGCAAATATCTTTTTTGTAACAATTGCAACGTAAAAATACAGCTTTACATTGCAAAGTACAGGAATGCGCGCTTCCTTGTATTTGATCGGCCACCGCAACACTCTGCCGGACCATGTCTAATTGCGGTCCAACAAATGTTGATCCTGGTTTATGTTCTTTGCCATAGCACTCTGCGTCTCATTCTCACTTTTTTACTGGATTAGCCTCATTGAAATGAATGAGGGCTCTGCATTTTTTTCACACAAGGCTAAAGTTGGTCTGAACGCGTAGAGATAGCAAGCGGGATCTCATGCAGAATTGCTGCTACTTTATGTTGAAAGTAGTTGAGGTGATTCAGTTATCTGAATGTGGCTCCATAGTACGTATTCTGGGAATGTTGACCTGGGACGAGAGCCCAGGTGCAAGCAGAACTCACTGGATGAATCCATACACCCCATCTGACCTAGAACCCCTTCAGGATGTCTCCTGAGGACCAACTAAGACCCGTGCAAGCAGCGGAAAATGTATGAATGGATCATTTTGATGGAGTGCAAGGTAAATGTCATCGGCTAAGAGAGTTCATTAGCCAATTCAATTTGTAAATACATGTAGAGTAGATGGACTTTATCCCTTTTGGTTCTTGCAGTGCCCTTCTGGGAAATTAAATAGGAGAATAAATTATCTCTCTACGGGGATGTTGCTAGTAAGTCTGGGCCCAATGGAAACTGCTCTCTTGGGGCCCTGAAATAGTGCATATCTATAATCCCTGGCAACCCCATCTACATGTAGAGCTCCTGGAAATGGGTAAAAATATCCCCTGGAGAATATTTGCATGTGAGGTGGATATAAAGATGTCACAAATGGTTACTTTAAAGAAAATCTAAAATGGCACAGCAGTTTGGAAGAAGCTTAACATTGGCCTAAAAGTAAAGCGTCCTTCTCTTTGTCTGCTGAGTCTATCAATTCACATTTTCCCTTTTTGCCCTCCACAATTGAAATGATCCCTCACAGCGTTGTGTCTTCAAGGCTGGCTGCTCAGGTATAGTGGAGATATGCTGCCTGTCTTGTGACGCAAGTTTAATTTGTGCTCCGAGCAGGATGGATAAGCACTACAGAGAGAAAGAGAAAAAGGAAAAGGAAGAGGGAGAGGGAATCAGTGACAGAAACGCCCACCAAGCATGGACTGTTTCTGGCAAATGAGAATCTGTTGTGTCTCCCTCTTCATCCAGATGCCAGGGCTGTGGGATTCCAAATTACGGCTGTAAATTTTGCACAACTGCTTCATGCTTGATTATCCCTAATCTGAGTTTTCACTCTCCCTTTTTCATTGCTGCTCTTTGTGCCTCCTTTAATTTTGTCTGCTTTACTTTCTTTCTCTCTTTCTCTTCTGCTCTTGCTCATTCTTTTTCTATGTGCATTTGTGTCCTTGTTTTCAGCCTCTCATTCCTTGTTTTCAGCCTTTCATTTTCTATCTACTTTTAGTTGTGTGTTTTTTATGCTTTTCTCTTAAAAAATATAATTATTTAAAAGGGTATGTCAGTGGAATTACATTGATCACTCTCAATAAGAATGTAACTATTCTTTATCTAGGTTTCGAAAGTATCCTTTAGTGACTTAAAAGGAGTATTATTATTAAGTAGTATTATTAAATGCATGTCAACCCTCATTTTTTAAAATAAGTATACTATGTCTTTTCTTTCCTTTCCTGTCGATATTTCTGCTGTGTAGCATCTTGCTTCCATCATTCACCCAACCTCTGAATGGGTTGCCCACTTTCTGGAGTATTTCATCGCCTCAGATGGGGGATGAAGGCCAGACATGTCTCGCTATGTCATCAACTCAAAATTCTCCTCTCATCTGTGTCTAGACACTGGCGAGATCTTGTGGCTTACTTCCTCATCTGGTCTTAATGCTTTAATATTTCATGCAGTTCAAGGCTCTCTTTGTAATATGCAGGCACAGCACTTTTCTGGACAGTATTTGAATTATGTGCCCACTGGCCATTCTCTGATCCAAGCAGGAAGCAGTCGTTTCCATGAAAAGAAATAGGGGTCACTTATACTCACCGTCATATTGGTGGAACACGTCTTTGCCTAATGGATACTAAGATTAGCTCTTCTGTAAGAGGATGAGTCATTATAATCCCTATGCAAAGTAAAGGAAGCAGCCATTCGACATTTAAGTGGACAGCGTTGTGATATCGGCAACAATAGATCAGAGGCTCCTGAGGGAGGTGAAATGAACATTAATGGCAAATGTCAGGATGGCAAAATTCTGATTGAATTCTTTTTTTCTTTTGGTAAATGCATTGCCTGTTCCTTCATAAACTGTTAATGTGCGCTGCTGAAAGCAAGACAACATGAGTGGAAGCTGCAGAGACAGGACTGCTGTTCCAGGACTGTGGAGTTACTTTGCCTCTAACTGCTTGACAAGCAAACACAAACCTCCTCCTGTGGCTGCACTGCAGTTTAACTCCATGGCTGAAGATAAACAAAGTACTTTGGTACAGTGGGCTAGAAGTGCACTTTTTGAGAAAATGTTTTGTTTTAGTATCATAACCTTCACATATCTACTGTGTGTAAAACAAACCACTTTTAAATGTGTTTGCTCATCCAAACCAGAACAACATTGCCTTCCCTATAGCCACGCTGATAGTGTGGCTAAATATTCTACAGCAATGTGTCCTTATTCTAGAGCCTGGCAGGTAACAGGAGACTTTCTTAAATGAATATTATTTGTGCACACAAATGAGTAATTTGTGCTGTTGAATTATTATCACGCAAAGGACCAAACTAGCATTACCACTAGGGAGCATGTTTACTGCTGGTTATTATTACAATTTTCTTTTACAGACCACAATGGCTGTGGGCTGAGCAATTTTGTTGTATGAGTTAGGCTTTTGGGTAGCCTATGTTTCAGTAGGAAATTGATAACTGAAAATGACATTGTGTTTCTTGGCACTGAGCTGTGCCCCTTTAATTATTGAACAGAGTTGGTAAAAATCTTTTTTCTCTGTGACAAAACCACTTTAATACAGATATTCAAGGGAACCTTGTATGCAGTTTTCAAAAACTAATGAACTGGAAGTTGTTTTCATGAATATTTAAGAATGTCTTGAATATTTTGGAGGAAGGTTGACTTCACAAGTCTTTATCTTTAAGTTTTTATCTGAACTACTGGAACTACATAGTTCCTAAACTAACTAAACTCACAGGGAGGTCTGTCAGGGAGATCCCTAACGCTGTAATTTAATTCATTTTTCAGTGCTGTGAGGGACCGTTCGGTATTTATGGAATGGACCACCGGAGGAAAATAGGGGAGGGTCATGTCTTTTTATTCTTTGTTGAGGGGAGAGTCATCAAATTTTTTTTAGTCTTAGGGAGAGGGTTACCCAACTTTTGTACTCATGAGAACAGTAACATTTCAAAGTGGCTTGTTTGGTGCATATTTATCCATGTAGCTCCATGTAGCTCTCTCAGTCTGGGCCCCTATCGCTAGCAGATGGGTCCCTCCCTGTTTAGTCAGCCAGACAATTTGAACTGTAGCTTTAGAGACCGTGGGATTTCCCAAACTGAATAAATCCTGTTCACACATAAACACAAAACTGCTTTGCTCCATCGTGTTGTAACTAAGACATCTGATGAAAAAAATAATTGTATTCATTAGCATGATTGCCGTACTGTTTAGTTCAAAAACATCCAAAACATCATACAAAAACATAACGGACCAGACGCAAGCTTTTATTTTGAAAAGTCAAAGCTTGCGGACTGCACCAAGCCGGGACGGCATGAGACAGGAGGTCTCCAGGCTGCAGCCATACCCGACTCAAATATCCTTTAGGTCCCAGTGATATTTTATATATATATATATATATATATATATATATATATATATATATATATATATATATATATATATATATGACAGCGTTTTCAAGGCATTTGAGAAGGAAGGAGTGGTAGCATGCAAGCTCCCAAATTGATGCTCGTCTGAGAAATGGAGTTTTGGATAATGTTCAGCTTTGGCAGCTTTACCTATGTGCTAAAATATTCAATGACTGAGGAAGCCTAGTGACGAGACCATAGCAACCAGTGTTGAAGTTGTTATTACCCAGTGTGCTTTGCTGAATGGTCTTAATGTTTTATTGTTTTATTGCATGTGAATACTAGTTTACTAGATGAGTAACTTAGTATTTGAAGTAATGCAGTAATGCAGGAAGTCTGCATTTAGTTTCCATGCTTATTGTGTTTCCACAACAATGTTAGTGAATGTGTGATGTGTAAGATGAGAATGCAGAGGTTTAGGCATGTATGTCATGGCTGAAAAAAAACAATGGCTATCTCTATGTCTTTGCCAAGCGCAAACCAGTACAGAAGGCATCAATAAATTGTTGGGGAGGGTCATCCTTTTTAACTAAATCATGTTGTTGAAAATGTATTGCTGGTGAAGGGAGGGTCAGGTCTATTTTGACTAAACCCCTGAAATAAATAATGAACAGTCTCTAAGCAACATCAGTTATACAATTCCATTCACTCCCATAGTAGTGGGTGGAAGTGGTGGAAGAAACCTCAGAGACAGATATCTCAAAACCTTGAAGAATGGCCTTATAAACGTGAAAGTCTGTCACTGAGTCGACTGAGTGAGTGAGTGGTGAAGTTGCACCATTGTAGGCAATTAGTTAAGTTGGAGTTTCAAAATGGACAGACGCTGGTAACATCTTTGCCTCTGCGATCAATGATCTGATCCACTTCCTCAATACATACAGGGTTGTTGTTGCTGCACAACGCATTTGTTACTCTCCCTGCAACACTCGACCCAGACAGACTCATTTGAGAAATGAATAGGAGCTCTAAAATATTGCAATTTGTGGTGCCACATTTCTTTTCTGTATATATTTGTATATCCCTGTATATAGACTTCTAACGTGGTGTTTCAATCCTATATTTGTAGGGTGTTGATACAGTTTGATGCATGTTCTACGAGCAGAGAGTGTGTAGTCCGGCGAGAGAGAGAGAGTGACGGTGGATGTGCTCAGACAGGTGTTCAGGTGCAGGTAGTAGTTAATGTACAGTGTAGGTTTCAGTTTGTCTATGAATAAGCACTGCAGCTACTCAAGACCCAAGTGTCTTGCTTCCCAACTGCTGGCATGTTCATAACTATAATGGGATACAACCTATAGGTCTGGTCTGTTTAACAAAGTAACACAAACCAATGTGCATTGGCATGCGACTAAAATGACATAATAACACTTTAGATGGGTAATCCAGAACAGCAATATTTTGAAAATAGCATTGTTATATTGTTGAATTTATTAAATTAAAACTGTCCTCAATTTTTGACTACAACAAACTAGAGTTGTGGAGTTGGCAGCTTTGATTTAACTCATGGTAAACCACAAAGATGACCCATGAGGCATCTCGCTCTATACTTCCTCCCTTCTTCCCTCTCCTGTCTCTCTCAAAGTGCAGTTTCAGGAGCTCAGATTAAATTACTGCCTGTCATTTCAACAGCTCTTACATAGACAGATAACTTTTAAATTGCTGTAGAAAATCAGAAAGATCATCAAAAGCGTTCCCTGTAATTCACACTTTTACTGGGGAAATGATTCAGTGTAGCCAATAAATTTTGCTTGTTACGAGAAGTCTGAAGGAGTGAGAGCTTACCTGCTGGCTACTCCCACTGTGGAGGAAATATGATCTGGTCTTTGGCTGATGGATATTAAAACTGAATTTCTGTGCGACAGAGGCGACTTTAGCATACTGAGTGACTTGTGGAACAGTGATGACACAAGCATTGTGATTTTTGCTCAATACAGCCGTCTTAAAGGATAATTCTGGTTTATTACACCTTGGTTCTTGAGAGTAAAAGTTAATTCTTGACCTTGGAAATAGTAGACACAGTAACAAGAAAACAAACATCCGAGGGTGAAGAAGAAGGGTCATTTACACCAAGATGCTGACAAAAATGTCTATAGAGAGACAACAAAATCCAAGAACTTCTGTCGGTAAGGGCAGAGTAACATAAGCATGCACTCACTATTATTATTATTATTAATATTAATAATAATAATAATAATAATAATAACAATGATAATGATAATAATTATAATGTGATTAGATAATCTGCTTGTTTACAACATGTCTGATAGTCTGACTGCTTGTGTTTCTTGCCCCATTTAACTTGTAGGTGAAACATATAACACATATGAAACATATAAATTAGCCAATTACCTAGATAAAGCTCGGGAGAAGAGGAAAAAAAGCTCTTTATCGAGATGAATTGTAGATGAGAATTTGTTGTTTGTGTGGGTGTGTATGTGTGTATGTGTATATATATATATATATGTATGTGTGTGTATATGTATATATTTGTATTCATGTATTTCTCCGAATGATTTGTATATGCGACAGGAAGATGTTTGTTAAATAAGTAATTTTGTGGTGTCTTGTAATCCCATGTGGGATGGGCCAAAATGTTTGGCATGACACAGAAATAAAACATAACTAACTAACTAACTGTATGGATGTCACCATGTGCCCAGATCTCAGCAATTACTTTGGTGAGGACAATGTCTGCACAATAACCGATAGGAATGAAGGCCAAAGCTACAGAAATAAAACCCAAGCTGTAATAAACCGGAGTTATCCTCTAACATTCTGACACTTAACAATAAGTTCACAGTGATGCAAATACCATTCGTTTAAAGACGTCACAACTCCTAAATCCTCTGCAGAGAAAGTTCGGTGATAGCTTTTGCAGCCTCAACTTAACCATGCAAGCTGCTTTTCTCGCCTGCCCTACATTCTGCAGCCATATTGTTTGCATTCAAAGCCAGTGCCCACACAGCTGGAGGATAAGCCAAGTCTCTCGGCAGATAAAGTACGGCGCCATTGGCTGCTTCACCCTCTTTTCATTTCCCTCTGTCTACTGGGATGTCAGAGGCTCCTGGCCACAGCTGGAAGATGAATAGTGCTGCACCACTCCACTTTGTCATGGTGTCCAAAAAGGCTCTAAATGGCATTGAGAGACTCTCAGGCTCTCACAAATGGGATCTCTGCAGCTCTCGGTAACCTTGCATGTACAGAACAGCCTGAATCTATAAAGTTAACGGATACAAACAATCCCAAGAGATTTCAAATCTCTTGTGGGTACTGTTGCTTGCTTAGAATACAGGCATTTTCAAGCCACATTTGTATGTAACACACCGGCTCAATTCACTTTAATTTCATTTTACGTTTAAAATCATTTAGAGAAGGATATGGCAAATAATCTTCATCGGAACTCAACCTTAAAATGCATTATGTTTTGCGTATGTGTGATGGTACAGGTGTGTGCTGTATTATCTGTTTGCAAGGTCACATGTGGGCACAAATAAAGCCTTGCCTTGGAGTGCTTGGGCTGGAGAGACATACAGTAACAAAAATCTACCAGCACTGCTTCCTCTCTGCTCAGTTTGGTTGTTCCTACACTAGGGGCAACAACACCTACCTGCTCTGTCTCACTGTTCTCATGGAAACGCATCAAAGGAGCTGAAAGATAGACAGAAACCGAGAGAGGGGCGGAAAACAAGCCTGAGATGCTTTGTTACTGTACTGTTGCACTCTTTATTGTCCCTGTTGCTTTACTCGGCAGTGACAGTGAGCCCTGACACACATCTGTTTCCTCCTCTGTTGGAGGTGAAGACCAAAGTGGATCCTAGTGTGTAGGTGTTGTTGCACCATGTTCAAATCCAAGGCACCCAAGTCACCTAACTCAACCAGCATAAACTGCACATTTTTGTCGGTTTCAGGGTACACCTAAACATATTTCATTGGTTCTAAGGTATTCCTCCAAGTTGATTTTTCCTCATGTGATGGAATCAGGGCTGACACATAAGAGAGCCTGGGGCCTGGAGAGTTTGGAACCAAAATTAAACCAGAGACTCCTGTAGGCCTACAGACAGTGATTACAACAGCACCCATTTAAAGCAGCCTAGATGCAAATCCAAAGTGGCATGTCTTTATGGGGAAGAAACGGGCAGAGGATGCATTCATGGTCTCCTATTAGACATGAGGCAGTACATTTTCTAGTGTTAACCGTCAGTGATAGTGGCGGGGGGGAATATACAGTAGCGACTACTGCTGACTGTCACAATAGCTCCTCCACACCAAACAGCAGAACAAGACTTTAGTTGGTAGGATGAGGCATTAAAGGTCCCATGGCATGACAATTTCATTTTATGAGGTTTTTAACATTAATATGAGTTCCTCCAGCCTGCCTATGGTCCCCCATTGGCTAGAAATGGCGATAGGTGTAAACCGAGCCCTGGGTATCCTGCTCTGCCTTTGAGAAAATTAAAGCTCAGATGGGCCGATCTGGAATCTGCCCCTTATGATGTCATAAGGGGAAAAGTTTCCTCCCCTTTCTCTGCTTCGCCCGCCCAGAGAATTTGGCCCGCCCATGAGAAAGAGAGAGACATCATGGCTTGCAAACAAGCAAAGTGGCAGTTGTTCAAAGCCACACCCCCACCCTCCACCTTGCCCCCCCCTCTCTCCTCCTCAATAGCATTTAAAGCTACAGACACAGAACTGGCACATCCTAAGTAAAGCTCATTGTGGGACTGGCTCTAGTGGCTGTAATTCTGCGCCAATTATTGGTAGTTTTGAAGAAATATCTTACCATTGTTATGCTCCAAGGCTCTGGAACTCTCTCCCTTTAGCCTTGATAGCTTTGGACTCTGTGGAAACTTTTAGAAAACTGTTATACATTGTTTGTCGGGCTATTTCGTTATTAAATTCACTTCTGAGACTTTTTTAAGCGAGAAATCAACTATATAAAGCTCAAATATGGGCCATTTTACGAAAATGTATGGCTAATTGCAAATTTGGTAAGACGTGTCGGACTTTAGGAGCTCCACACAGTCTGACAAGAAAGCGGCAACCTCCATACCCAGTGAAACTGTTATTCTCCTGCTAGAGTTAGCAGCCAACAGGCAAGTTTTAAAAGTTTTAAAATTGGTTTTAGCCTCTAAACATGTTTGAAATGTCATTACAAGTGCATACCCATGTGCAGTTATTCCTACCGAGGGAACACAGCGAATTTGACTGCAGCAGCTGTGACAGAAATGCATAAAAGTTGTGTTAATCCATACCTCTGTTTATTTCCTGGTTTCTGGTGAAGTCCACACTAGTCAATTCCCGAACTCACACAATCCAATATTCCAAAACGTAGTGGTTATTTCCATAGTAATGACTGTAGCAACAAGCTGTAACCTGACACCACACCGCACCTCAGCTTGCAGAGTGGCCGGCTGGAGTTCAAAAGTTCAACAGCTATCGCGCATGAGCATAAGGTAACCATAGGGCACACAGGGAGTAGAAGCAAAGATGGTCGATGAGCGAGCATAGTCCAACTTTGCCTCCCGTCACAGAACTCAAACAACAGAGTGTTTAAAGGGATACTTCACCGATTTAGCATTAAGCTTTGTATCAGTAGAAACACGGTAGTATTTTTGAATGACTGTGCTTCCCTCCCTCATGTCCCCCTGAGAGGGGAGATCTCTGTATTGTGGGTCTGCAAAAAAATCTTCCGATGACGTAAAATGACGATTTTTGCGTCATCGGAAGATTTTTGCCCAGAGGCAAAGGACTACAGCCAGTACTAAGAGCTACTTCCGCATAGCCCATAGGGGGTTGGACTCCGGCATTCTCCGAAATTTCACGAACCAAAACGACTGTCAGCCATCTTGAATCCTCGCGTAGCTTAGTGGCTTCTCAGCATCAAAACTTTAGATAGATAGATAGATGTATTCATCCCGAAGGAAATTTTAGAACAACAATTATATGCATTCAAACTACTACCGGGATACATTGGTACAGATCGGAGAATATGCAGGACACTTTATTACAGATGAAATACTCGACACAGCTTCGCCCGCCTGCTATGGAGACCAGCGGTGCTGATCGACGCCTCTGGCCGGTGAAGGGACATCATCAGCGGGGGACGTTGAACGCTAGTCGGCCACCTGTTCCATCAATCCTGCTTGCAAGTGTCCGCTCATTAGACAACAAACTGGACTACATCCAACTTCAATGAAACTCCCAACGCGAGTTCAGAGACTGTTGTGTTTTTGTTGTTGTGGAAACAATTGCTGTATCGGACTATCCAGCTACGGACTATCCAGCTACCGGTCTAGCTACTCTACTAGCTCTGTCACCGGGTAAGACTAGCTAGTGGAGGTGAGCTGTGTTAACACGGACTGCCTGTGCAGAAATGGGGGTGCTTGTATCCAACTAACTGCTAACTGCTGGTGGAGTTTGGTCGGTATTTAACAGTTACATTCTACATTACACGCAAATTTGTATACTCTGTGATACAGTCTACCAAGTGCTAATGCTAGTAGCTAGCTATGTGTTAGCTGAACTTTACGGAGCATATCATGTGTGTCCATTGGGGGGACAGTCGCAGCTAACGAAACCCCAACTGCTCACAAAAAGTTATTAAATTGAAATCGAACACCATTGTTTGCTTTATAAGACATTGGGGTATATGTTATGTAAGTGGCGTGACTAAATTCAAACTGTAAATATACGATTTACGAGTTATGCCAAAAGTGTAGCCTAGCTTGCAGCTCCGGAGCTCCACAGAGCCCCGACCCCCGGTTACCGAGAAACGGTGACTTTCACTGGGTATGGAGGTTGCCGCTTTCTCGTCAGACTGTGTGGAGCTCCTAAAGTCCGACACGTCTTACCAAATTTGCAATTAGCCATACATTTTCGTAAAATGGCCCATTTTTGAGCTTTATATAGTTGATTTCTCGCTTAAAAAAGTCTCAGAAGTGAATTTAATAACGAAATAGCCCGACAAACAATGTATAACTTTGCAGTGTCTGAAATATGAGACCTGCTGTCTCGTCTCCAATGTGTTTTACAGGCTACCAAGCGCTAATGCTAGTATGTGTTAGCTGAACTTTACGGATCATATAATGTGTTTCGTATGTCGTTTTTATATATTTGAATTGTGTAACCACTAGAGCCACGGTGAAACGTTGTTTCGTGTAGCTATATGGTTGAAATGACAATAAAACACAGTTGAATTGAGTTGACCGTCTCACTATCTGTCTGTCTGTCTGTCTGTCTGTAAACGGTAGGCGTGGCTTGGGAGTGGACTCAGAACAGCGAAGCAAGTGCATTCTGGGATTTGGTGTCTTTCACCCACATGAGCCAAAAAGACATTTTCTGGCTTTTCTTGGCCTAGAAGGCACAAATTTCTATTTATTTTTTCACATTTATACTACATAAGTGACCCAATTTAAAGATATATTCAGCTTTCCAGCGGTGAAATATCTCTTTAAGTTGCCTACGTATAACCATACCTTAATCATACCATATCATATCAATCTTTTACTAACCTATACTGTACTTTTACTGTGGTTGTAATGTGCAGATATTGCAAAAAGCAAGAATTTTGAAAAGATTTGTCATTGGATGTAAGATTATTTGTATTGCTTGCCATAGTTGATGCTGCTGGTGTATCAAAGCAGCAAGGCAAATTGACCTTGGGAGCCACTAGGTGCAAAAGAAAAATCCTTGTTTATCACTGACATTTCCGGAAGAATTAATTCTGACACAAAAACTTTTCACACCTACAGTACCTGTGTGAATCCTCTCCTCCCTGTACTGGTGGAAGAGCTTAAACCAAGAGTCCCAGTACAGGAACTATAGATGCTTGGCACATGCCCAATTCAGCCTTTGAAATTCTTGAACTAAACGGTTCCTCTCAGCATTGACGATATGCTGTTTGAGGTTGTGAAGACATTTGATCTAGACTATAAAGGAAAGTGTTCAATCAAAAGGAGGTCCTTGAGTTTGTTTGTTTGGCAGCGAGTTCATTATTTCCACTTAGCATGAAGAGAAATATAATGGGGCTACACACCCATGCCTGCAAAAAAAAAATAGGCAGAAACTATTTTTCTGCCATTTATTACCCCATGCTGTGTTCAACAAAAAGAAACACAAGCAGACATAGGTTTTGATATGACATCGATATCCATCAGAGACTGTTTTGCCCTACAAGGCTACAATTTGCACAACTTTCCTGGATAAAACATATATGTGAAGTAGTTTAGAAGTGTATGCCTAACTGATTTACAGAAAACTGAGAACAGAACATGACTTTCCAGCTCAATCACGAGCAGCAGCACAAACTACTTAACTATTCCGACAGAGAAATCCAGACGCATGTTTTTTCATGATCAGTTATTTTTAGGCATACTATCACTTTAAGTGGTACATAGTAAAATGCTGGCAACGTTTCTAGTGGGATTGAAAGTCCCACCTAGGAGGATTTAATTAGCGCTTTGAATGAATAACATTTCACCCATTTCTCTCTCTGTCCTTGGTAATCAGTTCTGGGCCATTAATGAGAGGATGACTATCGACTGGCGGAGCAGGCTGCTGATAATTGAATGTGTAGAGGCCATTAAACATTCCTAATCAAAAACAAACACTCCAAAGCCACAGTTCCTGCAGAACAATAAGATGCAGCAAAAATGGAAGCATGTTTGTTGGAAACTTAAAAAAAAAGAAGAAAAGAATAAAAAAGGGCTTTGTATCTATCATCGTCCAGAGGATTGTTCTTTGTTTTGTTATTGGGCTCTCAGCGCCAACAGTTCAGAATTTGACAGGCCAGAAAATAGGCTGAATTTCTTGGGGCATGGCACCATATTGCCCAAGTTAGTGTTTAGATCCAAACAGCTGAGAGGGGACAGACAAGAAAAACACTTTGTAATTGAAACATTCTCAGAGGCTTTATTCCACATGCAAACAGGTCAGTAAATCACTAATAGTGGCTATAGTGTGGTGTTGGAATCCACTGCCCTTCTATTGACTTGGCACTATTGATTTGACTTCAGCATCACCACAACTCATATGAAGTTGGTAGGTCAATATTATTAATTGACAAACCACACCCTACATGGCCTCTGCTTAAGCCCTGTAGACTGATGTGTGTAAGAAATGGAACCTGTGAAAGTAATTGTGTCTGTTCAAGCCCTAATTTTTGTTATTTTCATATATTTAAAGTGACTATATGTAACTTTTGAATGTTTCTGAAACTGTGTAATTTTTCATCTGATGATCATATCATAAATGACCTGTAACAGCAAATAAGACGCTTTTTTAATATAGTTTTTAGTAAAGCCTTTGCCTGGGTCCGATTTTTCCTGCAAAGTCACAAAATTATCTACGACAGGTAGACAGACAACAGATGGAGAACATTACGGGATTGTAAATTATTCAAAACTGACCCCGACTTGGCCTTCAGGTTTATAATTTGTGCATTTCATTCATAAAATAACTTTACAATGCGAGACACCAATGTTGATGAGCTGAGAGTTTCTACATACAGTTGTCAGACAGCTGTTACGTAACTTTATGTTGTTAACCATCATATCTGATTGATTCATCACATGAGCATGTATAATTGATAGTAATTGATGATCCATTACTCATGCTACAATAAATATTTTAGTGCATGCAAATGTTATTATATGCAAAACTATGGAGGCCTATTAGGTTGTTATGGTGTGCTGAGAAGATTATTGGCCTTAGGTGTTTGGAACAGGAAATGTAAAAGCTCTTACAAACTGGCTACGCTGAATTATTGGCATATATTTATGTGAAAATGCCACTGTTAATTTATCTTGTGACTGACTCATTAGGTATGTACAGACCGCAGATTGGTGTTTTCTTGAAGTCAACCAGTGATGATTCATAGGAAGAAGCTATAAAGAAGGAAAACTCATCAGTCTGAATCATTATGAGGAGCACGTTGCATCTTCAGTAATTGCGTGAGGGACCTTGCTGTTGTGCTCAAATTTGTTTGTGTTGTTCTTTCAAGGTCTGCTGCGCTTCAAAAGGACAGACGCTCCTTTGCCTTTCTGCAGCGGCTTGTCAACATGATGCTCTGTCCATTGGAGCAGAAAAAGGAGGTCCAGTCCATGTCCCGTCTGACTGGCATGTCACTCACATTCTCTGGATGGAGGGAGCGAGAAGGGAGTTATGCTTGTAAAACCCAAGCAGACACCCGGAACATGGAGCGTTATTTCAGAAGCTGACATGCTGTAGTCTGTAAAATACTGCTGGGGTTCTGAGGGCTCACCATTTTTGGAAATTTTGATCATTTTGAGACATGCAAACACAGTTGGAAGCTCTTTATCTGTATGCAGATGCCACACCATGAGCACTGCAAAAGATGACAGCCATGACACTGATTTTAGTCAGTATCCTGATTTTCTTTAGTCATATTTGTGCTTAGGCTTATAAATCTGGATAGAAAGTACTGTCTACTGCACAATTTAGCATAGCTTAATTGTTCTGTATGCAAACATGCTGTTGCTGAATCTTATTGTGTTCATGCAAATTATGTAAATTGCTTCACTTTCTGTCTGAATGCACCTGTGGTTATTTAAGACTTGCCTCCTGTGGACTTTATAGTGGCTCTGAAAAGTTTGTAACTTAACGTTACTTCTTTGTGGAGGATGACAACAGCTACAGTGGATTCCATTCTATGTCTGTCGCATGCAACCACCTTTGCATGGTTGAGAATGACAAGGAAATAGCTGATCATGCTAGAAACAAATCTTCAACAAATTTGTTGCTGTGTATTTAGTCAACTTTGGCAAAAATATCAGTAGTGAGCATATACAGTATAAACACAATTGAGAAGTAGCACTCCACAGAAAATCTATCTTTAAAGTTTCCAAAAATTTCCTTCAGCCAATGTTAGTGAAGCAGATGGCCCGGATCTTAGTGGGCTATGCCTATACTCATAGAATCTGGAGTTACAATACGTAACTATCGTTCTATTTCTTATAGGCTTTGCCCTCTAAGAGCTGTTGCTATTGGGTTAAGGGTGAAGCTGATGTAGTCAATGCCACCTGTGACACCAAAATCCAGGAGGATGGCATACCATATCGAATAGCACATAACATGCCGTTAAGTGTGGATAAGACTGAGTGAATCATGGGGACACATCGCGCAAAGAAAGCAGATGAAAAAAGGCACTGAGATGCCCAAGACGCCGTTGCGCAGATGCCAGCCACTGTCCTACCTCTGAGGATGTCCGTGGGTGATGATAACGCTCTCGTGGAGTGTGCCCTGATGCCACTCCTTTTACACTAAACCTCACACAGCCGGTGAGACAGCCGCTGTTTCGAAAGAACCACGTGAGTGTTATATAGTGAACGAACAGCTGCTCTGCCGTGCGTAAAAGCCTACTGAGATAACGCACGCCCTGGGCAGACTCAGTGAGACGTTTACTCCGCTTCTCTGTTATGAGGTGGAAAGAAGAAACCCTCAAGATAAGAAATTATTGGCCGAAAAATAGTTTGTTTTGACTTTCGGAATGAATGAAGGGTTTGGCTGTAAAGTAGCCACACTCCCGGCCTCTCTAATAGAAAAGCAGGACAGTGGGACCGACAGCGCGCATAAGTCACTCACTCTCCTAGCCGGCGTCAAGGCCATGAGGAGCGCTCTTGTCAGGAGCAACATTCTGAGAGAGATTTGTGCCAGGAACCCCTGAGCCCGAAGCACTGGGATTAAATCCCCTAAAGGTGCTAGAAAACGCACAACAGGTTTCTGTCATCTGATCCCCTTCAACAACGCTTCACTAAGGGATGCGCAAAAACCCATCTCTCTCCACAGTCCTTGTGGCACGATGAAAAAAGGCCGCCACATACGCTTTAAAACTTAGCCAAATCATTATCCAGCAGTGCCTGAGGGTAGGAACACAAGAGGCAGAGGACACAAGATGGTGTCTGAGCCTTCCTCCACACACCAGCGCTGGAAGGCGGACCGCCGTCAAGCGCAACACGCTGAATGAATAAGGCCGCTAGTCATTCTGTGACTTAAGATCCATGTATTCACATACAGAATGTTGGCTCACACAGTGGCTCTGCTCTTACAGATCAACATCCCTTGATTGAACCATAGGGTGGAGCTGCTGCCTAAATAGCGCAATGGAACACCCTAGCCTGCCCAAGCACTCCCGTTCAGCGTCCAGGGCAACAGCCGTTGGCTTATAACTGCGGGGTGGGAGATCGCACAGTCCGACTGTGACAGTGTGTCCCTGTGCCATATGGCAGCTGCCATGATGATGACGTCCCCCCGAGTCGGAAACCACGGTGCGCTCGTATGTTCTAGTGCCACTAGAATGGCCACCGGCTCTCTTCCTAAATGCGAGCCAGGAGACGAGGAGTCAGGGGGACAGGGGGGAAAAATGAGAACAGCCTCGCGCCTTCATAGAGAAAAAAACACAGTGTTTCAACACTTTCAGCACCGTGGACAGCTCCAGGCAATTTATGTGAGGAGGTGGAGAATTTGGCCACTTCCCCCCACAACCTGCGATTCGCACATGTCCCCTCAGCT
Source organism: Zingel zingel (assembly GCA_023566125.1). Classification (NCBI taxonomy): domain Eukaryota; kingdom Metazoa; phylum Chordata; class Actinopteri; order Perciformes; family Percidae; genus Zingel; species Zingel zingel. The sequence goes on from CM042318.1 coordinate 10,154,285, forward strand.
GATGAGAGAAGTGTCTGTGTACACTATTATGTTTGACGTCGCTCTCACCTGGGGAAAACCCCGCTGACAGGGTCCAGTTTCTTTTCCAGTAGGCCAAGTCCGACTGCAGAGAAGGTTAGCATGTGCCACTTGTGTCGTATTGGATCGTGGTGCAGGTGGCTGAACCATCTCTGAATTTTCCATTTTCCACATTCTCATGTGCAGGAGTCCCAGAGGGACCACTACGTGACTTGCGGACATCATGCCCAGCAGACGCATCACTGACAGTGCTGACACCGTTTTTTGAGGCGTGATGCATGACAGCAGAGAGCTTAGTGCGTCCAGCCTTGGCGCTGACAGTTTGGCTCTCATAGTGGCTGAGTTTATGTCCACGTCCAGATAAACTATTGCCTGTGAAGGGACCAGCGAGCTCTTTGGTGCCATAATGGTTAAGTCGTCCAAGTAAAACAGGACTTTGATCCCTTTCCTGCGTAACGGCTGTAAGGCCGTCTCCATGCATTTGGAGAACGTGGGGGGGGGGCTAGAGAGTAGCGGATTGGCAGCTGATTGTACTGGTATTGAGCACCCTGGAAGGAGAAGTGAAAAATGTCCAGTGTTTGGGGATGATGTGGAAATATGGATCGCTCAAATCCAAATCCAAAATTCCAGCGTCTGATAGTCAACATGTGGAATGGGCGCTTCATAATGCACCGGTTGAATTGAGACAGGTCCAAAATAGGTCTCAAACCGCCCGTCTTTTCCGCTGTTCCGTTGTTCTCTTCTCCTGGAGGGATGCGGGAAATAGCATCCTTTGCCAGCAGCTCTGCCAGCTCTGACGTCAGAGCATCTATCTCCACCTGAGATGACACGGTTGTTTTCAACACGCCGGCAAAACGAGGTGGAGGGCTGGCAAATTGGAGCGTATAGCCTTTTATGATTGCTTTGACATCCAGGCATTCATGGGTAACAAGCTTTCCCACACTGCGCCGCCGTGCTCCGCAGTGTGGGAAAGCTTGTGTGTTGTCGGTGGCAGTCAGTGAGCGGGCCTGGCCTCAGGTGGTTGTGACCGGTGTCCAAGTCTTCTGTGTCACTTACACAGATGTGAATAGGATGCACAAGAGTCATCCTCTAGGGTGTGATATTGACCAAAACAGGTTTTGTGATGGGCGATTTATCTGGCAGGTAGCTGGGAATGCTACCACTGAATGCTACAGCTAGTAATGTTATACTGAGGTGGAGCATTGTTTTAACGACTTCTGCAGAAGTGTTAGAATGTGTCTGACTTATCCTGGAGACCCAGTCCAGCAGGGCTAGGGTGCTCACACCCCCTTTTGCAGACCTTGTTTTGGGGATGGACGTGTTGTCCGAGTCATCGGGAGCTCCCTCCCCCTTTCGTGGGGGCGGAGTCCAGGCAGAGTGTGGCTTTGAGCTACACAAAGTATCCATTGCGGTAGGTGAAAGTTTTGATCCACTGTTACCGCCCAGGGTTTGGAGGTTTTCTTCCTCTTTAACGAGTGGAGAAGATCTGGTTTCTTCAGGAAGCAAGATGTTGCAATCAGAAATTAGCTGGGGTGTCTCCTTGAAGGGTGGAGCACCTATTTCCACGGGCTGATAGAGGCTCTTGATGACTCTCAAGTATGACCAGCTCTGACCCCTCCCTACTGGAGTTCACTAGGCTGCTAGCCGTGGTCTCTGAGTAGACCGAAGTGACTGGAGGCTCCGAGGGGAGCCAAGTAGGTTCGTCCAGGTTGGCTGGACCGAATCACGTGATTCTTGGACGTGTGAAGGTGTCAGTTTACTTACTCGTTCTGTTGGGTCAAATCGGACACTCTTTCGGAGTCGGAGAGGATCATGCAGCCAAGGCTTATTCTGGCGAGTGCTCAGATCATGTTTTCGGAGCCGACAGTGGCCGTTAGAAACATCAGAAGAATCATAGTCACTCAGTTGAGGACAGCTCCACCCACTTTGGCGGTGGGGACGGAGTCTGATCAAAGCAGGACGGCAAGCTTTGTGGTGCGTACCGTTTGTCAGTGGACGGAACTCTGATTCTACCTGTGTTTCTCTGATGTTGCAAGAGATCCCTCCCCCTTTTGGCAGGGGAGTGGTGATCTCTCCTCCGAGTGGAGACGAGAAAGAAGAAGAGTCTCTCCTCTGGGAAGGTGAGGAAGAGGGTTTTCCCCACCGAGGTGGTGGAGAAGAACAAGATTGGTACCTCCTCCGAGGAGGACGAGAGGAAGGAGATGAATGGTCTCTTCTCTGGGAAGAGGAAGAGTGGGTTCTCCACCGAGGTGACGGAGAAAAGAACTGTATTCTTTGCTCAGCACACCGGAGCTGTGCTGACAGATCCTCACAGCTCTCCTCTAGCCGGGAGATCTCATCATGCCTGGCTTGGACTCTCTGTCTAAGCCACGCCATTTTGCACGGCTCAGCATCATAGCTGTTCTGCAGCTGTGCGAGCTGTGCTTGGAGGATAGCATGTTGCCGATGGACTGTGCGCCGATAAATGACCACTAACTGACCCAGCCCGTTTTCAATGGGAGCTCTTAGCGTCCTATCTGGCTGGGCTACTATCTCCAGGAGCATCTTGTCGCAGGTACTAGCTTCATAACCATTAAGGTTATTCCTAACCTCCCTGGAGTCTAGGACGAGACAAGCGACCACATCCTTCAGGTCTGCGTCGGCTAGCTCATTGGGAGCTTTTGCTTCCAGCCTATGGTACCCAAGATTCAAGTAATTCATTTTACCTTAATTCCTTTGTGGTGACAAAAGAAATCTAACTGTGAAAAAGCTGACGCAAGGAGCAGGTGAAAAGCTTAACCTGTAGTTCCTTTAGTTTTAAGTGTTGACTGCTAATTAAGCTAATCACAACCTAATCCTGTCAGGATGTCAGAGGTCACACACCTCAGGTGAGTAATAGCTGTTACTGTCAAAAATCAGTGTTAGTCAAGGATCAGGACCAGAATCGCGACTGTGCAGTTTGGTGCTGAGAGGCATTCAAGGAAGAGCAAGTAGAACGGAGAATGTTGCCTAAACAACAAAGAATACTAACCAATGTACACACTGAAAAATTCATAAACCGCAACTGAATGTATGCTTGGCGGATTGCAAAAAAAAAAATATTTTCTTTTCAAAATATTTAAATTAAAAATGATGGACAATTATGCATAAATGCTGCAATAAAGCTGGTATTCAACACTTGCATGGGGCGTTAAATATGTTGCAGAAAAAATATAATTTTCAAAAATAATTTCTTTAAAAAAAATTAAGTTTAAAAATTTAAATTTATGAATTATTATGTATAATTATTGTAATAACGCTGGTATCTAACAGGCTCACACGGGGTGTCATTTGTTGGGTATCGGTAGGGTACAGATTTAATTATTGGCAAATTATCAAAGATGTTTTATCAATATTAATAAAGAGAATAGAATATTGATATTAATAACTTCACCAAATTGACAAACAATCAAAATGGGGCACCACCCTGGAAGTCAGGGACCAATAATCAAACTGTGTAACAGTCTCATTAGGTGGTGTTCCCTTTAAAATACAGAGCTTAATTTGGTTAATCTATCTGGTATTCTTTAAAGGAACAAAAGGAAGGATGAATCCAAGCAACAACGTTTAACCAGCTTATTACAATAAGTACACAAATAATCACAGACAACTGCTATTTAAAATATAGTAGAATTTATTAACTTCAAAATTATCAATGGCCAATCAATAATCCTTCGATCAATTAAAACCAATATATACTTTTTAAACTACAACAAAACAAAGCAAAAACAAACCAGCACGTGATGTGAGGAGACACGTCTGTGTCTGTATGAGTGTGAGTGTGTGAGAGAGTACGAGGAGGATGGTGTGTGGAAATACAAAAATGGCTACTCCTGTGAGCTTCACAAAACTATTTAGCCTCAAGAGGGCGGTAGTGGTGCTGGGTGCAGAGCTGTGTGGCTAGATCAAGCCGGTTAGCTTTCAGGCTAACGTCTTAAGGCAGTTACACACCAACCAGACGGCCGACCGTCGGCAGAAAAGGCAGTTGGACTGATCAGTCTCCCCGAGTTGGTCAAAAAAGTGCCTCGGAACACACCAAAGCGACGAGACGTAATACGTCTCCATAACAGCAGGTGGCGCTAATCTGTATTGTCACCCAAAAAATGAAAACCGGCAGCTGATTGGACGAACATGTCTACGTGGGTTTGTTTTCTTTGGAAATTCAAAGCCACACTATCATGGCGGCTTGTTCAGAATACGATCTAATATTGTACCAAAATAGTTCAATGAAACGTGTTTCTGAAAACATTTTAAGCGAGAAATAGGCCATGCAGTTGCTGAATCTGTCTTCATTTTAGATCCACAAAGGTCAGTTAAAAAGATTTTCATCATATTTTGAGAGGTTTAGTCACGCTCATCCCGCTTGCCATTTCCGGGTGAGTCCCGACTGCCCTGTCTCCGACAGAGCATGTCAGGTCGGCGAAAATGAAGGCCGATAGCTCCTCCAACGGACGACGGCATGGAACACACCGAACAGACTTGAGTCACTGACCTCGCCAGATTGTCCGACAGCCGATAATCGGCCCGGTGTGTAACTGCTTTTACAGACCAAAAGAACACACTAGCTACTTTGCTATGGGCTAGCGGTTTAGCTATTCACGCATGTGTTTGCGTGTGTGTGTTTGTGCGCGTGAGGTTAGTGAAAGAAAAAATGGGAAAGAAAGAGACACATTTAGATCTTAGTTATCGATAATGACCAGCCCTCTCAGTCACTCAGGTCTGGACTAACTCTGAGAATTTCGTCTGACTGAGGGGACGTTTATTATAACCACTCTGGTGCACTAAACAGCTGATTCTCCGCGGAGATAACATGGCTCCACCGGTCTACACAGACAGATGAACAGATGGACCGACGGAGATTATTATCTCGCCGAACAGTAACTAAACTCCTCAGCAGTGGGAGAAGCACAAGCCTTTACAGTCTGAACAAGCTACATATTCAACAGATGCACCGTGATCAGAGTACATTCACAGAAATAGATTTGACTCAGCGGTAACAATCATAGATTAATAAATCAAACGCGTACCCGTAGCGCTTATCAATCGATCACATTAATGGTAAACAATGGCAACATTAGCCTTTACACATTAATTAAACACACTATTCCTCTGCCCAGAAAACCTTAACCCTTGTGTTGTCTTCGTTTCAACCTTGAAAAAAAACACTTTTTTTCTGACATTTGTGACTCCTTTTTTCACAATTTTTTTTTTTTATTTGAAATTTTGAAATTTTTAAACGGGCCAATGTAACCCAAAGTCAACACAAGGGTTAAGCCTTCTTACTGTGTGTTCAGTCCGTTTGTGTCTGTCCATAGCTTTCCACGTTAAAACAGGACAGCCTGGGGTGACCTCTAGCTCGCCCAGTAAGGGCACTCGCCCCATGTTGGCTGAGTCCTGCAGTGGCGCGGGGTTCAAATCCGACCTGCTGCCCTTTGCTGCGTGTTATCCCTCATCTCTCTCCCCCTTTCATGTCTATCCACTTTCAAAATAAAGAGAAAAGCCCCAAAAAATAATCTTAAAAAAACAGAACAGCCCATGTCGCGCGGCAACGGAGAAACTTTCTGATCCCCAGGGCAGCAGGGAACAAGCCAGAGTCGACTTTGAAGAAACAATGGTGTCCGTGTCAGATTTTCTTCTAGAGAACGTTGTTGTTCTATCTGCAGCGTTGAAACATGACGTGTTTCCAGGATCCCCTTAATTAAATCCACTTTGTTCAGAAATGGAAGTTTTTAGCACAAGCGCTTGTGTGCTTCCTTCAGCAGCGTAAGCCACCAGCGGAAGACAGCAAAGTTTTTGGGTGCTCAGGCTATTTATAGTTTAAGGCCCCATGCTGTGTTTGAGGAACCTCTGAACCAATGGGAAGAATCAAAGCTACAGGAAGGTGCGAACCTTATCTGCAGCCCCTCCCTGGAGCCATTTTGGGACTCTTCTCTTTCTCGTTGTTTGGTGACAAGGGCTGTGGTTTTTCCACCTAGGCCCAGATCTCTTTGTCTGTGTCCACATGTGCTACATGTGTGTCTTGTCTCCAGACGTCAGTTTAATCTGAGGCCTTTTTGGTTACAAATCAGGTTTAACACAACTGCTGGTCCCAACATAATAATCACTAATTTTTATTTTACAATTTTCATTAAACACCGAAAGTCTGACCGAAACAGCTGATAATGTGCGAGGCACAGTTGCTTCTACATGGAATCAAAAGTTCTATGGTTGAAAAAAATGTAGTTCCAAAGGAAAGGGCTGTCCGACAGCAAGGTAAAATAGTGAAAATATTGTAAATATAGCGTACACATAAACTGATGTTTTTTTTAGGTGGGCCTTTTTTTAGTTGGCTAAAATATGTTTTTTTCGCTGCTGCCCTGTCCACAGCACCACATTGCTTTGCTTCCTTGTCAGTACTCTGGTCTGTTTCTCCAAACTGGGGACGTGCCGAACATCATCTACCTCATACAAACCCACTTCAAAAGTTCAAATATTCACTCTCCTTTTGGCTTTGTTGTGGTCTGTACCTATACCTCAGAAGAATATCTGTTTTTTCCCTGTTAAATGCTGGACAGTTAGCTCATGTACAAAATATGCTAACAAGCTCTGTCCTGTGATTTTTCTCTGTGGGTTCATCACATGATCCGATGTTAACAATAAAATATTAATTATAGCAATATTAGGTAAAAGGACAGAAGTATATGCAACAAAAAGCATGCTACTGAAGTATCAAAAAGAAAAGTATTCATACAGCAGAATGAGGCTGTTAAAGACAGTTGTTAGATTTTGAAGTACTTCATTGTGTTGCGCCGTTTAATCTATAGCCATGCAATTTTACAAGCTGATCATAAGATTTGTATGTAAAAACTTGATATTGTATTTAGTAAAACTGTCACATAAATGTAGTAAAGTAGAAGTATAAAGTAGCATATGATGGTAATACTCAAGTTAAGTAGGTCTTAAGATTGTAATTAAGTAGTACTTGAGCAAATGTACCACCGGCACAAACATATACACAAACAGTGATCAGTTGGCAGCCAAATAACACAGTGGCACCAATGTAGATACAAGCATGTGCACAAACATCAAGCATGAATAAATCAATGTTTTTAATCTTTTTCAGATTTTTTTTGTTGAGCACGATCCACACATACCCAAATGCAAATGAAATAAGTCTATATATTATTGGTAAACATAAGAATAAATATGATGGGTAAAAAAATGAACTGGCAAAACTTTCACAACCCTGTCAATCACAGTGATGGATTGTGATTAATTACACTGCAATCCCTGCTGGTACGTCACTCTGACAGACTGAAACGTGGTTCTTGATTCTGATATCTGGCTGAGCCGAGTTATAGATGAGAGAAGAAAACAAATCTCCTCTCAGCATCCAAACTCTCCCTGTAGTTCTTCTACCGTTGTCCAAGTAAAGTAAGCTGTTGCAGTTGGTTACAGTAATGGAGATAAAGCAAGCAGATTGTAGGACATAAGGTGAAAAATCGGAAAACTATACCTTTAATACTTCACAAATAGTCTGTGCAGTATGAGGTCCAGTCATTTTTCATATACTACACTGATGTGACAGGCCTTGGCCTGGGCCAATACGTCATCATAAAAGCCAGCTGATAGCACAGCACAGGGGGGAACTTCTCCATCTGCTAATAAAGTGCACATTCACTGGTCATGGCATTTTGTGTGTGTGTGTGTATGTGTGTGTGTTAGTGAGAGAGAGGGTGAGTTATAGTAATGGTCCTCGAGTGGCAAGGGAGTCTTAAATAGTGCTCTTGCAGAACAGAGACTGGCACCTGTAAGCTTTGGCACACACACACACACACACACACACACACACACACACACACACACACACACACACACACACACACACACACACACACACACACTGATATTGTGATTTTGATATTAGACATTATATAAAATTGTGACTTTAAAGAGCCCTGGGGCACTGCACATGTTCCTGCCACCAGTCCAGGAACAGACCTTTCACATTTTCCCAGAATGCCAGTGTAGTCCTCAGACCATGCTGCCATCAAGGGCGTTTTACACCTACAGTATGAATGAGGTCATAAAAACATGAAGAAAAGTTTAATGTCAGAATGTGGGGGAGGCTGGTGCTGCTTTGATTCTCCCTGTGGGCTGAGATGGGACATCTTACTGTGTATAAATAAGCATCATCATCATCTACAGTTAAGGATTTATAGCCTGGGAGCTCAAAGTTTTTTCTCACTTTGCGAAAGGAATTGGGGCACTGTGTGTGGGAGAGAGCGAGAGAGAAAGCGAGGGAGAGAGAGAGAGAGAGAGAGAGAGAGAGAGCAGATGGAAACAGTGTAATTGAAGGCAACTCGGGGTGCAGCAGCAACAGAAGCAGCGTTTCCTTCTATGGATTGAAAGGAGGAAATCCTCTTCTTCGTCGTCGCCTGCATGCAAATGCAGAACGGGACAGAAGGCTTAACACACTCATCTGAAAACCAACACTTGGCTTTGCGGGAATGGGAGCTTTTCGAGCCCGAGATGCAAGGCATCACCCCTGACAATTTCCCAGAGCATCCACAAAGGCTCATACAGGTGACAAGTGTGTCCAACTTCACTGCACCGCCTGCATTGACGCGCTTCAGAGTGCGTTTCGTCCAGCGGCAGTGCGCTGCGTGAGACCCGCCGCTCTTGTTTTGACGTGACATTTCGCTTGAGCTGCAGTGCATATGTGGCCACATATGACGCATTTGCGCCTTCAGCTGTTTTGGACGCATGGAGTGCTGCGTTTCCGGACAAGTTTTTGTGCTGATTGGTATGTTCGTCATGTCCGCTTGGGTTAACTTGCGCGTTTCTCTATAGAGTCACACAGAGCCGCGCTCAGTGCAGAAGTTGGTTGGGAATAATAATAGAAACAGTGCGGAGCGCAGAGGAGGAAAATAGAGGTGACAGTGGCGTTCAGGGGATGTTGAGCGGCTGAATTTACTAGCAGCAGCATCATCATCAGCATATATCCGTGTGAGGATCAAAACTGCGAGGGACTGCTGCTGCTCACTCCTCTTCATCTACATACTAACAGTTTTTGCAGAAGCCTGCCAGTGAATTCCAGCTCCTGAAACCACAGCTGCGTAAACTTGGCCAGATCTGGTGACATTGTACCCTGTGTGTGTGTGTGTGTGTGTGTGTGTGTGTGTGTGTGTGTGTGTGTGTGTGTGTGTGCGCGCAGCCTGGATGGATATGCAGCTCACCGAGGGAATTTGAAAAGCAAGAGGGGATTACTATCAGCTCCTCTCTTCTATTATAACCTCAAAATGGATGCCGACGACAGGCTGTGGAGACGCCACTGGATTTGCCACTCTTCCGCTGATCTGCTTGACATCTGAGAGGCACAAGCGTTCAAAGTTTGGATAATCTAAAAGGCTGAAGGTGTAGGATGCAGTCTGGAGTGAAGACGCTCTCCGCAGGTGGAGGTGCGTCACTCTGCTGCCTGCTGCTCCTCTGGCTCATCTACTCCCATCTGCTCAGAGAGGGTAAGGGCACTTCTGTTTATTACTTTGTCAGCAGCACCATTGTCTCTGAGGGCTTCTTATTGGGATGCAGCTGCACATGGTGTGGTCAGGTCTGGTGATCCTTAGGAACATTCCCCATAATGTCCAATTTGTGTCCCATCACCAGTCAATGTATGGTGACCTTGTTGTACCTTATAGTAGTTGTGATTATTGATTGATTTGAATTTGATTGGTATCTTTATAATAACATTACTGTAGTGAGTATATGATACTGAACAGACAGTGTATAGTGACATTATTGGACCTAACACCATTTTATAATATTATCTAGGAGCCTGTAATATATTTTAGTGACCATATTCTCACAATACTGTAATATAGAACCTTATTGTTAAACTAACCTCGTGGTTTTCCTTATTCTGATGCAGGCTCTTTGTTATACCTTGTGGAATGACAATGTGGTGAAGCCATAATCGAGCTTTAGGTGAAAAAGCAACACAGTTTGCTTGTTTTAATTCCTCGTGCAGACAGGAGAAGGCCTACTTCGAAGCTTTTATTATTTCACTCAGGTTAAGGCTATATCCATCCATGCCATGCTTTCCTCTTGAATAATACATCCGCTGGTGCAATTACACCTTCACCCTGACACAGAATAGAAAGCAAAAGTATGTTTCTCTGCTCTTCATTGGCTGCTGTCCATGACAAAACATTTCGGATTCCAGTGCTGTCAAAGACACAGAGAACGGGCTTAAAGCATTGGAACTTGTTGGGAGACGTTGAACACTAAGTTTTCAGATTAGATCTTTTAATCAAGCATTGGCCAGCAGCATAATTACCACTGTGGAGGAGGGATAGTGCCTACATCAATGTCTTTGGCAGCTCGCCAGAAACAAAAGTAGACACTGATGGGAAAAATGAACTGCCTGTGCACTGAAATGTGCTCCCTTTGACTCTAATTTGCAGTGTTTTCTCCTAAAACGCTGCTTTCACCAGCCTCTTATTGCAGCCCCTGAACCTTCTTTCAAGCCTCTGCATATTATCTGAGGAGTTACAGCAGCTCTCCTCTTCCCCTCAGCCATTTATTATTGACTCAATTTCATCTGAAAATGATCTCATTAGAGTGTTATTGTACAAAATTGTTCAATCAATCTCTTGTGAACTTTAATACCCTTGATATTCTTAGAGTAAATAGATTCTGCTGGATTTGGCCTAGTTAATACCTCCAGATATCATTTGTCGCTCACCTCCTTCCAGCTCTGAGCTGAATTTTAAGAATGAAGCATGTAGTATATTATTTATCTACACTTTTAATCTTCAAATCCCACTAAAATCCTCCTCTGAAACTGGCAGCTGTGACCAGTCAGTGCTGTCAAACCACCATTGCTTTTTTATCATTTCATCAGCTAGTTGACAGTATATTTTTGTTTTGTGTTTATGACTGCTCACCACTGATGGAGTCAAAGCACTCATCACTTTCCTTGACCAGCTCTCTAGCACTTCCACCTCCCTGGCCCCAGAAGGCCCCTGAAGCAACGACAAGTGTGGTTGAACTAGTGGGCAGAGAGGTGAAACCTTGTGGTGGTGAGAGGCTGCGTCGCCTCCACCCTCTCTCCGAAGCTCATCTGTCATGGTGGCCAGGACAGGAAATCAAAGCACAGCAGCCCTGTCAGCGCACACCACTGGGCCAGCGCCCGCCACGATGAATTGCCTGTCAGCCGCTCTCAACGTTGCCAGTTTATTCAACGATAAATTTGGAAATGTCTGGATTTCCTCACTGGACCACATTCTGGTTTAGTGGTGCAGTTAGAGAATGGTGGCAACTCCTCCTTGCTTTGTGTGTGTGTGTGTGTGTGTGTGTGTGTGTGTGTGTGTGTGTGTGTGTGTGTGTGTGTGTGTGTGTGTGTGTGTGTGTGTGTGTGTGTGTGTGTGTGTGTGTGTGTGTGTGTGTGTGTGTGTGTGAAGAGGAGGAAGGGATGGAGCATTGTTATCCACATTTGTAAGTTGGAGGTGGACGGACAGTTAGCCTTTGCTCTAACTCAGCTCAAGGATTTCTAATGACAATGATTTCTAATACATTTCAACTTCAAGTGGGAACATAAAAATTCCTCCTTCTAAAATACTGTGATCAAATGAGGCTATTTAGCATTTTAGAAGTGCAAATCCTCAAGATCTGTGAGCATCTTTGATGCTAAGGTAAACAGTAATTGCTGTTTCTGCACTGCACTTTCCAAAGATCAACTGTCAATTAAAACAAAGTATAACATCTTTGTTTTTCGGATTTCCTGTTGAAGAAGTTTAAAGCCCCACTAAGAAATATTTCTTATATTAACATTGGATCACACGACGTAAAACATGTGCGAAATGTTTGTAGTGATGAAGCAACAGAGAACTATCACCCTCTGCACGTACCCTCATTTCAACAGAGCTTTTTAGCCTCTTTTGGCTCGATGTTTTGCTTTTCAGGGCCACTAACTTTTCTCTCATGGATCTCATTTCAAGCAGCAACAGGCAGCTGTTTTAAGCAAAAAAAGCTCTGAGAAAACCAATACGCTACCTGACCAGCACCAAATGGCAGACAGACAAAGTCAGCAACTAGCTGGTGAAGAAAGTTGAACATCTGGAAGCTAAAGAGCCAGATACTTTGCTCGGGAGTTGTTGGAGACAAAAATGAAAGCTTAGAGGAGAATGAACATTGGACGTACATTCATCAGGTAGCCAGAAAAAAGACTCCAAATGAATGCTAATGTTGCGCCATGTCTGCTGAATGTTTGCAATTGTTAGCAAACGTGTGTTACAACAACTTTCTAAATGAAGCTGTTGTGTTTTCAGAATGTTCTGCTGTCCCAAGTGGCCTAAACCAATTAGTGTAGCTTTAATTTAATTTTTTTGGTGGTTGCCGTTCTTTTGTTTGTTTGTTTGTTTGTTTGTTTGTTTGTTTATTTAGGATCCTCATTAACACCTGCATTTCTCTAATTGTCTGCTCAGCTATTACTTCTTACGCATAGCCCGTTCTATGCTTTTTCCAAATGATCTAAAAAATGTTGACTTCCTCACTTCCTGTTCAGCAAAACAGACTTTTATTCACAATGTGTGGAATGATGAATATCATTAATATAACAAGATTCATTGGATGATTCAAATGACTTGAATACATCTACAGAGTTACACTGTAGAGCCTAAACTTGGTGTCATATAAGTGCAACAGACAGCAATGCTGCTTTTTACAGCACGTCACATGTCATGATTAACGTGTCACTTTGATTTGTTTGAATAACTCAATCAGTGCTCCTGAAAACAAATAACAGTGCCCTGAAGCTGAGAAGCAGAGACAACAATCTATCCAGTCTTCTTGCTCTGCAGTAAACTGTCGATGGGAATGACAGCACACATTTTCTGAGATACGTATACAGGCTGTGTCACTACATTTTAAAGTGAGTCCCTGTGGCTTCACAATCATTACAGAGCTCCATTGATGACCGACTCACACAGTCAGTCCACTCTTTGCGTTGTGGACTCTGCCACGTGTCTCTGATGCCTCCTGTCCAAATGTCAATCACAAACCAAACACATTTTATCCTGGTAAATTATTCCGGATTCTATCTCGGTTGCTTTTTTTTTTTTTCTTCTTCTTCTTTTTTTTTTTTAGAAAATCAGCTCCTGTGTGGGAGACAGCAAGTCTTCATGGGGCACTATAGTGATGAATTTAAACATCTTTGGTTGGTATTCTCTTTTAACTTAGGGAGCATCATCTATCTATCAGAGCATTAAACTAATCAGAGTAGCAGAGAATTACCGACTTTTTGAAGTGAATAGGATGATCATTCCACCCTTCTTCAAGGCTACATTACATTAGGCATGCATAAGGAGACCCATTTTGATTATGACCTTGGCTGTAAATTCTTAGCAAATCATCGAGGCCTGCTCCTATAGGTGGCAGAGCTCTAAAAGTATGAGCATTTTTATGGAACAAAATGAAAAGATTTTTTTTTACAGCTAAATCAATTTGGCTGCACACAAAACTCATATTTCATCTCCCTGAATATGAATTCCGTCTAGCCTTTAGCTTTGACCTCCCTTGTGGTTGAGTGTAGTGCACCGCTCAGTGTATTTCTGCTTTGTTATTTTCTCTGCAGAAAGCTCTGGGCTTGAAACTGCTCCATCATTGGCAGAGTAGTATAAATGATTTGAGTTATGTTACTTCAGTCTTGTGTCCTGCTATATTTTCTGCCTGATGCCATATTTCCTGATAGCACTGTGCTTGAATATTAAAGCTGCAGTTCACATAATTATGCATTACTGTACACTGCTTATGGGGTCATAATAGCCTTCTGATGCTCACCATTTTCTCTGGGTTTGCATTAAAGAAGGAGGGCATCCTAGAGGGCTATGGAATTTTAAGTGAGTCACTGTGGCTTTACAGTCCTCTCTGCATTACATTAAACTGACCAACTGTTTGCTTTTGCAAGGCATATTGTACAGTCACTCTTGCCTATGCCTCAAGCCTGTATTCATCCACAACCAATTGTCTGAGTGTACTCTACATTGTAATATCTCTGCAGCCCAGATTGTGCTGCATCACTGCAACAGAAATGTATCAGACGCTACCTCCATCATGTGTACTGTACAAGACAGACCCAAATTACAGTGTCAGTCCTAGCTCTGTAAGGGGAATATTTTCTATTTTAAAGCAGCCCATGGCAATGTCACACAATGGCAGTGCTGAATTTTAGAGAGTGGGTTGGTGTTTTTAAAAAAAATTGAACTGCAAAGACCTGGAAGTCCAGTAAAGTTAGCAAACTAAACAACAAACTGCTGCTTTCCAGTGAAAAAGGAAACAACCCAACACTGTTGAGTTCCACTTTCTCCAGAGAGAGCACCATCCTGCTGCTGCTACAAGAGTTTCAATTTGTCATTCCCCGTGGGTGGAGTAGTGTACACACCTGACTCGAGAATTAAATTTGGGCAAATAGAGCACATCTCCGGCTTCTCAGTTGGTGGGGGTGCAGTGCATTTCTCTCTTTTTCTGCAGCCCCACTGGGTGCTCATGACTGCATAGAAAATCATGCTTGTTTTAAGACCTTTAAGAATTCCCACATTTTAATGCAATGTAGGTATGCATGTGTGAATATGAAGAGCTTTTGAGAGCTAAAAACTCCAACCTGTATTGTCATCAGGATGTGAGAGCTGGAACTGCTCCTCAGAACAATAAATGGTGAACTGACTGCGTGCCAACACACTGCCTACTTTACCGCTCGCAGATAAATGAGCTTCATCATGTAATAGCATAACACACCCCTCATCTCCAGAAGTCACCCCGGCTGTTCCCACACTTCCCTTTGCTATAGTTCCTGATTCATTTCTGTTAGCTACAGATTCAATTGCATTCTTACGTACCATTACAGGTCCTCCGACTTTGGCAGAGGGTTGTGCACTTGCATAAATATTGATCGGACCCCAGTAGAGTATTCAAATAGCATTTGAAATCATGTGGTTGTAAACCCTATAAACCAAGCACATTAATAAAAAGCGGGTGTTTCGCTCCACTGCTCTGCTGTTGTACTTGTTTAGTAGCAGAATCTCACAGCGGTGTCAGAAAGCATATAGCATGGGGTCAGTCAAACATCTACCTCTCTCACCTGGTGTCCTATTACATGATACCTACTGCGCTGCTGGCGTCAAACAGTGTTAAGGTAATGAGATGCACTTGGCTGTGGCTGCCTTGACTAGCATATGCTTAGTCAAAAGGGATTGATGTTCGATGTCGTCCTGAGTTGGTAAAAACAGAGTTGTGAGATCAGAACGGGCACAAAGGAACGATTAGGTTAGATTGATTGAAATCAGAGCAGCAGTGGAGGATAAATCCAGATATTTATCCAGTAATTTAGATTACTTTTTATGTTGATCAGCCTCCTTATAAGATAATGTAACACAGTGAATAGTCTTGATCAACCCAAGTACATTTCCAGGATAAAGCCTGACATCTTCTTTGTGTTGTCGTTCTCAAAATCCCTTTGCTTACGGGAAACACCAAAAAACTTCGAGCTAGCAAGCTACATGCTGAAAATGGCAAGTTATGAAGAAAATTTGGATTGTGCAATAAGGCAGGTCTGCTTCGTTCTTTTGGGGAATGATTGTAAAGATTTACAAGGAATATATCTAACTGGGACATTTTGGGACCGATTGCTAGGGATTGCTGTCTACGAAGGACACATGGCAACACACTGGTAAGAGCAAATTAGGTTTAACCATGTATCCAGCTAATTTAAATAGCTCATGTTACTGTATTTTGTGAACAGTTAACTTAATTTAATATTTTATGTGCCATTTTGTTTTGAAAGTTCCTTTCCAAGACTGTTTTGTAGAGCCACTGTCACTGCGTCCGGAACTTACGCCACCCAAGACGATTGTGATTGGTTTAAAGTAGGGATGCACGATATTTCGGCCACCGAAAACTTTAGGCCAAAAATAGCATTTTCGGTTTTTGGCCGAAAGAGAAAAATGGCCGAAAATATGAGCCGAAAATATGAGCCGAAAATACATGCCTCTCCACCATCAGTGCACAGATTTCCCTCTCAGTTGATCTAGCCAGCAAAGGCAGATCATGTCAGCGGTGTGGAATTACTTCAAAGTTTCTGATAAGGACATCAAATTTGCGATCTGCAGTGTTTGTTCAGCAGACATTTCAAGAGGGGGTACGGTGCTGCAGAACTTCTCCACATCAGGTTTGATACACCATCTGAAAACACGACATCCAATTCAATATTTATTTAATTTATATATATTGTCAAATTTTGGTGTGTTACTTTCAATAAAAGTGTGATAATTTTAGTGGTTTGTATGTAGTTTTTCAATTCAGATTCATTCATTAAATCGATAAAATCAATTAAAAAACTGTTTTAAAATGGGTTTAAAAAATAAGTCATTTTCGGTTTCGGTTTCCAACCCAACCCAGTGCATCCTGAATTTTCGGTTTTGGCCCAGAATTTTCATTTCGGTGCATCATTAGTTTAAAGAAATGCAAACAACACAGATTTTTTTTTCTCCTATCCTAAAATGTATGTGTGGTGTAGTAAGACTTTACTCAACAGCGCTGTGGAGAAAGGTCTGGCAATGCGAGACTACACTGTGATTATGTCCAAGTTAGTGGTGATTAACCTTGGTGCACTAATGTATGTCATAAGTGGGACTGAAAAACTTATTCAATTAATTGATTATGTGATTGTCAGAAAATGTATGGTGAATCATTTTGATAATCAATGAACTGTTAACCATTAAGCAAAAAATCCAAATAATGGGCCTAAGGGAAGAACACTTTTGTATTGGGGTTGACAGAAAAATAATGGTCACCTATTTTGATAATGAATTGTTGAAGTAATTTTTCACAGTCCCTACTGTACTTGCAGCATCTACATTTTAAATATTTGCTGCTTTCCTTTGTCATATGTGCCAGTAAACTGAATGTTTTGGGGGTTTGGAGTGTTGGTGAGACAAAAAAAGTCTTAGATTGCTCATTTTAACTTTATGACTACAACCTATTTAGAATTTATTTTATTTAAACAGGGATAATGCACAAGTTAACATTAACCTCGTATAAGAACAAGGAGAGATGCATTGTACCAGGTTGTAGCACAAGTGCAATAAAAAATAAAAGTGCAACAATAAAAATTCCACTCAAGTGAAATACAAAACATCAAAATAAACAATTTTACAACCAAAGTCACACCTAATTTACAATAAATCATTAGTAGGTGCACATTTCTAACATTAACTCACTCTTAACAAATTGGCAAGCATGTTGCAAGCAAATTATAGAGTTTCTGGTCCGATTTCAGCTCCTCCTGTCCACATTTGGAAGTATCTTTGAGCAGGACACCGAACCCCAAATGGCATCGCCACCACCATCGGTGTGAGTGTGTTTGTGTGTGTTTGAATGAGAGGCTTTTTAAAGCACTTTGTGCTGCTCAGGTTCGAGAGCACTAACAAAAAAGTCCATTTGAATAGTTAAATTAATCCATAATCAGTCATGATAATAATTATTTGCAGCCGTCAACACAAGACTTTCAAGAGAAAATAAATCCAAGCAGTGTGAGGTGGGTGTATGGATTTAAGATTTGTGGTGGTATGGAGGTTCAGTCAGTGCTCATTACATTTCAAAACTTGATAACTGCAGCCACCACAAAAAATATATATGTTTTGACTGATTACCTGTAGCATTAATATTATAACGCATCACACACTGTTTTAAATCTTCCATAAAAGATCCTTTGAATTCCTATCTGATTTGATGCACATTAATATGATTGTCATGCTCTCTAAATTGGCGCTTTGTTGGCAGCCCCATTTTCATCCTTGCGAATGGCACTTCTATCAAGAAAGGAACATACAATGGAAGGAAGATAATCACTGAGACTTATTATTGTATGCCAGTGTAGTGATTAGAGTTTGATTGACTCTCTCAGGGAAAACTGGTTAGATTCAATGCCAGGACGTTTGAGCCGAGCCAGCACATAATGACTCCGTGCTATAGCTGTGTCTTTACGGGGTATAATACCGAATACAATACATATTGTCATGAATAATTAACTGAACTAGCTTTATAAGAAGTGGAATTTTTAATAAACATGGATTGAAAGAATAGTTTGCAGAGACGATCTCTGCAATAAAACATTGTAAAACCTCACTTCCATCTTTAGCTGCCCGCGAGTAATTACAATCTATAAAGAAAGACTGTTTTAATATGGAAATGGAATCCCTGTCATAGTTCATTCAGTGCAGCCTGTCATATATATATATATATATATATATATATATATAATATTTTTTTTATGGCAGATTCCCTGAGAAGTAGAGCAGTTCTCATAGCACCCAATCTGGTTTCAGTTGAATGGGAGCAGTGCATGGCTGTGTCTGATGTGTTTGTCTGTTAAATCTGATAATGGTATTTTATCATTTAGGACTACTGATATATCTGCACAGTCTTAATTAAAGAGACCAACAAGAAAAGAAAGATAAGCAAGAACGAAGTGAATGTTTTATTGATAAGTACATGTCTAAATAAGGAACCGATTGCAATGTTAACAGGAAAGATAATTAGTAGTTTTCTATTTTCAGTCTATGTGGTCAGAGTCAGCCAGTGTAATGTAGTTTGATAACCTCATCATGCCCAGCAGTTCTCAGTCTTACAATGACACAAATTTAATTGGGAAAATTGTGTAAGCAAGTGTGGACTCCTGGCAGCCTATTTCAGGCAGAGATACTAAGATATTTGTGCTCCTGTACTTTGGGGATCTGCAGTGTGTCTGATCAAAGTGCCGATATGTAGACCACAGACGTGAGTCTGTGCTCTACATATCGGCACATATCGGCACATAAGCTGTGTTTGTTTGAACGCTTATGCGTCTGCGCTGCCACTTTGCACTTGTAGAGTGTTGTGATTCAGTGATCAGTGAAGGTCATCAGGCTGCCAGTCAGTGCTGGGAGCCAGTCTCTGTGCTCTGTATTGGCTTCCTATAGCCCTCTAGATGTCTGAGATGATCCATAGCCTGGACAGCAACATAGCAACATCCTTCACTTGGCAAGCTCCTCGCCACTGCAGCAGCCATATGCCCATATCATCATGTGAAATAGAGATGAAGCCAAGTGTCTTCACGCTGCTGAGTGACAGAAACCCACTGTCATATGAATTAACTCCTGTAGGTATGATGGAGCACTGGCCGTGGCTGAGGGGACTTTACGAAGCCCCCCTCCCACCCCACCACCCCCCACAACACACACACTCTCTGCCTTGCTATTCTCCTCCTTCAGGCTTATTGCATGAAGCCCATTCATCTGTTCAGTGTTGAAATATGGCAGCGAGCACTGATATCTCATGGCACCTCTGTCCTCCAAGCACCCACCAAGTAAACAGGGACTCTCCTTAGTAGAAAGAGAGTAGAAGGTGGGCTGAGTGGTGGGTAGGGGAGGGTGGGCACCATGGCTGATGCTAAGAAATGTGCATAACAATTCTTCATATAGGTGATTGTGTTTTATGACTCCCAAGACTGGTCTAGATAATAATTTTATGTAAAAAATACACCATTCTTACCTAAATCACAAAGGTAGCTGCCACTCAGACCAATAACCCACCCCCATTTTTTAGCTGATACATTTTCAACATTTAGCTCACTTTCCTCACATTTAGCGCATTTTCCTCACATTTGAGACAGAAATTATATATTATATCTAAATGTTAAATCTAAATGTTATATCTAAATCTAAATGTTATATCTAAATCTAAATGTTAAATCTAAATCTAAATGGTAAATATATATCTAAATATTAAATGTTAAATCTAAATGTTATATCTAAATCTAAATGTTAAATTTATATCTAAATATTATATCTAAATCTAAATGTTAAATTCATATCTAAATGTTAAATGTTAAATCTAAATGTTATATCTAAATCTAAATGTTACATTTATATCTAAATGTTAAATCTAAATCTTAAATTTATATCTAAATGTTAAATGTTAAATCTAAATATTATATCTGTTACAATTTTTTAGCTGATAAATTTTCAACATTTAGCTCACTTTCCTCACATTTAGCGCATTTTCCTCACATTTAGTGCATTTTCCTCACATTTGAGACAGAAATTATATATTATATCTAAATGTTAAATCTAAATGTTATATCTAATCTAAATGTTAAATATATATCTAAATGTTAAATGTTAAATCTAAATGTTATATCTAAATCTAAATGTTAAATTTATATCTAAATGTTATATCTAAATCTAAATGTTAAATCTAAAGCTAAATGTTAAATCTAAATCTAAATGGTAAATATATATCTAAATGTTAAATGTTAAATCTAAATGTTATGTCTAAATCTAAATGTTAAATTTATATCTAAATGTTAAATGTTAAATCTAAATATTATATCTAAATCTAAATCTTAAATATATATCTAAATATTATATCTAAATCTAAATCTTAAATATATATCTAAATGTTAAATATTAAATCTAAATGTTATATCTAAATGTGTCGCCAAGTGTAAAGCTAAATATTTAGAAAATATTCAAATCCCCAAGGAAACCACGCCCACTGCAGTGGCTTCAAATCGCGCTGCACCGCCCCCATCCCACACTAAAGGGACTAAAGCCACGCCCACTGCCAACTCGGAACTTGCAGACAGAGCAACAACCAACAGCGGGACATTTTTAACAATTTTCACCATCTTATTCATCATTAAATTCACTTCTGACAACGTTTTAGGCAAGAAATTAACTGTTTAGATTTCGAATATAGGCAGTCTTGCGAAAATTGATGCCGAATTGACAGTTGCGGAGCTCCATGAAGTGAGGCGACAACTAGCAAGTCTGGAAACGTTTGGGGTTGAGTGTGGTTACTGACAGGCACAAATTATTAATACAAAAGTCTTAAGCTTGGTTTGCAGGCCCTAGAGGTTGCAATGTTGAGGTGGAGCTGGAGGAAAGCCCATATAGTGTTGAAAATGAAAAGGGTTCATCTTAGGGGGAAAGTGAAGCTGCCATTTCATGGCAATCTGATCTTCTGATTTGAGTTCTTACAGTAACCTGACTGTGTTGTTAGAGGAAAGATCAAGGATTCGCCAACAACATTAGGGTCCATCCCCTGGGGACCATGAGTTCAGACAAACGTGTTGGCCTAAGGAAAACAATGTAAGGTCGTTGGATTACAACAATTACAAGGTTCCATTCTCCGGAGATTGTGAATTAATTCTTGCCCCATAGTGGGTTAATCCCACATGGTCACTATAATAAAACCAAACCACAATCATCATTTGGAATATTTCCAACATGTCTTCCTCTGAAAGTAAGCTTCTGAAACATCTCGGCACCCGCTGAGGCAATTTTATGAGTCATTTATGTTGATCAACAACCCTTTCAACCTTTGCCATTATTACAGTCATTTCATGCTATTTAGCAGTTAACATCTCACTTAATGAGCCTTTGAGGGTGCTGGGAAGGAACTAGAAACAGCAGTGTAAAGGAGTGATGGTTGGTGAATGCCAGGGATTGACCTTACAAGAACTGCAGCACAGACTCTTCTCTAATCTACCTTCGCTGAACTGATTTTATTTCAGTGTCAGCCTGAATGGCTTTCACTGGCAGCTTTCCATTCAATAAAGAAAGGAAAAAAAGAAACTATGTAACTTTATCCAGATCATTACAAAGGTGAAGTAAGTTTCCCCAACTTTCTCTGTGCTGCACTGTTCAACCTAGAGAAATTGATGTAGTTCTTTAAGTTAAGTTTAAGTTTAAACATGCATTTATTTTGCACGTTTTAAGAAACCTGCTGAGTTTAAGCAGAGTCAGATTTGATGTACTCACATTAATATTGTTCAGCAGGTTATTGATTCATTTTTTTTTGTTCTCATTTGAGGCTACAACAAACCTCCCTTTGATTTTAAATGAAGAAAATGTGTCATCAACATACATTGAATTTGTTCTTCCAAATGTGTTTTTTGAAAGCAGCAGACACCCTCAAGCAATTTCCTGTGATTAAAGCTTGTTTATCATAAACACAAGACTATTAACGGTTCATAATTCCCTCAAACGCACCAGGAAGGTCTCAATAAAAGGCAATTAAATATGTTCCTTCGGGTTTACAAAAACTACGCCACACAAAACTGCTGCCTCAACATTAAGTGTTCAATGAGACTGTCAGCTACGAAAGGTCAAGCAGAGGGTTCATTTAATAAATCTCAACATTGAAAACATAATTGTTACACCTCTTCTTGTATTTGCCCATGGCTGTTGAAAAGTTTTTAGTGTGACTGATCAGAAGCTTTCATCAGGGCCATGAATGAGCCACAGCTGCAGTTCTGAGCACAAAGGTCATCTCTTCATCTTGATAATAGTTTGACACAGGTGTACTGTATATTAAAATGCTGAGCAGCTCTTGCTGCTAGAAATGTATCTTTTGGCAAACAAAATCATCTAAAAAATCATTTAAAATGAACATTTTTGAGATCACATTCTGACAAACTTGAAACTCAAAAAACCTGCATAGCCACTAGTCCTTGGCCAGGGAGTCATCCATCAATTTGTAATGCCTGGAGAACTCTGAAATAATTCTCTTTGCTTGGATAGAAGTGTAAGAATAGCATATACACACCACAGAAATTCCTGAGCAAGGTGATCATCACTTTAAGACATTCTGTCCATTTGCCATATCAGTAGAGCTTAACTTGCCTTGCAAATCGGTCTGTTGTAGGAACACAGTGCCCAGCAGCAACTGTCATGTCAACCAAGTCTCACATTATTATAGCCAGTAGTCCATTAACTAGTTAAATTTTCAAATTACAAAAAAATCCCAAAACATAAAATTTTCAAAAAACAAAATATTTTAAAATTCAATTGTGTGGCTGTTAGGGTATTAACTAGTACGACGTAAGGTATTGGCTTTGACTAAATACAAATTACATAGGATATAATGAATGTAGATCTATAATATAGAAATATAATATATAATATAAGCAGTGTTGGGAAGGATACTTTCAAAACGTATTCTGTTACAGAATACAGAATACATGCCCAAAAATGTAATTTGTAAGTATTCTGAATACTTGGATTACTTCCACATTGAATTGCATTTTATAAGTTTAGGAATGCGGCCATCATATACAGCTTACTAAATAGGCCTATTCTGGTGTGTTCTTCTATTCCAACTGGCTGAATGTGTACCTAAACAAGCAGATAGATTTTTGTATTTGTAGTCTCGAACTGCATACTACAAAAATCTAACCGCAGTCTAAGCTACCACAAGCTAATTTTAGCTAATGTTAGCTAACATGCAAAACGGGCCTAGTCAGTCTTTCAACGGCTCTGGGGATATTAAATCAGCACGTAGGAGAATGTAAAGTCGCACGTCAACTATAAAATAGCAAGGTGACCAGTAAAACTACAGCAGACGACTACCCTTGGCTAATAAAAAAAAAACTTACTTCAAGATGCTTCTTCAGGTTGGAGGTGGAGTAATTTGGACGCTGAAAGGAGGTTGGTTGCTGGCAAGCAGAAATTGCAGTGCACAGTTATAGTTCGTTCTCCCTGTTCTTTCTTTAATGTGAAATGCTGTTTGAATTTCCAAGATAGAAATGCATTCCTGCCCTGGCTCTGTTGTGCCGGTTCCGGCTCCATCTCTACCTCTATCAGTGATCACGCAAATAGCAAATTTTTTTGTTTTCATTTTGGGGCTTCTGGGAAATACATGGAGTTGCGAGAGTGAATAAACTCGTGAAACAGAGAAGTATCGTCATGTAATCCATTGATTTCAACAATGTAACTGTATTCTAAATACCAACTATTTAAGTTGTAACTGTAACGGAATACAGTTATTCATAATTTGTATTCTGAATATGTAACGCCAGTACATGTATTCCGTTACTCCCCAACACTGAATATAAGATTGTTCAGATATCATCATTTATGCTTTCAGGAAAATGCTCATGCTGATGCTAAACAAGTATAATGTTTACCATGTTCACCATTTTAGTTTAGCGTGTTAGCATGCTAACATTTGCTAATCAACACTAACAATTAACGATTGACAAATTTCAATCAAACCACTAGAAAGGCTAAAAATGTTTTGGCTTGCTGGCGGTGAGGTCTAAGGATAGTGAAATTGAGTGCATTCAGCCGTCCGTCTTTATGGGAAACACTGTCCAACATCAGGATATCCAGACAACTGGCTGTGAATATTCATTGTATTAAGAGGACGATGTCTAACGTTTTGGGGACCACCTGACCTCCCTGCTAGCACCACCATCAGGCCAATATTTTCAACTTGGACACAACAAAACATTGATGCCTCCCGGATTATGGCATCTTTTCCACTTTATACACCCCATGAACTTCTCTCTCACACCACACTGAGAGCAAACTATCACCTGTGCATACAGAATAACAAGTACTCCAAACTGTACGCCAAACTACACGCCATAGTACTATGTCTGTCTAGTGAATAATTTCTGTAATTTGCCCTCATTCACATCACAACAGAGGTTGTTTAAGGTATTTGAATAAATTGTTTTTCTTTCGAGGACAGTCTCAATATCTCATAATGTAATGGTCTGATGAAGTTTGTTGAGCATATTTTATTCCTAACACACTCAGTATTAGCACTTTAATATATTGCAGCTTTTGACTTATAGGCTTGTTAACTTGTAGTTATGACTAACAAAATAGAAAACATCCTTTTGTACAGATTCTTGGAAGGATCTTTGTTTCCACATGATCACTATAAGACACATCAACAAAGCAGTCAGCCATACTGTATTTAAACTGAAGAAGCACTCTAGCCTGCTGCCTCGAAAGTTTTGAAATCAGTTTTTTCATTTTTAGGGCCCAAGCGCCGACAGCGGCGAAAGCCCTATTGAAACTGAAGGAATTATTATTCTTTCTTTTCCCGTGCAATGAATCGCCTATTTGGGGACCTTATCATACTCAAAAACTCACCGAACTTTGCACACGCATCAGGCCTGGTGAAAGATTTTATATTTTAAGGGTGTCGGGAATAGGCGCACAAAAATGGCTCGCTAGCGCCCCCTACAATATTAAAAAAATTGAGCCTCTGCAGTACGTTTAACGTAGACTGACGAAACGTGGTACACATACTGTATATACCCTAAACCCAACAGGAAGTCCGCCATTTTGAATTGAAAGTTAGTGTGATTTTGGCCATTTCCACATGTCGTACTTTAACGAACTCCTAGAGATTTCATCCGATCGACTTCAAATTTGGTCTGTGCCATCTTAAGACCTTAAAGATGAAAAGTTATTAAAAGAAAAACTTTTCGTCATAGGGCATGGCCGTGGCGGGGCGGCCATTTTGTGAGTTTTGCCATCGAAACAGGAAGTGGGTGTAACTTGAGTGTACATTATCCAAATGGCTCGAAACTTTTCAGGATTCATAAGGGTCCAACAACGACATCTACAGGCCGATATTGGCTCAAAGTCATAGCGCCCCCTAGTGGCAACAGGAAGTAGATCTAAAAGTCAAGGTGCTATACTTTAACAAATCAAGGAATACAGGCAATGCTTGTCAGATTGTTACTCTAGATGAGAGAGTAATTGAACGAGTATCAGTCTACAAATATCTTGGCTTCTTCTTAGAAGAAAGTTTGTCCTTTAAGCAGCATATAGAAAGTCTAACAAAAAAACTTAGAGTGAAGTTGGGTTTTTATAATAGAAACAAAGGCTCTTTTTTTTCTCTTTTATTGCGAGAAAAACACTTATACAAGCAACATTTCTGTCAATGCTGGATTATGGTGATATTTTATACATGCATGCAAATCAATCTTCTCTGAAAATGCTGGACTCAGTGTACCATGCAGCACTAAGATTTGTAACTAATTCCAGTTTTCGTACTATCACTGTAGCTTGTATGAGAGTGTTGGTTGGCCTTCTTTGCATAATCGCAGGTTGGAGCATTGGTATATTTTTCTCTTTAAGGCCATACTGTGTAAATTGCCTTCTTATTTATGTTCTCTCTTGACTCCTAAAGTCACTACAGGGAAATGTAATCTTCGATCACATGGGCAAATCATGTATGACATTCCCCGAACGCGAACTGTTTTCGGTGAAAGTGCCTTTAAATTTTTTGCTCCATCATCCTGGTATAAACTGCAGAAACCTCTTAGGTTAGACTAGCTACCAACATTGATACAGTTTAAAATTAGGATAAAGGATTACTTGAGTACTATATGCACATGTGCTGCTATTGAGTGCTGCTAGTGATTATGTGGAGATGATGTTAATTTGCCAACCCGTTTTTGTTTTATGTTGTCTGTTTTTGCTGTATATTTTAAATATGGAACTTTTGTGCTGCTGTCTTGGCCAGGACTCCCTTGAAAAAGAGATTCTGAATCTCAATGGGATTATTCCTGGTTAAATAAAGGTTAAATAAATAAAAAATAAATAAACAAACTCCTTCCACAGATTTAATTCAATAGACTTCAAATTTGGTGTGTGCCATCTCAACACCTTAAAGATGAAAAGTTATTGAAAGCAAAACTTTTGGTCAAATGGCATGGCCGTGCATGTCGGCCATTTTGAGTGTTTAGCGATGAACGAGAAAGTGGCTGTAACTAGAGTGTACATTGTCCATTCTGCTTGAAAGTTCCCACAATCGACAATGGTCTAGGCCTGAGGACATCTACAGGCCAATATTGACTTTTGGTCATAGCGCCCTCCGCTGGCAACAGGAAATCAGCCTTATATGACAAACATCATCCGATTTACATGAAACTTAGAATGTGTGGTCTACTTGTGATACTGAGCCGGCCCCTTTACTTTAGCCACGCCCATATACTCAGGCCACGCCCCCTTTTATGGCTTTTGAACCGTTTAAGGTAGAGTATTGTGTGAGGTATCACTGAACTCAGCAGAATTCCTTATTCATTGGTTTGGCCCACCCCCCCATGCTTAAGCCACGCCCCCTTTCATAACTGGTGACCCGTTTAAGGTAAAGTCTTATGTGAGGTATCTTTGAACTCAGCAGAGTTCCTTTTTGATTGGTGATGGTTTGACCCACCCCCTATGCTTTAGCCACGCCTCTTTTTACCAATGACCCGTTTTATGTACACTATTGTGTAAGGTATCATTGAACTCAGCAGAGAGTTCCCTTTTCATTGGTGATGATTTGCAGGCTCTGAGTGCTGCACAAATGCACGGTCGCAAGGAGCCGTGTCCGCCAATAACCCTGACGCGCGCAGAGGAGCAAGGGCCCGTCCAACACTGCTTGCAGCTTTAATTAGGGCCCGAGCGCCGACAACTCCTCCTAGAGATTTCATCAGATCGACGTCAAATTCGGTCTGTGTCATCTTAAGACCTTAACGATGAAAAGTTATTAAAAGCAAAACTTTTCGTCCAACGGTGTGGGCGTGGTGTGGCAGCCATTTTGAGCATTTATCGATGAACGAAGAAGTTGTTGTAACTTTAGTGTATATTTTCCGCCAGTAACCCCGACGCGCGCAGAGGCACGAGGGCCCGTCCAATGCTGCTTGCAGCTTTAATTCTATTTGAGACTGAAATGAGAGTATTAAACTGTTCAGTGCTACACATACCAAAAAAAGGGCCCCTGTCTCCAGGCTGCCTGTTTATTGTACCTTCGAAGACGAGTTGCTCCTCTGTAATATGTTCATTACAGTCTCATTATGCTAATGTGATGTACTTTGTTCCTCGCTGCTCTGTTCGGCAGGCCAGTTGGCGGTGGGAACCTGCGAGATAGTGATGCTCAACAGAGACAGCAGCGTTCCCAGACGGACCATCGCTAGGCAGACGGCCCGCTGCGCCTGCCGGAGAGGCCAGATTGCTGGGACCACCAGGGCGAGGCCAGCATGTGTAGACGGTGAGTTGAATGACCTTTCTAGCCCTGGGGAGGGAAACTGTCCCATAGAGGGCAAAAAATACAGATTTTAGTTGGATTAAGTCAAAACAAGAGGCCCAATGGTTAGAAAACCTAGTGAAAAAATGTGTCCTGTAAATGGAAATGGTTCCACCTCTCTCCCGCTGTAGTCCTTTTGAGCAAGGCACAGAAACAGCAAGTGAGAATGTATGAATGTCAAGCAGGGTGCTCTGGATAGCAGCAACATTCTGTGGATAAATCCATGTTGAATAAATTAAAAAAAGGTTCCTCAGTTGGTCCTTAGGAACATTAGAAACAGCTTAATTTTGTAATTTAATTCAATGGAAGTTATCGTATTTATTGAAGTACAACCATTACTATTCCCATAATAGGCACCTCTGTCTCACATGTAGTAACCATGTAATGTATAACTATAATGAACACCAACATTCTGGAAGTGTGTCAGGACCCTCTAATGTTTGTGTCTACATGGGGTCCATGGCATGAATCTCTGCTTTAGATCACTTTATTACTTGCACAGCAGTGTTGTGATTAAACTCGAATTATTCTCTGAGCATTTTTTTAGTTTGAACTAAGATTTGACTTTAATGTGCACCAAGTGAACACTGGATGAATGCTCATGGCACTCTCTTTTTTGACACAGTAGTGAATATAAAGTTAATGATGTACTTTAAAAGGATATTATAAATAACTAGGTTAGTTAAATGAATAGTTTAACATTTTGGGAAATACACTTTGTTTGTTTTCTTACCAAGTGTTAAGAAGATCAATACTACTGTCATATCTCTACGGTTAATCTAAAGCTGCCGTGTGTAGCCGTTTATCTCGGCCATAAACACTGGAAACTGGCTGGCACAGAGGGCGCCTTAACAAAAAACAGTCCCAGTGGGAATCTAATATTATAAACAAGACATAAATAAAGCAGTAAATAACATTAGAGTAAATTACAGCAGAATCCGTAGACCTTTTTCATGGAAGACATTTTGACATAACAGGAACATCATGAAAAATCATAACAGGAAAATCACAGTTGTAACTATTAACATTATTGATAGATCCATTCCATTATGTGCCCCATTCCAGTGAACCAGCATGCACAATACCAGGGCCCTACATCTGGCACACCTGCGTGCAATGTAGTTATTAATGTTATATCAGTCAAAGACACTTGCATTAGGAAATTACCAATTATAGTTGGCCAATTGCTCTTAAATTTCCCATAGTCATTTTCAGTTCATGCTTGTATTTTAGGTAGGGTTGGGTATCGTTTGGTTTTTTTCTGATACCAGTGCTAAAACAATACTTTTAAAACGGTGCATAGAACCGATACTTAAAAAAATAGGGTAATAGGGAAAAGGGTATTTTACAATAACTTTGAATGCACCACAAGGCTTACTAGTTTCAAGTGAACGCACCACGTCTGTTTTGTTTTTCCGACAACTGCAGCTGCACACTGCTTAACGTCCCGCTGTTGGAATCCTCTACAGTGAAATACAGACACTCTTTACACCGTTTAGCTGTCAGCATTTTAACCGTGTTTAATCCAGCTGCTAGCTAACGGTAGGCTAACATTACCTGCTGTCAAGTGACGTGTTAACTAGCGCCACGTGTAGCGATGCTCCTGTTGCCTCTAGCGTCTATTTCAGAGAATCAGAGAGCAGTGCAGAAGGCATTTAAGTGGCACCAAAATGAGGCACCAAAATCCGCGTTGCAATTCGGTCCAGTAGATACCGGTCGTTTAGGCACCGGTTCCGTATTAGCATCAGGTTTCGGTACCCAACCCTAATTTTAGGTTTCTCCTTGAACATGTTTCATGCTTTAAAAACAAAACACATTATTTTTCTTATACTCTCTGTCTGAATATATACCTGTATTCACCCTCTGTCTGAAACACTCCCTGTCTCTTTAAGCCCTCTTCTCTGATGCTTTTCCGTATTTTCTGTCATATCTACAATGTTAAAATGTTGGATTCTAATGTTAAATGTGGCCAAAACTGTTCTGAACGCTTCAGTTTTAACAGTTTTTTCTACTCTCGGCTGAGTGTTACGCAACACTAAGCCGGCCTTCTCTGGCCTTCTATGAATGATCATCTGCTCCAGGAAGGCAGGACTGGAGTGTTTTTGTTTTTTTTAAGCTACTGCTGTGTTAACATTGTCGCATGTAGCTACATGCTAATGGCAGTAAAAGATGTCTCAGATAGAACAAAATGTATGGACTTCCTTCTTTCTTCATTAAAAGCAACTGCCGATGTAATTTGGTTGTTTAACCAGCCAATCGATAATCGCTTTGCGTGTCTCCCTTTAGACTGTTTGACTCCCAACTATGTGATTGGTTGTCTACATTAGATCTCCTCCAGTCAGCCCTTGTGACATCAGCAAATTATCAATTGCTTTGTGCCTCTTTCGTTGTCTTCATGTTGAATTTTCCTCTTCCGCTGTTTTTTTTTAAATATACTCTAGCTGAATAAAGATCTCTTGTAATACAGACTGTGTGATGTTCATCCACTCTCTAAGATAAGCCCCCTCTGTGTTATTGGACCATATCTAGAGGAGGGTGATAAGTCAGATGAGACACAGTCCATCTGTGATGCTGATTGGATCTCACAATATCACAATCACATGCATCTATTAGTTCCATCTCGCAATGACTCATGTTAGCCTTAATCTAATAGCCCTGACATGAGACCGCAGTCCCACAGCCTGTGTCACGCTCCCTACACTGCTTTTAACCACCACTCCCTCTCTGCAGACGCCTCTCAGTAACACTCAGCAGATGCTAATTTACTTACAGAGAGCTATGATTACAGCAGCAGGAAATTGATTATTACGGGCTTCCCACTGCACCACACCCTACACTCCATTAATAGCCAGTGCATTAAAGATGCAACATGTTGCTCACAGGCTTGTTTAAAGGCTTTCTGCTGACAGCTAAAAAATGTGTCTATAATCACAAGGTGGAATTTCTGCATATCGAGACCACAATGGGTCTAATGCTGCAACTGTTCAGATATCCTCTCTGACCTTTAATTCAGGGCATATTCAGTTAGTCTTGCTTTTGATGTGAATTCCCATAAATGCCTTTGCCCTTCTAAGCACATAAACCAATTTACTGACTTTTAGACATGTTTCATTTGTGTCTCTCACTGAGGCTTTGGCATACTCCAGTTTTTTCACTGAGCTGTTATTAACAAAGCAAGGGCTCACTGTCCTCTGGGTCAATTTAATATAACTCATTCACAGCAGCAGCAGGAGTGGATCATTGGCTCTTTTAGATGTGAGAACTTGTGAACTTTTTGTCATATGATTATTCCTCGCTTTAAGCATACACGTGAACACAAAACCTGGTTTGCTTTTTAGTAACTTGATATGAATTGCTCTTTTTGAGATTGTGAGTCATATGCACAATCACTTAATTATAGTATAAACCTATTAGAGTCCAGGTTTATAGCATCGTCTGCCATTTCAGTGCTTTTTCCTTTTTTCCAGAGAATATCAAGTATTTCTGTCCTTTCTGTCCTCCAGACAAAAATAAAATCTGTGAAAAATTGGTTTTGTTGCCTTTTACTCCACACCGCAAAAGTACAAAGTAATGTACATCCACTCTGATGTGGGAAATGCCCTCCTGTCAAGACACATAAAAAGAGAAATGAACTCTCAGCAGTATCTGACTACCAGAGACAGCAGAAATCCAGGTATTACACAACATTTCTGTAATCCATTATTCATAGCATTCTAGTGTAACTCTAGTTTGGAATGATTTGAAAAGAGGTAGAAAGAGCTTTACATATAACCGCATCATCCCCTGTTCAGTTTCAGTGGGGGATCTTTTTTTGCATGTTGTTGCCCTCTCTCACTCCCCTTGTGTCCTGGTTGTATTTACATTGTCACCATCTAATAAAGACAATATAATCTAAAAAAACAGATGAGATAAAGAGTCGTTGCAGCAACGATCCGTCAGAGCTGTGAGCCAGGTGAGAATGTCAGTGGTTGAAAGCCTGATTTCTTGACCCTTCCCTGTGTAGCGGGTACAAATATTTGCTGGCCCTTTAAGAGTTGAGCTCATGTGAACGCACAGGTGAGGCACGGACAGAGTCAGAGCGTGGTGCGGATGCGCAGAGAGGACAGAGCGGTAGCTGTGGGAAGCTATACTGTTGCGTCTAAAGTGATGATTTAAAGTCTATCGAGTGGTTATATAACGTGTCCTAAAGTCCGTAACGGGGTTACGTTTAGGTTTCCCGTTTACTTTGCTTGTGTGAGCGACAAAACCGAGCTCCAGTGAACCAAAGTTAGTGTTAGCTTAACCGAGCTGCAGAGCGACGCACAGACACAGACTAGCTAGCTACACAGAAGAAGACGG
This sequence comes from Zingel zingel, assembly GCA_023566125.1. Classification (NCBI taxonomy): domain Eukaryota; kingdom Metazoa; phylum Chordata; class Actinopteri; order Perciformes; family Percidae; genus Zingel; species Zingel zingel. The sequence goes on from CM042318.1 coordinate 10,186,550, forward strand.
CTGGGAGAGCATTCAAGTGAGAGTCTAGTGCTGGTGTTCATATCGTCTAGGTCGCTAGAAGTGCTAAAGTTAACTTTACAAGAGTTTTGTAGTAAGCGCTAGCTAGTTTGAGCGTCGTGGATATCGAGGAGTGCTGTGTTGGAACGTTACCGCCACCCCTCCCCACTTTGTGTGTGAACAGCGTGGTAAGACGCGATCTCAAGTTTGTAGCTGTGGGCACAGGGAAAACGGCGGTTTTTCCTCCGCGGGTGCGACGGGTTCCTTAGGAAGTTTACCCTGCCAGCTATCAGACATCCTTCAAGTGAAATCTCTGCTGTTTGTTGGTAAAATCTGCACCACACTTTGCTATTAACACTGGCAACACAAGATACTGTGCGCAGTCGGAACCGAACTGTGATCTGGACCAACTGACGCCGCGCTTGTGCTCTCTCACTCACACACACACGCGCACACTCATATGCACTGGAAGGGACATCAGACTTCTTTAAACGTACATTCCGTGCATTCGCACCTACACCACACCAGCGCCTAATGAACTGGGGTCTCATTTATAAACGTGGCGTACGCACAAAACGGGGCTGAAAATGTGCGTACGCCACTTCCCATGCAAAGGTTGTGATTTATAAAAAACAAACTTGACGGGAGAATGTGCGGTCCTCCACGCAAACTGACCCATGCGTACGCACATTTTGGAGACAAAATAGGAATTAGCGATGCAGATGGTGAGGTGGTGAACTGAAGTCAGACTGCAGAAAGTAAATGGGAAGAACGATTACTCGTAATATTTTCAAGTATTGATGCCTCACGCACATTTTTTTCCACTCCATATCATCCACGTTACCATGAAGATTAAATCCAACAGTGTTATTTGCACTTGTACTGAGGGATAATTGTTCCATAAACACCTCCAACTCAAATCTTAAATAAAAATGTGTTCTTAATATTTAATCGGCGCTGTCTCGCCGTCACATTGTCCGCTACGGAGCGCAGGAGGAGGAGACAGCCCGACTGCATGGAATACAGGATAGCATCAAATACCCTACCATTAGATAACGGCAGAACAGAGTGTAAATAACTAATTATCTGTCTTCAATACTGTGCATATATCATCAAATGTCAAAGTCCGAAAATACAGCCGTTAAGCTCTCGCGCAATCGTTACACTTAATGTCCTCGTTATCAGTCTGAACTTTAAAAAGTTTGTTTGCCTAATACTTTCTTTCGTCTTCAAATTGTATCTCGGTCCATCCCGGTCCAAATACAGGTCCTCGCCACTCTGGGGGCAACTGGCTGTTTCCAGAGGGAAATGTCAGACAGCTAAGTGTTTTTATTTTTTTATAAATATTATATAATCTTATATATAATCAAGTCTTGTTTGGATATAATATATAGTTCTGTTAAATCTTATTATATACATCTGGTATATCGAAGCTGTCCCTGAGTGCCGTAATGCCTGCTGTTTTGGACGTATTATTAATACATGTAGTTATAGATCAAGTTTCCCTACACTGTGCAAGAACAGGCCGAAATTATAATTCAAAAAAATAATTTTCAGCAATTCCTGAACATCTGAGAAGTTTTTTGCTTTTTCTCCGCCTGTCATCATGATTCGGTGTAACAACTGCCAGTGTCATTAACATACTGATCAGCATTCACGAGGTGCTTTGCATTGACTATTTATGGTTAAAAATGGGCATGGACAGGGCGGGATAAGGGGCTGATTCACGTGCACACTTAGGGGTAATCTGTGATTTATGAAGGGAACATTGCCTACAGGTGTGAGTACACGGTTTTATAAATCAGACTTATTATTTTATTTTATTTTTTTTTTGGCGTACGCCATTTTGGGCTTTTGGGCAGTACACTTATAGTAAGGATCCTACGCACAGTTTTATAAATGAGACCCCTGAGCTGTACAGCAACGGCGCTGGTACGTACACCGGTGCTCAACAGTACTCACGCCCACTCATACTGCTGAAGACCGAGAAAGAGACAAAAACTCAGCTCATTCATATTGACAACACCCACACTGGAAAGGAATGTTTTCTTTTAGTTTAACCACTGTTGAAGTTAACAATGAGAATGTTTTCATGTTATATGCCTGTCATGAGGTAATCATATTTGGAGAAGGGTGAAAGGTTAACTTTGTGGTCTTAAGAAGCCTAAACTGTCATTGAACGCAATCTTCTGATGTATGTTATCTCTAAATGAAAAATGTTGTGTTCATTAATGACAATTGATAACAGTGAACTCAAACAGTAAATAAAATGGGTTTATTCCAAAATTCATACAATGCATTTTGTTTCATATTTCATTACCTTATATTCATATATTACTTACCTGGGGGTAGGGGCGCCTCACCTGTTTAGCTAGGTTTACGTAAAGCATGGGTAGTGTCAGATCCTTTCAGCACTTACTGTGCATACACTGCACATACTTCAGGTGGCCACCATATAATCTGAAGCCCACTTTACTTTGCCTAATAAGCTGGTGCTAGCCCAGGCTGCTAAACAGTGGACAACCTGCTCATTTATTTGAACACTGAGGCCATAGGCATTGGATGTGGGGGACCAAGATCCAGTCCCGCTCAGTCCTCCCCAGATTAAGTACTGAGTTACCCATACAAGGCAGCGGCAATAATCCTTACCGTTCCACCTGTATTTCTTAAGGTTTTTAAGAGTCTGCCTTTGCATGGAAACACCCAGAGACAATAAACTAATCTTGGAAAGTAATTTTGTTGGCGGAACACTTTTTCTGTGGCAGTCTTTTTTGCTAATAATAATAGTGTTTTTCTAAAGATGTGATTCACAGGTGAAGCAATGCCAGAGACAATAACATCTTCCCAATCTCTTCTGCACAGTCCGCTTTGTTTGCAGTAGTGCGATAATGACGCCAGATCTTTTTTTGAATGTGAAATGTGAGAGATACAGTAACTGTAACATTGCTAAATAGGAACAAAGTGCAGAGAAGTAGAAGCAAACACACTAACAAGTTGCATCTGTTGGAGTGTGAATAAATAACTAAACTTATATTAGGCAACCAAACTTATGACTAAAACATTGTCCTTTGGCCGTTTGGCGTGGCATCTCCAAGTCTCAGCAACCAGGATCCTGATCAATAAGATATAGTAGTACATAGTGAGCTCAACAGGTGAGGCAATATGTGAATGCTGATCAGATAAGCCAACCTTGGCCATCACTCCCCACTAGTGGGATTGTGGCCTGCCAGCACAAATGTTGAGCATCCAAGACAGCTCCAGAATCAGCACCATGGACAGCAGTCAATACAGATTTATTTAAAGTCATTTTCTTGGAGGCTTAATATGTGTCCCAGTTCCATACTCTAGCTGGGTTCATCTGTAAAGTGGGTTCATGCTAGAAAAGTGACACAATTAAGTATACTCAAAGGTGTCTGTATGACTTCCTTATACATTCATCAAGTGCAGTATCTCAGCAGCCACAGCCGGGATTTTTAATGAAATTCACAGATATTACACCTCTTAACATGGTTTTTAAGCCTTTTCACTTCCAGTTATGGTGATTGGCATGTAGGGGTGGAGGGATTACAAGTCAAACTAAAACTTTAATAAACATTCTCTCTCACCCTGCAGGTTTGACTAATGTGGAATTTAGTGCACAGCGATTCTTGGATTACAAAAGTACAAAGACCATTTTGTACCCGAGTAGCAAGGAACAGAGGCTAGTGCACATAATCATGAGCTTTGTTTTCTGTGATAAGAATGGTGCTAGTGCTACTTTTCACACAGTACACAGCTACACTGATGTTTGTCTATGGTTGCAGTTGACCTTTCAGAGTGTATCCAGCCAACTTTACGGGCCCTATCTTGCACCCGGCGCAGTGCAAAGCCCAACGCAAGTGTCTTGGCTAGTTTTAAGACCGACACAGTTGTCAATTTCAAATGCACCTGCGCCCATCTTTGCGCCCATGGGCGTGCTGGTCTTACAAGGAGGTGTGTTCAGGTGAATTCTTGGCGTATTGCTATCTTGAGGCAGCGGGAAGTGATCGCGCCATTGACCAACAAGTGGATTTGGACATGCCCTAAACACACCTCTGCCATGCGCTTCACGCCATGCGCTTAGTTAACCCTTGTGTTGACTTTGGGTCACATTGGCCCGTTTTTAAATTTTTGTTTTATATCAGAAAATATTGGACGTAGAAATAAGCGCTGAAAATGTGTAGAAGAAAAACTAAAAAATTTAAAAAGTTGGAAAAAACAAAAACAAATTGTGAAAAAAGGCATCACAAATGTCAGAAAAAAAACCTTGTTTTTTTCAAGGTTGAAACGAAGACAACACAAGGGTTAAAATGGGGCCCTACGAGTTAAGATTGGAGAATCTCATCTGGACAATTATACTCAACAGCAAAAGCTCATTGATTTGAATATCTTTGCTGTTTCCTGTAATGAATATAAACCAAAATCCAAGGCTTACAGTACGTATAGTGTAGCCTTTGGGACAACAGTCTGCAACTTGTGGCCTAAAGGTGACAATTAGACGAATATTTTGATCTCCCTTGCCATCTTGCTAGTATTCACACTTCTATAATGACATACCAACAAGCCTAAGCCCTGCAGCGAATAAAGTTTATGTGACTTACCTAGGATTTGATAAGCTGATTTACCAAGAGAGCGGCTGCGTTGTTCTAGCAGCATGTAATGTTACATGTTACTCCTTTTTTGATTATTTGTACTCAATTCCTCACTATGAGACAAGTTTATTTCTTCACAAAATAACTTCTTTTGTAAGTCTTTTTAAGGCCATATTTCAAGGTTTTTTTGCCCTGTTTTTGTACTGCTGTGTGACACTGTTGTGCAGGTTTAGTCTGCACACTGTACACAGGAGGATTATGTGCTTTTCCTTGCTTGTCTCCCTGCTCTCACTCTAATCTGCTCCCTGACTCTCTGCCGCTCCTTCCCCTTCTCTGCTTGGCCCGTTGTTGCCATGCCATCACATCACACTGTAATCCTATGTAGTTTGATGGCCACCATGATAAGAGTCTGCGGGCTGCAGGGAGACTGTTTATATGCTGGCTGAAAGCTTCTGCTTTTACACTCCTGCACAATGATTATTGACACTAAATGAGCCAAAAAGTGAGAGAAAGGAAGACTTTCTTCAAATGTATAATGCAGACACACAGTTGAGAAGATTTATTGTATTCTTAATTTACCTCAGCTGCAGAGAGAAGCAGACCTTGATTTCAAAGAAGCTTATCTTTGACACAGAAAAGAAAGATATATGATCCCTTTTTTCTAGATCTACTCTAATTTCAATTTGTTGTTGATGTTTGCTGGTAATGCAACTCAACACTTCTTCAGGTTTACTTGTTGTCTTGATAAATTCATAAAATCCCAGCACAAATTACGTACAACAACACTGTCATATCATACTCACTGATCTGTTTCTCTTCTCAAACAAAAATACTGTTTTTATTTACTAATTATTAACAAGTCTACAATCTATAAGTTACAGTTAATGACAGCACTTCCTGCCCAGATGTATATGCAGAGTTGAGTTTTACTGATAGTAGCTAAACAGCAATTACAAAAGTTTGGGAAGAAAAATATTTTGGAACTTATTAATAAAGATCAGGCGTACACAAAACCACAGAATGGCTTCTCAATTTCTAATCAATGCAGCCTAATTTTTCCATCCATGTCAACAACAGCAAAACCAAGCAATTCTATATTTCTGATAAAAGTGGAATCGTTTTCCAGCCCTAAAATGCTGCAAACAGACAAATTCATTTAAAATATCAATCAATACCTTCTTTTCCACAGAGCAGCATTTGTAAATCAGCAGAAAAAGGAAAATTAAATATCTTGTTAGTTTCATCATTATTAGCAAACCTCACTTAGGACAGCATCGCACCCACAGATGTAGAGATAGATAGATCTCAAGTTAGAGAATCAGCTCTAGATTTAGGTTGTTAATACAGTATCAAGATGCTGCCAGATGGGTTTTACTATATCTGGCAAACTTCCTGGTTTGATGACATATTGATAAACCAGCCAGAAATACAATGCCATTTTAAAATAAAAGCCTCCAAAAGAAAATGCAACAAAAAACAATCTGAGTAATTCAACAGCTTGCTCAACAAAAGTATAGTCATTTGGAGCTTGGCTGCTGGTCGCTTTTATAATGTGTTTTAATGTTGGATTTTCCTGTTGTCATAATTAGAAGTGAAAGACCATCTGGCAGCAGGTTGTGCTGTGTAGAGGACAGAGGGTTGAAAATCTGGTCGCTACAAATTATTATTCAGCCAGAAAGCCTGTAAAAACCTGTAAGTGTTTCTGGTGCTCAGCAAAGCTAGTTAGCTAATCTTGTTGGATATTTATCAAAAAGCGTCATTATTAGGATGATTATTAAATTACCAGTAGAGGCACACAATATATTGTTTAGGTTCATGCATCACTTTATGTTTAACATACTCTTTCCTATCTCTCTGAAATTGTGTCTTTTAGTTTATTGTACTTCATCTTAATGCATTTCACATGAGCTGCCTGTGGCTTTGGTAAAAATGTGATGTTATTTTTTTACTTCTGCAGAGGAAGGATTTCATCAGACTAACAGTGTGTCTGGTTTAGGACTCACTGTTGTGCCTCCTGTCCTGCTCTGAGTCTCGTCTGGCAGTGCTATGTTGTGCAGGGCAGAGCTTGGCACTGTGCACGGGGGGGGGACAGATGGTCTTACGTGTAAAGTAGTTGGAGGTCCAGAACCTTATCCCAGCAGGGTCTCTGGCAGCTTACAAGCCTGGCCCGACGTCCACTGTCCCTGTGTGGGACTCCGACAGCGCCGGCAACAGTATGGGCCACCCAGGTGTCAACCAGACAGACACTCTATCTGTCTCTTCCAACCACCACAGCCAGCTGATTCACCTCTGCTGCTGCTGCTGCTGTTGCTGCTGCTGCACACTGCCAACATCACAAACAGGAAAACATTATACAACAGGCCTGAAATCAGGTTCAAACACAAAACGGATATCATAATAAAACCACAATAATCCTCAGCCATTTGCATAATAGCAGCATGTAATTGATACTCTAAGATGAAATATAACTGCAGACAGATATTTTAAGACATTTTTTAAAGTCTGCTCAGCATACAGTTGATGTGTGTGTGGGTGGTTGTACCATATAAGCTTTTTAATGTGTCCACAATTGCTCGTGCCAGCACATTGGACAGATAGGTTTGATGGATGGAGACAGGCTGAAGCCAAACTGCAGCGATGCTGTTTTGTAGCTGCTCGTGTTATTCATGATGTCGTTGTGGATGAAGTTATCATGGCGACGCTCTAATCCCAACCAATGCCGTACGACCGATCCACGGCTTACGGCACCATGCAATTCATCAAGTCATCATAGATCAAGTCACACTGTCATGGGCGGCATTGAAAAAGTAACAAGGGCAAGCTATCGAGTGCCTGGATACTGTAGCAGCAGCTGAAAAAGGCATTTATTTTAGCCAACCTCCGCGACTCTGGGCTGGCTGGGCTGATGCACTCCACAGTTAGTCAGCATTCCCGCCACTTTGCGGGCTCAGCTTATATTCCATGCCCTGGAAATTGAGGTGTGCTGGCCCTGTAATATACTCAAAACTACATCTGCAGCTGACTGATAAATCTACGCTTTGTCGCGCCTGACTGGTGGCTCTGAAAATGAAAACTCACCACGGCATGTTGCTGTGTCAAGAGGAAGGTCACTTACTAGATTTTCTCCTGCACACTGAGGAACCTCTGTTCACGGAGAAGCCAAAATGACCATTTTGTCTCCGTTTTAATATTTTCTTATGCTTGTTCGGTTCAATGAGACAGGTTTCTAGATTTTTTTTCTTCCACTGCTTCGTCTCCCAGCTGCCTGACTACACCGTGAGTGCAGGCTGGAAAAAACACGGCTCTTGTCTCGATGTGTCAACAATATCTATTATTTGCTAAGAGAATGGCTTTATATCTACAGAGCGGTAATTGTCTCTGCGTGTGTGTGTATGTGTGGTTATACACATGAGGGGTGCTTGATAAATGGCACAAGATGACAGATCTATATTAGAGTAGCAGTCAGGTTATGACACTCCAAAGACCAATTTCAGACTGTTAACAAGGCCTGGACCAGGAATACCTCACAGCAAAATGTCACAAGGCCTCCCTTTCCACACCTCCTTACTCTCCCTCTCTCCGCTCCTTCTCTGTTTTGCCCTCAGCTCTCCAGTGGGCATTCAACGAATTGTAGTTCCTCTCTTTCAATTTGGCGACCATGTTACCTCGTTCCACAGTGTGCTGCCCCCGGGGGATCGTGGGTAGGCAAGAGCAGCGGCCTCAGCCAGGTCCGCAGAGAGCTGATAACCTTTCAGTGTTGCTTTAGCACGCTGTGTAAAGAACAATAAGAGCTTATCAGCATCGACTACAGGCGAAGGCTAATTCAATGTCATGCAGACAGACTGCAGAGGGATCACTCTGACAGCCTGTTGTCTCCAGCAGACAAATACCTTTTAAGAAGACTAAAGTTCTTTCCAAAATCCAAACAAAACTCATTTCACAATTTTGATGCAACCTGTAACTTAAGTTTATACTGATCCAGTGACTTGATGCTAATTTTACTCATTTGTGCAGAGAAATTGACACCTACTGGACTTTGTACAGGTTCATGTCTTAACCTGAAATTGAAATATTTTTAAATAATCTACATCGATTGAGCTTGAATTGCCATGTCCCTGTTTTGCATGTGATCAGTGACCTTTGTTGCATTCCCTTCCCTTGTTTCCTGTCATCTCTTCACTGATGCTAATTTATAATAATATTTATAATAAAAAAAAGGTACGAAAATGCCTACAGAGAGCTTGAGTTTTCTTGTTAAAATGTACACCTTATAGCATTACATTTAATTTAAGTATTTCCAAAAGGCATCCTCACAGGAAACTTTAATCACATTATTTTTTTTAACAGAATACAATAAGGCTACTTTTTAAATTTAGAATGCAAATAGGAATGAAAATTTAAAAGCATGATCATTAGATTTTAGCAAAAAATTGACGTGCCATCATATCTCCGCAAATTCAGTACAGTCCCAATTACAGTACTGCGCTTCTTTTGCAAATATTTATCATTTCCCTTTTTACTTGAAGATAATGTCTTATGTACTTAGATAAGATGGCTAGTATTCATTGATCTGATACTGACTCAAATACACTGGAATTGTAATCCCTGTTTAAGTTTTGACCAATTTGTTGCTGCATTGAAAAGGTTTACACTTGAATTGTTAATCTGTATATTTATTTGTCACATTTCGTTTTACAAAGTGAGGAAAGCAATGTTAAGCCTGGTGTTGCCTTAAACAAAAAATAATGATCCCAGTCACCTCCACACGGTGAGGCATACAGCTTATTAATTACTGTTATCAGATTGGAACTCAGAATCAGCCTATACCCAAAGCCCAGGTATTGGTATCAGGACTGAAAAAAGTGGGATTGGTACATCCCTAGTGGCTATAGGGCTTTTTCAGCCATTGTTGCAAACCAATAATTTACTCATGCTCTTGCTATTCCTGCTGTGTAGCTCTATTCACTCCTGGTGCATAAAGACATGGCCAAGATTCTTGCAATATACTGCACAATATGTCTGGCCTTGACGGTGACGAGACAGGTAACATCAAACCATTTGAAGAGCTCGCAGGTAAACTATTTGGCGTATTGTCCACTGAGTGCAAGTTTGAGAGCCAATTGTACAATGTAGCTTCAGTAAAAGAATTCCAACAATATTATGTTGTATAATGGTACACATTACTTTCGACCTAGAACCTTTTACCTAGAATTACCACCAAAAAAAAAAAACTTTCAGGAGGAAAGTCTGGCAAAATGAAAAAAAAAAAAATGAATCTTTCTGTGCAGCTGCAGTAAAAGCAAGCATTAGAAGAAGAGTAATTTATGGAACGCCAGCTGGCCTGTAAAGGTTACTACCACAGGCAATTCAGACCTGGTAGTTCAACAAGAACCTAATTAAAATACTACAGGCTTGTAGACACATCAGCACATGAAGATGCTTTCCTGTCTAGTGAGCATAAAATGGACAGTTTTGTTTTTTTGTTCCAGAAAATGTTGACATTTTGAAGTCTCTGTCTGGGTCGGTGAATCTGTCTGTCTAATTTGCCTCTTTGCCCTCTTGTCTTTCGCCCTCTCAGCGCGAATTGTGCGGAGTCGTCAGTGGTGTGAGATGGCTCCCTGCCTGGAGGGGGAGGTCTGCAGCCTCCTGTTCAACCGATCTGGCTGGACCTGCACCAAGGGCAGTGGTCGCATCAAGACCGTTACGGTAATTTACAAGACATGACATTAATATACGCCATATGTACTTAACAGCAACACGCCAACATTTTAGCATGGGTAAACCCTGCAAGCTGATAAGTGTTATGTGAAGCGAGAGTCCAGGGCTACAGGCAGCACACAGGTATATCAATACTGAATATCAAAGTGTAGGAAACTCATGGTGAACTGCTCCCTGTGGGTTGGAATTGACAATCCACAATTTAATTATGAGACATCCTATTGGAACAACTCAAATAAACCAAACTTCTGGGTATCACTTCTTCATTTTACGTCATCTCTCTTGTACTCTGGACATTGATAATATTGGAAAGAAAGTCAGAAGCAGCAAAAACAGTACTTAATGTTACGAACATGGTCATATCATTATTGGTTCTAACCCACCTCTAATATTGCTCTAGTTTTTGCCCTGCAGCTAAAAAGGATTTATAAAAAGCTTCTAGATTAGCTCTGCGCTGTTAGTATCGCATTAGCTTTGACTTAGCATTTTGTTTTTTAGGTGAAGTTTTTCACCAGATAAACCTGAATTCTTCTTGGACCAGCTTAAATACACCAGCATCTTAAGGCCCTGACACACCAGCCAGACGGGCCGACCGTCGGCAGAAAAGGCAGTCGGACTGGTCAGTCGGGTCCCCGAGGTCCAAAAAATGCCTCAGAACACACTGAGGCGACGCCGACTTGAGCGTACGCTCTGCGCGTAATACGTCTCCATAGCAGCAGGCGGCGCTGCTCTGTATTGTTTCCATTAACAGTCTGATTATTTCCCAGGAAATGAAAACCGGCAGCTGATTGGACGAACGCGTCAGGTGGTTATTTTTTCTCCGGAAATTCACAGCCAGACTGTCATGGCAGCTTGTTCACATCTTCGTTCTGGTGTGTCTTCTCTCTTAGGAATGCTAACAAGGCTCAACTACAGTATCTCCTCCCAAAATTCAAATACATCACTTGAAACCATCCTGTACAGAACCTCTTCAGATTAGAGTCACCAAGTTACCAACTTGAACTGTATTTTCTGCAATATGGTCAGTTGTAATATAACTATGTAATATAACTTTGTAATGGTCATGAACCAATTTTTGCTGTAGTTCATATTCCACGTGTGTGATTATGGACCCCGACAAGACTAGCAACCCATAAAGGCCTGAAATGAAATCATCTGCTGTGACATCTTTTGAGGCCCCAAGTGCTACATGCTTGAACATTTCAACTAATAGACCGTACAATAGCGAGCAGTTCAGCAGCGGCTTTCTGCCCACTTTGATTCCATGTTGATTCACCTAACAATCAAACAAACCTGTCAAACCCAGGCCAAATATCAGAGGTTTTACCTTGAACATCTACTGTGAAACAAATACTGAGAAAATGTGGATTCAGATGTAAAACAGGAGCAGCTGATTAGATTAATTTACTCTAACAAGAGATCAGAGGTTTGAGGTTTTGGTGTCATGCTGAGAAAAATAATAATAGCTGACAACGGTCCATGACCTCTCCCTGACTTTGTGAGAGATTTAAATGAATACCAAACATGTTACATTTTTAAAGCCTTCAATATGGTGTCATCTGGACGCCTGTAGGCTCCTCTCACAATGCAACATGCATCCAATGTCTCAGAGCTTCCAATGCTGCAGTGCTGATTGAGGCTCTGCTCTGTGATTAACTTTTATTTGATTCACAATACACAGGGAACACAAAGCCAGCATGTCTTATCAGTAAGGGTTTGAGCTTTTAGATGTTGGTGTCATTATAAAGGAATAATTATTAATATTCATTATGAATGTTCGGAAGCCATGAGTGGAAAAACAAGCAAACTGTAAAGGCGCCTACAGACAGATAGCCCACTCTCCGAGCGCTACTGCTTGCCTGGTCAACTGCTGAGTCGCCATGGATACAGGTCTCAATTTCACATCATGCAACTTTATACTCAATGTAAATGGAGGGGTTCTCTGTTCTCTCTATAAAATGCAGGCTAGTTTTCCCACCAGGTGACTGTCTTGCTTCACCAATTAGCTAATCTGTGCTTGAAATGTCCATTAAGCAATTATAGTTAGACTCTAACTCTGGCTCCACAAGCATTTGTATGCTGCGTTTTGTGTTCAGTGGTTGGCACTGCACGAGTCCAGCTTTTTTTTTTTTTTTTTTTTTTCAATTCAGGTTTAAATTTTCTCTGTTGAGGGATGTAACTTACCGAGACAAAGCAAGTGAAACAGCACAATACAGCATGTTGATGTCAGCATGAGATGACAGGACGGACAGAGCAGGAGAGACTGCCTCATCGTCAGGTACACAAGCTCAAAGGTCAACCTGTGACTGGATCTCTTGATTTTCACTCTCTTTCTTTTATCTCCCTCACTTGTTGTCTCTTTATCTCTCTCTCTCTCTCTCTCTCTCCCTCTCGCTGCTCCTCCGCCTCCTCCATCCAGCAGCCCTGGGCAGCTGCAGCAGATTTCATGCACGCATTTCCATCGTGCTCTAATCTACCCTGACAGCACACTTAGGTTAGTGTTTTTGCTTTTGTACATACATTTACAAAAGAAATGCAGATTATGTGTTCCACTGCATATGCTTTATTAGCTGTTGCTAAGGAGAGTTTTATTGTAGGAGTTAATCACAAGTGATGCTGCTGTTTTTTATTTGAGCGGGCAGGGATAGAGAGGATTTGGCAGCAGAAGAGAGGAGGGTATCCAGAGGTATTTGTTGTAAGACCTGAAATGGTTGGATAGCACATTCTGGAAGATAAATGAGAAATCTATAAAGAGGATTGATCAGGCTGGAGCGTGGAGAGTAGATGGGGAGAGAGAGGGAAGGAGATAGTGCCACTCTGCCACTGGCCAAGCTCTGTCCGTCCACATCTGTGTGCGAGTATCTGAGTGTAGAGAGGGAGTTTTAATTGTGAGAGCATCTGTCTTCACATGTTCATAATCACATTACATAGGAGCACTTAGTGTGACAATGTGGATTTCTGAAAGCTGGTAATGGCTGCACTCATTATTCATGCTGTGGTGCGTAGGCGTGACGTAGGTGGAGTTAGCCACTGAAATAAAGTGACAAATGTACCTGATGGAGGCAGATCATGCATCTGCTAAAAAACACATAATATCCGAATACAGTATTGAACTCACCTATCAAATCTAGTTAAGCTTTCAACAATTTCAAGGTAAAAAAGTTAAAAATGACTTGAAGAGTCAATCAAGATCTGTATTTTGTGGACTAAGAGAAACACTTCAGTTTTGAGTGGCAGCCTAATTATTGCTCACAACCTGTAGCTACAACCTAACCATGAGATAAGCAGCAGAGGATATGAAATGTTGATTAAATGAATCTGACACATTGAAAAAAATGAATGTCGCCTACTGACTTTCGCACCTTATTTTTCACAAGCAAATTCAGATCTATGAGGTTCATATGTTTAAATCATTGAAATGATTTATGATTGAAAGTTTACTTTGGAAACTGACGGAGTACACAGCAAGCAAACAGCAGTATGTTGAGCAGTTTGATCAGATCTGAAAATATTTATAAATGGTTATTTAAGATAGGAAAGGAGATAAAAAGATTTCCTTGTGCATTTCACAACAGCATTCCTTAATCAAGCAGCTGTGTTGTTTAACTAAAAACATACATATGTATTTTCCTCGAGGGAACCATCTCTGCTGTCATCAGTTATTTTTCAGATGTAGCATGCTTTTGTTGTGTCATGTTTTTGCGTCAGTTTCTTTACTGCTACTGTAGGTTGGAGTCGGTCAACAATGGTACTCTGTTCCTATATTGAGTGCTGCTGAAATTTTGCCCCTGATAGTGGTGGTAGTCACCTTTAGTGACCAACTAATCTTTTCTCCATCACCACTGTGAGGCCAAAAGGTCTCTTTGACTAACACTTTAACACTGTCCATACATCATAATGAAAACTGACTGAGTGTCCATGAAATTTGCTGTGAATATATTTATGGTCCTTCTGTCTGACCTTTCCTCTTGTGCCTCTATCAGTCCAAAATGTAGACAAGAAATATTTAAAATCTTAAAGGCAGTTCTGCCATGAGATTTACTGAGCACATTTATTCTCCACAGAGGAGGAACTCTTTGCATTTCGGACACGCTATGAGCTGCCCTCAGGCCAAAAACAAAAACTTTGCACCAGAAATCATGCATTCAAATTTCCATGATTTTGATAAAGCAGTCATGCTTTCAGTGGGATAAAACCCTCTGATTTAAACAACCCCATGGCGTTTCCTCGAGCGCCCATTCATGGCCAACTTACTGTAAGAATAGCTAGTTAAGTTCGTCCAACACTTGTTGCTCTAAGGGCTTTACACTTTCTGTCTTGATCAGCTGCTAATTGCAGATGCAGTGTGCCAATATTTATGACATTTAACCATTAACTGCCCACTGCTCCACCTGCTGGACATTAGCACTATGTATAACTTTCACAGGCTGCTAGTACAAGGAAAAAAAATCATTAATTAATGTGTCAATGGATTAGACCTTAATTTTTCATTCATTTCTCATTGTGGTCAAGAACTCCCTGTCATAAAACATAATCCAAATACAATGTATGGCAGAGGGTACAACTGAAACCTTTACAAAAATGGTGTCTCATCACCAGTCACTACCTTCAAAGCACTCTGGCTGTCAAATTATGTATTAAATCCTTGAAAACTTAAAAACTGTGAAAGGTTCTAATAATAATTCAAATAAAGTCCATTATTTAAATTTAGGTGAATTGTGTTAAATGGTTATTAAATAACAAACACACACACACACACACACACACACACACACACACACACACACACACACACACACACACACACACACACACACACATACATACACATTCACATTCTCCTGCACCTGCAACTCTTTCTAAACACAGTCTCCTCTCTGCAGCCCATCCTCATGTGTGTGCAGCTCACGGTGGCACAGCCAGGTCACACACTCCAGCCTAACCTGCTAATGGTGTTTGCATATGCAGCCTGCTCTCCACTGCCAGCTAGCCATTAATATGAATCACTCTCTGGAGGCCCCCCCAAACAAGCTGGCAATTTGTCTTCACTAGTGAGCCGCTGAAAGGTCTACATATGATATTCTCTGAGGTGAAAGGCGCAATTCGGGAGGAGCGGGACGGGGTGTTATGAGGTTGGTTTCATACACTTGACATGGGAAAGGGGTGGGATTTCAATTGTTAGGTTATACAAGAGCACAGTTGTGTGTTGTATGTGTGTTAGTGCGTGAATGATGGAAATGGCTGTCAGGTGGAAAATTGACAAGACAGACAGACTGAATTCAGGACAGTAAAATGTTTTTTCTCCTTTCCGGCAAACAAGGGGGTTGTGAGATTGCATCACTTGCTCCCTGCTTGGTGAGAGCTCTGTTGAGAACACTACTGAGCTCTATTATCAGCCTTTGCTAATCAAGTGATGGGCTGAAATTAAAACTGCACATAGAAATGGTTGCATAGAAGTGCAGGGTAAGAAAAGACTATTCTCACAAATATGTTGTGGGCTTTAAATGTTCCTTCACAAGCTAGAGAGAGCTTAAATTATGACTACTAAGTAAAACCCTTATTTGATCATATTCAGACTGCGGTTTGATGTGTACTTCATCCCTCAGACAATATACGACAGTAGCTGGGTTAAAATATCTTCCAACACCCACGCAACAAATGCCACTGCTCAGCTAGTGTGTGGCCTGTAGAGACCCAGAACAGTTGCAGTTGGGCGTTTTTGCCAAACGAAGGAGAGTTGCAAAATAGACAGCACACACACAGACATACACACACACAGCACGACCCAGTGGGCCAGAAAAGCTTGCATCATGTTCTTTAGCATTTTCTCTTTTTTCTGCTCTGGTGGTCCTCCACCAGCTATGTGCTCTTTTTTTTCCAGCGTCAGCCAGAGTTAAAAAAAAAAAAAAAAAAGGTAGTGGAGTGTGTGTAGTCCTGCCAGTGCTGCTGTAAACATGAAGACATCATAACCAGTTAGCTCTGCAGTCCTTTCGGGTGCCTGGGTAGCTCACCTGGTAGAGCACCCGCCCATATAAAATTTAATTGAATATACAGAGGTTCACTCCTCGATGCTGCGAGTTCGACTCCGACTCGTGTCGCTTTGCTGCATGTCATTCCCCCTCTCTCTCCCTTTTCATGTCTAAGCTGTCCTATAAAAATAAAGGCCTAAAATGCCCCAAAAAATGTTCTTTAAAAAAAAAAAAAAAAAAAAAAAGCTCTGCAGTCCTTTTTTGAAAGGATGCCATATAACACAAAGTCTTGATATGTATAGGAAAAATGAATTAATATGTGTACCTTTAATGAGAAATAGTTGTTGGGGATTAGGAAGGTACAGATTCAATTATTGGCAATTTATCAAAGATGTTTTATCAATATTAGTAAAGTTATGACTGTGTATTAATAATTTTATCAAATTGACAAACAATCTAAACTGGGCACCACCCTGGAATCAGGGACCAATAACCGAACTGTGAAAACAATCCCATAGGTGGTGTTCTCTTTGAAAATACAGATCTAAATTAATTTGATTAATTTATCTCATATTTATCAAGTGAACGGGAAGGGTGAAATTCGAGCACTGACCTGTTCAACCAGCGGTTACTACCACATATACACAAATAATCACAAACAACTGCTTTTTAAAGTATAATATAATTTATTTAACTTCCAAATTATTGTCAATCAATAGTTCTTCTGTTGCATGGTGAGGGATGGTGGACCCAAAATGCGAGAGAGAGAGAGAGAGAGCAGGAGATGGCGAAAACTCACGGATTTTAATGTTACCAAAAACAGCAGAACAAAGGCAGGAAAAAAACAAAAAGCAGGACGCAGAGGGATACACATACAGGCAAACAACTGACGGCACGTGAATGCAAAATGATCTGACAAGAGACAAAGGAAACAAGGGGGTTAAATACAAGGGGAATGAACAAATGAGGGACAGGTGATACAACAGGTGAAGCACATTAGGGCGGGGCAGGACAATCAGACAAGGCGGGAAAACGGAAAGTAAAAATAGACCAGACAAGATCAAACACAGATTGTCAAAATAAAACAGGAAACCGGGAAAGACAGACAGGAAACATGACATAACCTAAGTAAAGAAACTTGACCAAGATTAAACACAAGGGAGAACAGAATACAGGGATAACCAAAAAATGCACAATACACAGAACACGGTCAAAACAGGGTAAACACAATAAACAAGGAGATAACTAAACAGAAGTATACAGGATAAATATACAAACACAGGGAACCTGCAGAAATAATAATACAGGCAACCGAAATAAACAAAACCAGGCAACAGAAATGGAACAAAATACAAGACCAAAATACCAAAACCATAACATCTTCAATCAATAAACCTATTTACTTGTTACAACAAAAGCAAAAACGTGTGTGTGTGTGTGTGTGTGTGTGTGTGTGTGTGTGTGTGTGTGTGTGTGTGTGTGTGTGTGTGTGTGTGTGTGTGTGCGTGAGATCAAGATAGCGGATGAAACACCGTGAGATGTGAGGCTCTTTGTAGTTTATAGGCACAGGCTAATTATTGCTAACTAAAATGCTAGTTAACATTAATAATTAAACTTAAACAGCTAATGTAAGTCGAAACTGCCTGCGAGCTTCTCCTGTACTATACGGTAATTCCTCTACTATGCGACAGTAAGTCCCGTGGTTATGACACAATCGTTACCCTATTTTTATAAAAATGTCTGCTACGGAGCCATAACATGAGATACAAGGTAATGGAGTCTTTTATACATTGTCATGTTTCTTTAGAAATGAACAATGGACAAATAGTCTTTAAACGCTTCAGATGTAAAGTAATTCGCTGTCAAAGTGACGTCAAAATGAATGGCAGTCAATTGGATGCTAACGGGGGTGAGTGCTAGTTAGCATCAAAATGGGGCCATAGGAGGTTGGCGTTGTGAGGAGAAGCTTAGCCCCTTGTATTTAACCCCAAGATGGCGGGTAGTGAAACTTGGTTGCAATACTATGTGACTATGGGGTGGCCGTCAGCTGATCTGTGTATGTGTATGCGTGTGTTTTAGGTTAGTATGTAAAGAGAAAAGCAAAGCACACAGGAAGTAATAATAACCAATACTCGTTCACTCAGGACTCTTACCTAACTTGACGATATGGCAGGGGTCTGAGAAGTTATCTAACGAGGGGAATGTTTATTATCCAGCCTCTTGTGGGCCAACAGCTGACTTCTTGTGGCACTAATAACTGATCCTTCTGTCTACACAGGGCCACGAGGTAACTGTCTCATTACGTTGCGGTGCCGTGGTTTGAGTGACGAACGGAAGGTTTATTATCTCGCTTGTACAGTAACTAACTTCTCTGCGGCGGGAGATAGCAGTGTAGCATTACAGTTTCAATAAGCTACAGTATCAAACACAACATTAGGGCTGAAACGATTCCTTGAATAATTCGATTACAAAAAATCCTCGATGCAAAATGACTTGCCTCGAAGCTTCGTTAAATCAATGTTACTAACGTTGTATCGCTGACGGACGGTGTTTCCACTACTGTCGCACACCAGACGGCTCAGTCTGCTGCTGGCGACACATGCCAGAGCGTAAATAGTGAGGGGCTAAGAGAAGAGACCGGCTGGAGGAAACCACAGAAAATGTCCAAAGTTTGGAATCAGTTCAAATGTAATTAAAACTAAAACTCTGTACACTGTGCCCACTGCAAAATCAAACTAGCTTACCACAATAATAGCACGACGTCAGTGCTTTAGGATCTCAACAGAAAACATTGAGTCTAACTTAATCATCCATTCCACGAAGAGGACCGACAAAAGTAAATCACAGAGTCGTATGGACGATGAAACTACATCAAACACAACAACTACCAAAATCAAAGACAAGAAAATACGTAGTGGTGACCACGATCTGAGCTGACGCGCTGACTATTCCTTCAGAAAAACAGCTGATTGTTGCGCATCTCTCTCTCTCTCTCTCTCTCTCTCTCTCTCTCTCTCTCTCTCTCTCTCTCTCTCTCTCCACGGAGAAACAGCTGATCAACGATCTAATAGCATAAGTGTAACAGAGCTGTGTGACATAATCAAATATATAAATGAAAATAGGTTAAGTATAACTAATATTTACATATAGGTCTAGTTTTGGTTGTTTAAAAACGTAAAAAAAAAAAAAAATTAAAATTAAAAAATATATCTGAATAATCGATCGATTAAGTGCTAGATTAATCGATTACAAAAATAATTGATAGCTGCAGCCCTACACAACATATATCAACAAGTACCGTGATCCAGTACTTTCATAGCAATAAATTGGACTTGGTGGTCACAATCATATTAATCATAGTAAGACATGTGCAACAGTAGTACTTTCTAATCCATCACATTCAATGTCCTAACAAGTTGCAGCAATAGCGGTTACTGACATTAATAACACACACCTGTATTTCTCTGCCCAGAAACTTTAGCCTCCTTACTGTATGTGTTCCCGTTGGTTTGATCCCATAGATGCTCCACGGTAAACAAAACGGATTCGTCTCACTCGTCAGTGATTCACAGAAAAAAATGGTTTCTCTTCAAAGGCAGCGAAGAACCAGTTCAGTCGACTCGATAACAAAAGCGGTGTCCCTGTTGTCTGATTTCTTAACGTTTTCTCTTCTGCAGAGATGAAACACTGATGCGTGTTTCCACAGGATCCAGGGTGTTCCCACAACACCAAAAATAGTCCACTCGTCCGGAAAATGAAGTTATTCATTAGAGTACAAACTGACTGACTGGATGCCTTCATTCAGCAACGGGGTTGCAATCGATAAGCACAGAGGAGAGCACCCTTTAGCAGCTTTCACGTGCTGTGGATGACAATGAGAAGTGGGTGACCAGAGTATTTATATCCCTGGTCACCTGGGCACGGACCCCTGCTGCGTTCAGGGACCCCTGCCAATAGGGAATTGAACAACCAGGCAGCCAAGTCATGTGCCACCATGGTCACTGCTGTGCTGGCAACCCATCTGACCAGAGATAGACTTCTAATGAGCTCGCTTCTCAAATTCAACGCAACACAACCGCAGCTCTGTCAGCCACACAACTGTTTGTGTGCAGCTTCCTGAAATTAATTGTTGAATAGTTGGTGAGGTTAGAGAGCAGAGATGACAGATTTCTGGTTGGCTTGGTACCTTTTAGTGTAAAGGCTGGAAAAGGATGTGGTATCAAAGTAAGAATAAACAGAAAGCAATAAGGTTTAAAAGTGAGTTGCTGGTGAAAATGTCTGAACGTGTCATCAATCTAAGTCTAACGATGTGGTGACGTCATCTCACTTTTCCTCTAACTGCAATTCAACTTTTTTTCTACAATATCCTTGAATTGATGAAAATTTCCTTATACCACTGAGATAGTTATTATCTCAACCCTACTGGGAAAATCCTGCACAACAAATCCCATGAAAAGACTACCATCAATGAATTTAAACTAAAAAAGATCAATGCTCACTAGAATACTAAATGTCTGTTAATCTGCCACTGAAAATAGTCCCCAAATATGCACTATTTACTCCTGTTTTTACATTACATTATATTACATTACATGTCATTTAGCTGATGCTTTTATCCAAAGCGACTTCCAATTAAGTGCCTTCAACCATGAAGGTGCAAACTCCAGACAACAAGTAGTAAGTGCAAGTACATTAGCTTTAAATAAGCAACACTACAAATAGCCATATATAAGTGCAGCTTTAAGAATATTTATTTATTTTTATTTGTTTCTGTTTGAGTAATGTTTGCAAAAAAACTACAGAGCCCAGCTGCTGTAGGAAAGCTTTTTTTTTTTTAAATGAAACTTTATATTTGTTGGCTGTTTTTAAAGATGTACATCTTCAGTAGGAACCAATGGGCTTGAGGTTTGAGAGGCTTGAGAGAAAGTATTAAGAGACAGACATACCCATTGATGGTTTTGGTCTATAGTTAAGCCTATTTCAGAAGAAATGCTATATCTGTCACAGAGAGCCAAAACAGTAAACAGGAAAACACACTGTATCTGAAAAAACTTAAAAATCTTTTGGTCTGTTTACTGAGGCTACATGCTTGAATTCCTGCTTTTTCAATATGTTACTAAAATGAAACGCAGTCCTCATACTCACGCAGTCCTCATACATATTGCTTACTGCTGATGCATCACAACCAGTTTACCAAATACAACATTAGTCAACCAGAAACAGAGTTTGCTCTACTGATTCATTATCTTAAGAGCTGTTCTGTTTCTGAAAAAAAATATCTGTAGGTTATATTTAAACTACTAATCTGCATGTAGTGATTCATATATGCTTCACGTTTGTGCCACAGAATAGCATTTTGCATAGACTGTTGTATAACAGCACTTTAAAGTGCTCATATTGTGCTCATTTTCAGGTTCATAATTGTATTTAGAGGTTGTACCAGAATAGGTTTATGTGGTTTAATTTTCAAAAAACACTATATATTTGTTGTACTGCACATTGCTGTAGCTCCTCTTTTCATCCTGTGTTGAGCTCTCTGTTTCAGCTACAGAGTGACAGTGTTTTCTGTTGGAGATGGTAAGTCCCTTTGAGGTGGACTTTGGGCTTTTTCACTTTGTAAACCTTTAACGTGCACAAAAAGATATATAACACAATAAAGGAAAGGGAAAAAACAAAAAGCATAATATGAGCACTTTAAACTACCTGTGAACACTGTTGGCTCTGTGCTTATGAAAAATGATAATCTTGCAATCGTAAAAGAAAATGTTTTCAAAAGACCTGAAAAACCTGAATGCTGCTGGTAGTGACTACAGTGGTTACTGCAGGTCACATCCAATCTTTTATCCGTGAATGTGATTTCATTTTTACAGACTTGTGATTCAACCAAATCTACCTTTATCTAAACAGCTCATACCACTGATGATATATTTTATAATGACAATATTTTTCAAGAGGTCCTTCAGTGCCCTTTTGGTTTTCAGCCTAATTTGCAGTTGCATTAGCCTGGTGTGACTTTGCTCTTATCTTTTATATGATTTGAGTGTATTTTGTCAGGTTATGTAAATTGCTGGCCTTTGTTCTTTTACAGCTCTTGTATTTGTCACAGAACTGCCTTCTAAACCTCTCGCAAACATATTTGTACTCTCAGTGGGATGCCATCTTTAGATAAAGGTGGTCTATGTTAGTAAAATTCCTTTCTGTTGCTGTAGTCCTGTCACCAGCAGCATTCATTAAGACTAAATAAAATGCATAATGAGAGACGTAAATAGGTTGTTTCTTGAATAGTAACTCCTTGTGCCGAAGACTCTGAAGGATACATACAGTAAAAATGTGCCCTGATTTAAAGGATGTTATTAATGGTCTTCCTTCTAACGCAGTGGGGAAATATTAGTGAGAAAATCACAACTGGAGGTCATTAGAGAAATGTTTCCATCTTCAAATTGCATTGGAAAAACGAGGCCAGAGCATTTTCAAATATTAGATATGCATGCTGTGCACCATGTCCTTCAATGCTCGTCTGGCTTTCAGTTCCATTTGTAGTTGAAATTATTAAATTCTGTGCTCCAGCAAGTAAATTCTAACAATCGTGCACAACTAATAGATCTATTCGAGGAGTGTTGGGTTGAAAGAAGCAGAGTTTATTTTTTTTGCAGCACTATCTGCTGAGAGAGATGCACATCTGCAATTAACTGAGACTACTATTTTTCACCCATTGTTAATCTTAAATGCACCACCACTCTTTCTTTGATACATACATCAGACAAAAGAGCACAAGTCTAGCTCTTATGTTTTATGTTTTACTGGCTCACCTCCAGGCTTTCACTCATATTCCTGTTTTGTGAACTGACGGCACTTCTGTCATATTGTCTCTGACAGCCTCTCTCTGAATCCTCGAGGATAACATATTGTAGCCTGGCCGCTTTGCCTTTGGATGTACATTTATAAAATGACTGACGTTGAAACAACATATGTGCCCCGGAGTACACAGAGGTTACGCTCGATAAGCAAATATACTCTATTTTATTTCTGTTTCATTTACAGATCTATTTATCAAGCGGAAAATAAAAATGCACTCCTTTGGTTTCAGCTCATCTGTTTGTCGGATTCTGTGGCATGATCATCAGTCTTGAGGAGATAGCTGGTGGACCGATGCAGAAAATATATTGAAATAGGTTGGATTGATAGAGATAGTCAGAAAACAGAGAAACCCCACCTTTACATTCCCCTCTTTCATTTGTGTTATCATAGGTGTTGTGTTATGGAACATACATACTCCACGAAGCATCATGATTACATTTACAATATCTAATGTTTCACAGAGCATAAAAAGGCAACACATTGTTTTTTTTTTTGGATTTCCTCTTGTACTGCCATCATCTAATAGTTATTTTTTTCAGCTTGCGTTCACTGGCTGTGTTACCCCCTTTTCCTTTTTGTCTGGGACCCAATGACTGTGGTCCCTTCTACTGTCACTTCAGCACACTTTACCCTGCTCCCCTATCTGAAGTTCTGTTATTGCCAGGCTTTGAACTGCCATGCGAGTTTTAGCATGCACAATGCTTGTGTCCCGAGCTTCGACTGGTGTGAAATTGTCAGAGCCATAGGCCACATTTCAACACAGGGTTTTTGTACCCTGTGTTATGCAGAAAGCCTGTCAATGGACTGGACATATTCAAGCATACTTAACTTATCCTATTTCATTGTTTAGTGCTGCTGCCTATGATGCAGCTAGCCACAGTCTTTCATTTTTGTCCCATTTATGTTGCTGTTGTCAACCTAAAAACATAACCCGTTTACAGAGCTATAAAGCAAAATATAATTGTTAGATTTTTGTTGAAGGTCTTTAATTTTATGCTACTGTATACTCACACTACATCAAATTGTATATGACATTATGCTCTCTTAACCCCACAATAATTATTTGACAGCTATAATTACCTATTACTTTGCAGGTTAAAAATACAAACGAAACATATTATCAACTTATAAAATATGATGCATTGTTAGATTAAATCCCTCATCAGTGTATTCATATTTGAAATAACCTTCACTTTGACCAGCTACAATATTAAAATACAGTTCACATGTTAATTCATCAGGAGTAACAATTCAATAATATCATATGTAATTATATAATATTCTATGAAAGGTGCCACCCTCCAGTATTTGTACTTTGGATACTTAGGTACATTTAGCTGATCATACTTTTACTTCAATGCCAATAGCAGTAGTTTTGTAGGTTTTAGCCGGTTTACCACAAATCACATTCAAATTAATATGTACCTAAACTACATTATCATGCAGCAGTAATGTAACATTTACAAGAAAAATGTAGACTTGATGTTCAATGTAATGATTACACACAGCAAGCCAGTTTCAAGAACCTGTGTGTTAATTTTCATATTGTACAGAAATGAGTGTAAAACCATGTCGGCATTCAAAAATGCTCAGCAAACATGTAAAGTATACATGATTTTTAGTTAAATAAATAGTAGTAGTAATAGGCTATTGTTAGGGCCTGAGCACTAACGACCGGCGAGTAGAGTTAATATTTGGCCTTAACATTCACCAGGTTGCCAGAGACATGACACCAAATTAATGCTAATGTCGTTCTGTGTCTACTATTTTATGTGTGAATAAGCAATACCATGAGAACTTTAATAGGTTATAATATGTCAGTGTTTACAGCTGCCCCCAAGCGTAAAAAAAAAAAAAAAAAAATGAATGCAGCTTGAAAGTGCTTAAAATTTCAAAAACACTGCAAGGTATAATTTTTCATGCAGTATTTTATTTCTTGTAATGGACTATTTTTACATTATTTTATACTATTTTACAATATGCTATTATAATTTTACTTCAGTAAAGGATTAGAATTTTGGACAATCAGTGTTGTTTTTTTCTGTAGTTGTCCCCAATAAAGCAGTAAATGCAACCCAATGCTTTGTAACTACTGTAATGTTGGTTTTGTTCCTCTGAGATAATTCTGAATCTGATGCTCTGGTGCTTTTGTGCATCAGGTTCATACTCTGGACATGAAGCATGCACTCAGGGTCTTCAGTAGGCTATAGCTGTGCTTGTTAGCCTAATAACAACACCAGTTCTAGTGGCTGGTAATAACTGGGACCACTATGAGTCTCCAGTTGATGAAACCAACTAAGCCCTCTACAGGAGTCCACTTATTAGGAGAAACCCTGGAAAAGATTTTTTTTGTTACTGCAGTGATGGCACAGCGCCTGTCTCCATAATGGCTGGGTGGGCTGCTGGTGAGAATTTTGCGGCTTGAAGTGCCACTGAATATGCAGTCTCTGCTTTGTTTTCCCATGAGCACTGAGCAAACATGCCGTCTGCTCTACCTGCAGTGGCTTTCCTTTCTGGCTACAAATGTTTCTGGAAGTTGTAATGCTACCTTGGCTGAGGATTTTATTTGTGTAATGCGAGGCCTACTGTATCTTAAAAAATACTTTGATCCTAAAATATGCTGTGTTGATGATAAGGAAGGAAGTTAATTGAATCTTTTAATATTTTTGCCAATCTCTGCTGGCACTCTCTCAAAGATCCAGGCTGTGCACCTTATTTGAACTGTGAAACTTTATCATTTATGCACAGTGCTCAATGTTCACAAGTGGTGATGAAACAAGGGGCACCCCGAGCTCAGAGACGAGGTCCAAATGTTTCAATTTCACCACAGCATAAGCAATTAGCAAAGCGCTGATTAGTGCGC
Source organism: Zingel zingel (assembly GCA_023566125.1). Classification (NCBI taxonomy): domain Eukaryota; kingdom Metazoa; phylum Chordata; class Actinopteri; order Perciformes; family Percidae; genus Zingel; species Zingel zingel. The sequence goes on from CM042318.1 coordinate 10,212,565, forward strand.
TCCTGCTTCATTCTCTCTCCTTATCTGTGAATCTCCCTTATCCCTCATGCCAGCGGGAGATGAATATGTGTTCAATGTCCTTGGATTCCTGTCTTGTAAACACCATAGGCGGTGAGCACTGTTCACTGGTGTGCATGGCAGGCAAACAGCCGTCTCTGTCTCCTGCACAGTTCGTCCCATGGGGCCAAACTCACCTTGTTACCCTTTTAATTAGTAGGAGCAGTTAATAGTGCTGGCCACCTTAGCACCGACTTCAAGAATCCCCCCAATCGATAGCAAGGAGTCCGACTAAGACAGGGAGTTGAGGGAGAGAAGGAAAGCAGCTCGGGTACATTCATGATGGTTTGTGGAGAGAAATCTAATAACCTACTATTTTCTTTAAAGGAAACTTTTGGGTGTATCAATATCTATTCTTTCTCTTTCTTCCTTGTACATTTAAAGGGATAACAAGGTCTCTGGGTTCCTCATACACATTCCTTCTCGCCCAGTTTCTCTTTTCCTCTCTCACATTTCCTCTCCCTCGAAAATTAATGTTATCAAAAAGCTAAGGGTTTGCTCGGCAGATTCTATTGTGCTCTTATAAGCTTTTATCCCTTCCAACTGCTCGCCCCCCATGCTCATTTCTTTTCTTGTTTTGATTTAAAGATGCAGTGGAAGTACTTAGCATTTAGATGACATGCTGCTGGAGAGGTGTGATGATCAGCGCCTCTTCAGAGGACTGATTTTCTTCGACAGCAGCAGGGCCAGTCGGCTGGTCAGGCAGACAGAGCGACAGATCGCAGGACGAAAGGCTGGGCGGGCAGCAGAATACCAAGTCCAGCTCGCTGCTGCAGAAAGCCTTGCACAGCAGAGAGGAGAGCAGCGGCTGCTGGGAATGCCAATGCGCTACCCAGACCGCCGTTTCGCCTTGGTTCCTCTGATTGGCTAAACAGACCATTAGCTTCCTGATTATGATTAGCCGAGTCATTATCTACACAAAAAGGGCTCATTCACCAATATTAAGAAAGCAAGGGCGCTGTTTTCTTCCTTTGGTCAAGGGAAAAACAATGTTTTCATGTGTGCTCTTAAGATGAATGTAGGAGGCAAGAAGTTGTTGTTCACAGAGAAACAAAGTGAAACACTGTTTATCACCCTGCCCTACAGGTAATGTGATAAAATGTTGTATCTGTGTGATGCCATTGATGGAAGAAAGAAAAGGTCTCTTAATCGTTAACACAGATGATGAGGTGGCCATTACTTGCTCGTATTTTGTGGTTGAGGCGTCCTCAGAGGTCATAAAAACTGGGAGAGAACAAAATAACCTTCAGCTTCCATCGCCTCGCCTTAGATATAATTGGACATGCCATCTGTGCTTTTAAATGGACATATGCTGCTATGCCTCCAATATGCTGAGGGAAAGTAAGAGGGTAAGAGGGAAAGTAAAACGTTAGTGAAGGCTGGCCCTCTGTTCCTCCGATGCTGACCTTTACTTTTCTTTTCCAGCCTTTGCCCAAGGAGCCATCATAGGTTGCATAGAAAACAGCAAGTATGTAAGTCTTTTATAATATGTTATTGTAATTTGCATACTAAGTTTATAACCATGCTTCAGTTTACTTCAACATACATTTCAAGCAACTAAAGACATTTTCATTGTTGCATCTTGTAAAAAGCAGAAATAATAAATCTTCAGGGAATCTTGATGATCAAGAAGCCTTAATTCCAAGTTGTATAAAGGTTTAGTTTAGACCTGGAATAACTCAGCCATTAGTGTGTATTCACCATGTATTTTTCAGTACTGCTCTCAGCACTGAGCTTAAATAAACATAATCCAGGACCTGGAGAAGACACAATGAGATCCTCCATTTCTCAGGATGCAGTCCCTTTGATGATGCAAAAAAAGGGAAATCAAAAGGGGTTTTGGAAGTTTCGAAATGCTTAAGGATAGAAACTAAAAAGCCTTACTGTGGTTACATCAAAAGGAGAGGCTAAGTGTCCAGGCTTTCTTTTAGGACAAAGGTAGAAAACTGATATGAATGGGAGGATGTTCTTGACAAAGAAAATCCCTTCCTAAATGCCATGGTACCAGATTCCTTAAATTTAGCTGGCTGCCGAAGTTAATATTGAAAGTCGGGCAGGTAAACTCGACTCAGGAGCAGGCTAGCGTAAATCTGCTGGCAGGTTAACTTTACTTCCACAAACATTTCTTTTCCCTGAAAAACAAGGAAATCTAAAGATTAAACTAAATTCCCCTCCCAAGAACATTGACTGAGTATCTGTGAAGCTTTTACAGTCTGCAAAACCACAAGCATTTGGAATCTGCATGCTTTATGTCCCCTGGCCAATATTCTAAGATTGATTTTCCCTCTTCCACCGAGAAAACAAAATGAATCACGCACAATTACCAAGGACAGGGAGAAAGGGGGAATTGGGGGCGTCATAAATATTTATTTGCTAGCCCTGGGAATTTGTGCAATTCTGTGTGGATTTGCCAACTCATATTTAAGTGTCTGAATGATTTATATGGGCAGTCGAGGGTGTCACATTTGTCCATTGTCACCGTGAATCATTTATGTATTAACATTTATGGATTTATCCATATAACATATTCATTGCAAAGTTCAAATGGGTTTCTTGATTAAGTGATTGACTTAAATTAAGTCATTGGTTACAGAATTTCACAGGAGGTGAAGGCCACACATGTACATCAAATAAAAAGCATTTATTCTAGTGGATTTTATTTTCTTTATGTAAAAGACATGATAAGTAAGTGATATAATGTATTAACTTTCTCAAATGAAGGCCGAACATACATTTACAGTAATCTCCATGTGCATATTTAACCTTATTTTGTATTGCAGTAGGCTTTATGTCAATATGGTGGTAGTCAATTTGGAGTTGTCTTAGGTAAAATGTTATGGAAATGATAACTACATTTGATCTGGTAAGATTATCATTGTGACTTTAATGTAAAAGGTTAGATATGTACGTAAGAAGGTGGATGTCTGAAAAAGGCCTATGAAACACCTGTCTTGTGATTTTGATCTTTTCCTTTCCTTTTTTCTCTATTCCAGATTCATTGACATCCATGCTACAAAAGGAACTGAGGCCAGTCACTACACCACAACATTGTATCCATCTACCAACGAGACTCTCAAACTTTACACCAGGTTTGACCTTCAGTAAAAAAAAAAAAAATAATCCAAAGCTTTTCCAATCACCACAGTGAAAGACTCTCGACAGACACTTCTGAGAACTCTGAGAAGTCTCATGTGAAGAGCATGGTACACCATCGGCATTAAATCTTCACTGCAGCCAAATTTGTGGACACATCATAGAACAAAATCCCTGTGGGGAACATTTATCAACAGGGCCGTGGAATATTAATTGAAGTACATTACCTTTTTTTTGTCCTTGTAATCCAACATCAGGTCTGCAGGGGACAGCTCCTTGAAGATTTAGACTTGTCACAAGGTCTTTCAGAAGTCGGCCCCTTCATCTTGTTTACTATCCCCGCTATGAAGCCGTCCAGGGTTATATTGCAGACAAGTTCCGACAGCTTGCTGCTAAAGAGTCATGACTTTACAGAGGTTGAGAAAGGCTGTATTGGCCATTGGATTCTTTCTCTCATTTGGCTGGAATGTTGTGAAAAAGCATGAAACTCTATTGGAATGTCACCGAAGAGACGACAGAGATGAGTTGACTGTCTTTACTCAATGACTGAAGGTCATGATGGTAAAATGTGGACATTTTGGACGACTTAGCTTATAACTTATGTTTTTTTATGTGGTGCCAACATACAGTAGACTAGAAGAGTAGATTTTGTCAATGAACATGAGTCTCTGCATTTAGCAGATGTGGACCCCTGGCTCATTTTGATGGTCTACACTTTGTAGGTGCGTGCATGCATGTGTGTGCGTCGTGTGCGTGCTTGCATCTGTCCATGTGTGAATATGTGTATACATGCTTGTGTGCCTGTGTGTGAGTGAGCGTGCACATCCAGATATACACTGTGAAATAAGTCATATTCAATGCATTATTCATACTCTTGTATATTTTTGGGACACGCCCAGACCAGAGCTTACCATCTGGCAAGAGAAGCATTTGTGATTTTACAGATGTTGGATCTCCTTTAAATCTTTACGGATGAATCCTGGCTTTGCCTTTTCTTTTCTTTCGTGTCTTTTATTTAGTACATAGAGATATTTATATTGGGGGAAATATTAAAACTGGGGACAGATCTGCAGTATGTCACATAAGTTAAATTCTGTAATTAAAATCAATTCATGCGTAATTAAATGTATTCAGAATCCTTGTCTAAATTGACTATATTTTGATATGAAATGTTTTGGCCAGCTGGACATGCTATTTGCTGATTTCAGATGCTTGATATATTTGAAATTGTGTATATATATTCAATTAATGTATTTTATGTTCTGTGGGTCTCATTCCAAGAGTAAGTAAAGAAAAGGAGGAGCACAAGAGGCATTCTTCTGAGAGAAGTACAAGAGGTGGACACAATAACACGAATACTAGTTACTGTAATACCAGATATTTCAAAAACACAGAATAGGATAAAACACTATCCAAATACCACAACTTAATAAGCTATGGTCTGCGAGATGAATGAACATCCTCAAGTCTAAAAAAAATAACCTTCACAGAGGTAGTGTTTGTTGTAGTGCAATTACAATAGATTGCATAATATTGTACAGGTGTTCCTGTTAATATGTCTACACCCTCTTTTTTTCATTTCTTTGTACTAAAAAAATCTGTACATCTCCATCTTAATGTATGCATTTGAGTATATAAAGAGAGTGTCCGCTCCCAGGAGCTGCGGAGTGTGTATTTGGTGTGTGTGTGTGTGTGTGTTTTCCAGGTCAACGGTAGTCTGTGTCTGATTCCCTGCCTTTGATTTCATGCTACTTTTATTTATCACTTCTTTGGTTTGCACTTAGCGTAAATACATTGCCCCTTTGATTTGAGCCACTGCCAATGCAGGAACTGCTGCTGCAGGGCAGTGGCAGAGTACATAGATCTGGATTTTAGTAAAATCTTAATAGGAACATAAACAACAAATATCTGGACCTCTACTGGTTTAAAATCGTCAACATCTGACAGTGGGTGAGCGGTTCTGCAACTTCTAGCACTGAGCCGCTGACTCTGAACCTTTGATGCACGGTGGTGGAGGGACCATCTAGGGCCCCAACCTGAGGGAGTGTCCTCAAATTGTAAGGACTGTAAATGCCTTTCGTGGCCCTCAAATGTGTATATATTAATATTTTATACTTTTATGTCACACTGTCCTTGTTTTGAAAGAGGCTTTACTTGAAAACTGCAATACTACAAGCCAATTATTTTTCTTACAGGGACACAGCAAGGGTATCTAAGAAAAACTGGAACAACTATAAAAGAACAAAGTTTTCTTGTGAAGACTCAAATGAAACTGGGTAACACTTTCTATGAAGCCCATAAGTATGATGCATTATAATGTAAACTACTGCATAATGCATTATAACAGAAGCGTATTACATTGCAAAAGTTGCCCCATACCTTCATGTGAGGGATAATCCACAATAAGGTGTGCAGTATTAAAGAATGACACATAAAGTGCAGGTATGGAAATACAACGCACCGTGTGGAGTGCATTATTTTTCTCAATGATGCATCACGAATTTCCCCACTTCTTCATTGGCCACGCTTCCCAGGAATATACAGTAAATATTTATTCTTTATTATGATGGAAAATATGCTCTTTCAGTGGAAAACTTGTATCGCCACAGTCTTGCATATCCTTAGAATAAAGTGGAGTTAACGTTATTTTACTACTTCAACAAGTAGAAGCCAGTGGGTAGTAACCACTGAGCCTTCCAGCTATAAGTAATTTAGAAAGGTTATGAGGGTGCTATGTCAGACCGTAAAGAAATCATTAGGAAATAATTAGTCCATATCAACAAAGTTCCACTTCTGGGATTGCTCCGTTGCTGCCGGAAATTCCGCCAGATTTCACTCTTTTTGGGCAACTGTCCGTTACTTTGCGCTTTCTTCGTGTTGGAATTTTAAACTCTGGTTGATTAACGAGGACTATGGTTAACTGCTCCTCAGATCTCTGCAGGGTAAATTGAGACAGCTAGCTAGACTATCTGTCCAATCTTCTGAGTTTTCTGTTCCTCGACTAAAACAACTTTTGAACATACACGTTCCACCGAAACAAGTTCCTTCCCGAGGTTATTTTGCAGCGGCACCGTGGCTCTGCCGGGTGCTTAGCGCCTCCCAAGACGATTGTGATTGGTTTAAGGAAATGCCAATACACCACAGCACGTTGTTCTCCCATCCCGGAATGCTGTGTGGACTAGCCAGACCCTCCCCCGCAGCGCTGTGGAGGAAGGTCTGGCAAGGTGCGACTAGGAAATAATGGACCCAAAAAATAAAGTGTTGCCATGCTTTCTATAACCATTATCGACGGAGAGTGTTGAGTGTTCTGCTTGCCACAATGTCTGTAGGACATACTAGAAAGAGGCTAATATTTGCTGTAAGAAAGGTGAAAATGTAATACACCAACATGCAGCATCATCAAGAATATTACAGTATGTGCTCCAATTGGCTTTAGAAACTCAGACGTATGACTGTGTTCGCTGCCGAGCCAGTATTCCCACTCAGCTCCCACTCCGTTAGAGATGTTCTTTCAACAAGGCCCTGCTGCTGCTCTCTTCCATTTTGAATGTCTGTCTCTTGCTGTCTCAGCAAGTGGTGGCTGCTATCAGGATCAACAAATGGTACAAAGGTGGTATGAGCTGAAAAAGCTGAGTTGTCATGTAGCTATTATGGCGGGCTAAAACTACACTTTGCTGGAAGAACCATAATGTTCGTCAGACATTATCTCTAATGCAAATTAGGTGATTTAGCATGAGCAGTTGTGATACCTAATACCTAATTATGATCAGTCTTGTAATGCCTTATTACCTTTGAAGAAATCATTATAGGCTTGTAGAAAGTATTATGATACAAGTTATAATGTGTTAGTGTATATATACGTAGGTATCAGACATTGTAGATGGGCTTCATGTAAATTTGGGTTTTTAAAAGGAGGACTCCCTACACAGATTATGCCGAGAGTACTAATGGGAAAAAAATATGATAATGATCACCAATTAGCATTTGCAATTGGGAATGTGTCCAGTAATTGATGAATAAAAGATTGTGTGGATGTGAGTTGTGGATGGATAGAAATACAATAAGTGATAGTGTGTGAACAGAAGAGGGGCAAAAAGTCACCACGTCTGTATGAGATCTTTATTTCTGAGCTACACACCTCAAGTTTTATCAAGTAGCTTCAGTTGGTGTCAGTGTCAATCCCAGATAGCAACAACCATCATGCAACATAATAACACCTAACAATCAGTTCTGGTCTTACAGGCTGATTTTCTGTTTTCAAAAAAAAAAGTAATTGAGTCTGCACTTATCTGTCTGGGATATCTTATCCCTCTTCAATAAAACTTTCAGGTGCAGGACGGACAAGTGTTTTAGCACTGAAGGCCTTTGTCATTGTATTTTTGTTTTGCCACTAAGTCCTCCACATCCACAATAGATCCCTGGCCAAGCCTAATAAGATACAAACACACCCTAGAGGCTCAGACTGGCTTGCTAAACACAGCGTTGTTGAACAGCGCTGCAGTGTTGCTAATTAGCATTTATGCCCACATAAAAATCAATTTACTGATCCATTAGCTTAGCATAGTGCTAATGAGTTGCTTGTGATAACTCGCAAGGGACTTTGGTTAGCAAGCGAATCGTCATTAAAGGTAGGCACTTACAGGGCAACAGCTTCATACATGTAAGGAGTACATGACCTGAGCTGGAGAATACTAGACCTTAGTATTAACCCCTCTTTTCTCAATGAGTGTCACTGATGAGTTTTCACATTTTCTTTCATCTCTTCTTAAATGCTGCCCAGACAACTGCATGTTTGCCTGGTGGGAAATAGAAGTGTTGCTGTCACATGAAATCTGTTTTACCATCCCTCAAACTAACAATGAGGAGGTGGCTGCACTCAACAATTACAACTTGTCCCAGATAAGCAGAGCAGCACTGGCTGCAGAAAACACTTCATCCATGGTAAGTGAAAAGTAGAATACAATCAAAGGTATCAATGGACTGAGCCCTAAGCAGCAGCTTTTATCGACCACAGTGATTTCGGGAGAGATTTCTGACTTTTATTTTCTTGGCCCTTGCTCTCTATTATTACTTCAATGTCAAATTCAGACCGGCTTAGGTAAAGGTATGTGCAGTGCGGCACAACGCCATACCAACCTGACACCGATGAACGTGGAGAGTCGATATGCAGCTGAATTCAATGTCATTAGGGATTTCCTATGAGAATGGGAGCAGGCAGAATGAAACCAGCAGCATCTGGAATTTTCTCACTGCCAAAGCCTCTCAGTCCAGGCCCTTTGTGGTGCTACCACACTGAAGGGGAGTCAGTTCCAGGGGGGGAAGATGAAGGTATAAAATGGTCGTTTTGCTAGAGCAACACAAGCTAATTTATCATTCTCCAGGGGTCAGGTGACGCTCCCTTGGTTGTGAATTTTAATGTTGTTTTTTATGGGTCTTAATAAACTCTATTTTGCTGCAAGCGTTTATGCAGAAGAGCACAACATCCTTCACTCGGCTCATTTAGTGAGTCAAGGAGAGAGGGGCCGGAGCCAAATTTAACCAATAGAGTCATCATTTTCTAACACTAATAGGACACAGTGAGGTGAATTATTGAAGGTATTGGAAAAGTTACTGGAGTCATTCACATGTTTTCTGAAGATCCATGTTGTACTGTCAGATTGTGCATGCTAGATAATAGTACTAATTACTCAGAAGAAGTAATATTTCAGTGATACTATGGCTAGCATTATATACTGTATCAGAATTAGGCAAACTATGTCATTACACTATCATTCCAATGTATTTATGGATGACAATGTCTGTCAGTCGATTGCTCCACCATTTTGGTCCAGATTGAAATATCTCAACAACTACTGGATGGATAACCAGGACATTTTGTAGAGACCTTCGTGGTCCCCAGAGGATGAATCCGACTTTGGTGATCCCCTTAACTTTTTCTCTAGTGCCAACATGATGTTGCCTTTTTTACTTTGATGTATGACCAAATACCTGCAAAACTAATGACATTCCCATCAGCCTCAGCTGTACTTTGTGCTTAGTGCTAATTAGCTTATGTTAGCATGTTAACATGGTAAACTAAGATGGTGAACATGGTAAACAAATCAGCATGTTAGCATAGTCATTGTAAGCATGTTAGCATGTTGATGTTAGCATTAAGGTCAAAGCCCAGCTGTGTTTAAATACAGCTTCACAAAGCTACTAGCATGGCTGTAGCTTTACTGGGTAGGTTGTGAGCATAATGTTAATTAAACTAAAAAGTCAACTTCTCTGCAGTTTTTCATTTCGTTTAAGATAGAGGAATGTTAAAGAATAATGACTAGCATAACATCAATATAGGATTAGGACTGGGTAAATATACACAATGTAGTGTAGTCAAGGGCCTGTAGAGAGAGTGGGACCTGCAACAATGTGTTGGGCGGAGAATGGGCCCTTGCGAGTGATTCAGATTGCCACCTTGAAAATATGCTCTGTGCTAAAAAAAAAACAAAAAACATATTAAACAAATAGTGCCATTTGCTATATATACCCTTGAAAAAGCAAACCCATCTCATCATGGTTTTGTAAAATAGTCAGTAGGAATCCATAACAAAGTCATATTCTTATTCCACATAAACTATGAAAACTATAAATAAACAAAAAAAAACTATTGAATTAAATACATTTCTTATGTTAAATGGTATTTTTGTCATATATAAATATGCAATGATGATTGCTGGGTAATATGTTATTTTTATGTTGTCCAACGCCAAGTCTGTATTTGATCATGTTGAGACGATATGCTATACACAGTAGTTAGTTTAGGTGCAAAATCGCATGCATCTCTTCGCACACTAGGGCCTGTCGTAAATACCTTATACCACTGGATTAGGATATATTGTATCTACCTTACTAATTTATCACTTTCTTACTTGAAAAAGAATTGGTGTTAGCGAAGCTAATGGTGAATTGTCTTTAAATGCCTCTTGGACCGTTCTGAAAACGCAAAGTCACACTTTGCCATTGACCCATTTACGCAGCAGGAAATTCATTGTTATGAGGGTATGGATCTCTGCGCAGGCCTACTGACTTGTTTATTGAATTTTAAAAGGTTTAGTGGCACTATTTAACACTGGGGTCAATTCATCACATGATTGTTTCCTGCCACATCTGCCTCACTGATTCCCAGCCCTGCATGCAGACGATTAACAGGCCTACTGCTGAGGACTGTTTATTTAAACGATGATTGCCTTTGGACTTACAGTTACAGCAGCTACTAGTCTCTGGTCCCCACACGAAGAGAACATCCAGATGTCACAGAGGACGCTGAGTACTCGCATAAAGAAAAGGACAAATACACATTTTATTAGGGCAACAACAGAGAGAGACGTAACAGGCTCAAAGTCAAGTGCAAAGCCTCATTAAATGTCAGCAGAAACACAGAATAGGCTACTCTTTATAAAATTAAACACAATAGGTATTACAGTATTATGAATGAGGAAATAAACAGCACTGGAGCTGCAGCATGTTGATTATGTAATTTTGTTATTCATTGAAGAAGTGAAGAGTAAAAAAACCTTAGAGGATAAGGCTGGCCATATTCTATATTTTTCATTTTGTCAACAAGTCCCATGAAAAGACTAAAGCCAACAATGTAATAATCATATTACAGTAACAAGTGTTATTTGTGTTGCCAAAGCGTGATATGGTTTATTTCTCTGTGCCATAGAGCTTCATTAATCAACAACACATCACATCAATGAGCCACACTGTTGCACTAGGTGATATACTCCTTCTTTACCATTATTTTGACTCATATCAGCATACGTTGACCTGCTGATAAATGCTCACTGGAGCACCATATGTATCGCATAACTTGCGGCTGAAAATAGTCCTCAACAAATCCACTATTTACTTTATAAGATTCATGTCTTTGCAGACAGCATAGGGAGATTAGAAACTATTGAGAGACAGAATAACATGTTTTTTTTGTCATTTCATGGGATTTGTTGACAATAGAAAATATAAATAATAATTCCGGCCTCATGCTTTAACTTGTTTGCAGAATAAAGGCCGATAACTTTATCACCTTTAATAATTATTTACATTTATCATGGAAATTCATCATACTGTATATACCTATCATTCTCATATTGGTGATATCGAAACATACAGTATATCTTGAGGCTTTTTAAAAGACAGACATGCTTTTCTGAATATACTTTGATTGACCTTCACCCTGCTGTTCTTTAACCTTGTGAACCTTGTGAAGCCCATAATTTACCCTTTTTTACCATTTACATAATAACTATATAGTATAGCTCACAGTGTTGACCTGCTGTGATAAAAACATGTTTTTCTGTGAACCAGATATAATGCAGTTACAGTAATAATAAAAATCTTCTTTGTTCATGTAATTATTGTCAGTAAATATTGCTGAACAACCCAAAGCTGTCTATCCATTCAGACTTGTGCCTCAGTCCCAAGATGGGTGATTAAGCACGATCCATATTTGCCCATCAGGACAAACTCCCTTTTCCATGCCTCCAACCAAAGAAATGAGATATCCTCAACTGTGAAATATGTAAAAGTGGAAAAAAATGTCTGTCATTGCAGGCAGTCTGCTATTGCCAGTCTGGATTAGTTCAAACTCTGCTGAGCTCAGTGTACTGCCTTGGCCCTCCTGACTCAGAAGACAAGGAAGATCCTCTGGGTTTTAGCTGTGACAGATTGAGGGTGTCATGAGGGACTCCCAAGGCTGTGTGTTTTTGTGGACGGGTGCCCACTCGTGCATGTGTGTGGTACCCGTTTAACTGTGTGTACATGCATTTGCTTTTGTACATTAGTGCATGACCCAATATGTGTTCATTTGTGTGTATATGCTTGCTGCCTACATTATGTAAGTGTGTGCGTGCGTGCATATGTGTGTGCGAGCGTGCATGTGTTCGAGCATGCGTGCGTGCGTGTGCATGTGTGTGTGTGTGTGCGTGTGTGCATGTGTGTTTGTGTGTGTGCGTGCGTGCGTGTGGTTGGTTGGTTGGTTGGAGGCTGAGTGTACCCGGGCCAAGATCTCGTCTGTGAATCACGTCTCCCATCAGTCTGACAGCATTAAGCCTAGCCCAATCAATACCCTGAGGGCCTCCAATCCCTGCAACTGAACGACACAGAGAGCGACAGACACACCAAAAGGTGACTGAGAAAGGGTGAGAGGGGGAGACAAAGAGAGTGTGATGGAGAAATGTTTTGTAAAGTGATGGATAAGGGCACTGAGTCCAAGGCTACGGTCACATTTATATCCTGTGACTCACATGACTGATCAGTCAGTCTGATGTATAACAGAATAACAACAATCATATGCCATGACATTGTAAATTCCATCCTGACTGTATGATTGAGAGTTTTGCCTCATAATCACATCCCGCAGAATGCAACCCATGTACAACTTTTATTAAAATGCTCATCAGCCCATTTTATCTGGACACAACACTGTGATGGTAGATGACACCGGAGATTTTACCATTTGAAAGTCAATTTTAGGTATCAGTTAGCAACTAGCTGGTAACATAGTGGAGCATTTAGAAGCTACAGTAAATAGATATTTCCCTCAGGAGTTGACAGAGACCAAAGACAGAACTAACAGAGAGTGAATATTGGACTTGCATTCCCATGTTGATAGAATCACAACTCAAAAAATGCTGCTGAATGTGTTAATAGGCAACTGTTTCAAGTCTGCCATGTTGACTTACTGTAAAAGTAAGATACAAACAAAAAGTCAGATAGATAGATAGATAGATAGATAGATAGATAGATAGATAGATAGATAGATAGATAGATAGATAGGAGAGGGAGAGAGGCAGACAGAGCAAGCATGTTTTGCTCTGTGTCCCCTAGGGGCCCATGTCCAGATGGCTCATTGGAAAGTATCATCCCCCCTCATCCTCGCTGTTCCCCCATACAGTATGGTCTGTGGTCTATAATCTACAGGACCAGTCAGTTTTTGATGCATTTTGCTCTGAAACTGTATCAGTTGCTGTGTTTTTTATTTAGTCCATCATCCCAACAAGAATAGCAACTAAGGAACTTTGGTGTGTTGATAAGTGACATTTTATGTTTGAGCACAAACGTCCTCCCTAATAAAACCTTAATGAAACATAGTACTCTCTGCGAGTGTTTGCAAGTCACTGCAAATGATAACGGTGAATAGTGAATGTTTGGTTCACAAATGGCTGAATATTTTTTTCATATCAGGATGTGCATGCTTGGGATGAAATTTAAATAATCTCCGTTCTTCGATTTGCAAAAAAAGTCCCAGTCAGCAGTGCTGCTTTTCATTGGGGTTTTAATGTGTACCTCTTTGGCATGCAAATCAATGAGTTAGCAAAGCAGTGTTTGGAATTCAACACATGTGGGCATTTGATCGGAATTTGTACCAAGATCCATGGGGCAAGTCGATCAAGGGTAATTCACTATGAAATATCCAGAGTTACGCTTCGGCGGACGCATCTGGCCCCCAACATTCATTTTGTTTAGCCATTCCAGTGTGGCAATCAAAATGAATTAGCATGACAATTTTATTTCTGAAAAGGCTTAGGGCGGCCCATTGATGAATTTAAATAAGGACTTGACAAAAGGTCCTTTGAAATTGACTGCCCCCTCCCCCTCTTCCACTTGACCTTCAGGTAGCTGTGTCTCTTCTGTCTATAAATGTGGGCACCATAAGTGTCCATATCAGTCGTAATCATTTTATATCACCGTCCAGAGCTGTATTAGTCAGGACTTCCGAAGGTAAGCACCTGCGATGATCAAAAGGTCTGAATAGATGGTGATAATAGTCATACATTTCCCAATGTGTTGTGTTAGAAAGCCTTTTCCTCAATTTGTCCATTGCTTTAATATATCATAATTTGGAGGATTAATTGTTAGTTTAAAGGTGATACAGGCATATAAAATATCACTTCTAGTTACACTATAAGATTTAATATTGTTCGGCTATGGATAAGGTACAATGTGCACATACATCCTGCTAAGATTCTCTTAGCAGAGAATAGTTAAAGAGTTAGTTAAAGAGTGTGTAAGAGACCACAATAGTTACGTACATGACGTAGCGTAATGTAGTTACTTATGTAACTTAACTTACAAGTCAACTTACATACATACATTTAAATAAGTCAATGTTAACAATGAATGGCAATGTTTGGTTTCACATGGGACAGAACATCCATCCACCCCAACCACCTCCGTATGCAGAGGTTTTTACTCTTTATAATACGTCACCTGACTTTCTCCTTTGCTCCTGTCATAATTACTGCAGCCACTAAAGGTTACTGCCTAACAATACATGTAAATATTGGTTGCAATAAGCTGCTTGTACAAACTACCTATGGGGTTGACAGTCTCCATCCAATAGTTGTTGAGACATTAACTCAAGACCTGCTACTTTATCTCAACCTGCTGGTTGTGCTAGCTACTAAGCTATTGTTTCCCAGAATTCAAGACAGGACGTTTCAGAAATGCTGCATTAAACTGATCTTTACTGTGAGAGCGTTCGTGGGTTAGCCCAAACCTCTGTCACTTATTATGAATCATAAACTGCTTGACTCCACCACCTACATCCCAGTGTTCCCCAGCAGAGCAGCTCCTCAAACACCCCTGGAAGCATAGCAGCTGGCAAAATCTACACTCAAATCTTGCATCACCACAACAAGACTGCCATTACTTATGTTGCCTCCTGCTAGGAGTTGTCAACAGTATAACTGCAGGCCTGCTGCTACAGGTTGTTAGGGTTTTCCAGAGATAAACCGAAGGGGATCTGATGCCCTGGGGTCCTTAGCACGACCACCATATCTGCTATCATCAAAGAGCAGCTGGTGTTTGATCTGGCATGGATCAAAAGGTGAAGGACAGAACTGTCCTGCAGTGCTACAAGATATGTGCGGAAGTCATGCAGAGAGAGCTAGAGACTGTAGAGAGAGAACTATGTACTTATAAGCAAAGGCTGTTATAATTGAGACCAAAGGGAGTCCATCTTGGGTCCTGGGGGGATTTCCCAAAAGGCGTCATCTGTGTTTCTTCAAAGGCAAAAGCTACATGTCACTCTGCTCACAGATCTTTATCCTCCTCATCCCTTGAATCCAATCGAGATACAAGCAGGATCACATCATTATCATAGGGAAGTTAAGAAGACTTGAGGGATGGAAGCTCTAACAAGTTGGCAACAGCCTCTCATTGGATCTCCACAAGAGGGTTCATAACCGACTTCTGAGTAGAATGTTTTTTCAGTCTCAACACGGTTTGCATCCAACTGGCTTTGTTCTATTGATGTTCGATGGCCAAGAAATCAGCTTTTGGCCAAAATCATTTGAAAACACATAATTTACCTCCCAAAGGCATATTGTCTTTATCTTCAAAAGTGTATCAAAGAAAACAATGTCAATAATATGTGAAAGAAAGGAAGAAAGAGAGAAAGAGAAAGACAGAGAGAGATCTGGTTTGTCTCACCATTCATCATCATCCATCTGTTTTAAAGGCTTGGCTCAGATCCCTCGTAGTAAAATATGTTGATAAGGAAGAAAGAAAGAACGACAGCAATGGAGATGAAAAAGGAGTGATTAGCAGAGGGAAAGGAGGAACGGAGGAGGGGCACTGGATGAAAGAGAGAGAAAGGAAATGAAGCAAGAGGAATAGAGGACAGATGGATGAAGAAAGGGTAAGTAAGAGACAGACAATGTTCTCCATCTGATCAATGCTGTGTGTTGGAGGCTGCTGCAGCAGCAGCCCCGAATGCGAGACACTGTCTACAGTCAATTAGACGAGCTGCTTCACTTTCTCTTTTTTTGTGTATGCATAGGGTTATATAAGATGTGTGTGGGCTTGTGGCTCGGAGTTAGAATGGTCAACCTCCTCTGGCCTCTCCAGCCACATGGTCACCGGATGTTGTATGTATAGCTGTCCACTGCTCCTACTACTTAGGATGGGTTAAAAGCAGTAATTAAATTCCACTGCATTGTACTCAGTGTATGTGACAAATTAAAAATAAAGTAGTTTTCAGTGTGTGATTTAAGATGTTCAGGTGTAAGCACAAAAGTTAGTCCATTCAAGTCTGTGCGTACTGTTTGTCTATCAGTGTTGAAAAGTTACCTGAAAAAAATGAATAAAGAGCAGTTCACAGCCACTTCACTGAGCTTTTCTCATTTCTCATTTCAAAGAGTAATCACAGATTATTCGGTACTAACACTTTGTTCAGGTAAGGTGTTTTATTCCTAACATTGATGTCTTTATATTTTTCAGCAAATGCTAAAACAAATCTGTCTTACATTATTTTGTCTGGAATTGAGTCAATGTCTAACCTGTGGTCAGATAAACTGAATGTGCATCCACCTATTCAAAAATGTCCTTGAAAGTCACATTTTGTCAATGCTACCAACATATTCTGTTTAATTGTGGTCTCCTTCACACTTGTGTCTCTGCATTTAACACAGTCTGAATAATCTCATAAATTGGCATGTATTACTTGTTTTAAATGCTTACTGAGTGGATTTCTGCAGTGTGCGGCTTGTAAACACAGCTCGCAAAGTGACCCATCTCTCTCCAACTTAACAAGACGCGAAGGTCACGGACCCCTGAATGCAGCTGCCAGAATTCAGCAGCGACTGTGCCTCCGAAACCTCAGGGAGCTGCTCGGGAAGGAGATACCTGAACCAGCCTGAGTGATGAGGTGATACAGATAGTAACAGTTAATATGCAATGCAGTGTTTTATGGTGTTCCCTTATACCAATCACCATGCAGTGGATCTGTTTGCAGGTTCCCATGAAGAAGAAAAGAAAGCACAATGGGGATAATGTCCTAACTATATGTATTGATCATTTTTGCAGCATGTTTTCACTTATTGTGTGATTGTGTGTGTGTGTGTGTGTGTGTGTGTGTGTGTGTGTGTGTGTGTGTGTGTGTGTGTGTGTGTGTGTGTGTGTGTGTGGTGTGTGTGTGTGTGTGTGTGTGTGTGTGTGTGCATATGGTCTGTTTCTGGCACAAGTGGTCACGAGATAGGGCGAGCCGTGTGATTAATCGAGAGAACAAGTGAGTCCGACTGAGTTTGAAGGAGTACGTGCACACCAGTAGTCTCTAATAAAGTATTAGTAGGACAAGCAATTTGCTTCATTGCCAGGTTCCTTGGCATGAAAAGGACTTTTGCAATAATGAGAGAAGCAGAAGAGGCAGGGGAAATGAACTCTTATCTGAACTAAAAGAGGAAAAGAGGGAGACTTAAATAGCATAATATATCAGCATAGCACAGAGGGGAGAGAGAGAGATAAATAGAGAGGAAAGGCTGATTATTCACACGTTAGCCCTTTTTAACCTCTGGTTAGGATGAACCAATTACACTGCATAAACACCTATGGTAACACAGCTTCTGCAGAAACCTGTAAAATCAAATGTGTCTAAATAATAAAAATAAAAATAAAAATAATAATTTATTTATTACATTGACAATTTAAAAAAAAGGGTTGGATTTAAGAAGTCAAACACATTAAAAATCAAAAGCTGAACAGAAAATTCCCCAACTGCTGAATCCAAAAAATGTATTGGACAACATCCAGGACACCCCTGGATGTTCTGTCACCTTTCCCAATGTATTATTAATGCTTCTGGTTTTACATTTGAATACAATGTTTAACTTTAAAGGAAGATTTTAATTTATAACAACTTCTGTTTAAATAGTTTTACAGTTCAGTGCAAATAACTTGGTGAGTACAATGGTGAGTTTAACAGATAGCAATGATGGCCAAAACGACAACAAGACTTAGAACCTACATCCATGGCTCCTAATCCTAATCCTAACCCTAACCCTAACCCTGCGACAGCTGTGCTTTGAGCAAAATGAAAACATCAGCATATTAATATGCTCACATTGGCAACGCTAACATGGTGACGTTTAGCAGATAATGTTTACCATTGCCACTGAACAAAAGTATATATGCAACACTTTTGTTTTCGCTCCCATTTTTCAAAGATTTAAGACTTTTTCGATGCCCACAAAAGGCTTATTTCTCTCAAATGTTGGTCACAAATTTGTTAAAATCCGTGTTAGTGAGCACCTCTTTGCCAACATCCATCCACCGGACAGGTGTGGCAAATCAAGATGCTGATTAGATGATTACATGATTATCACACAGGTGTGCTTTGGCCTGGTCACAATAAACTCTAAAATGTGCAGTTTTATCACACACCAGTGCTACAGATGTGGTATTAAAGTTATTACAATTCCTTCTGTAGAGGACATCCATGTGTGTCCCAATTTCATAGCGATCCATCAAATAGTTGTTAAGACAATTCACTTAAAATCACTAATGTTACCTCATGGTGGAAGAGAGGAAAAGTCATGGGATAACCATGATTCATCATCTGGGGATCATGAATGTCTGTGTGATAAATCCATTGATACCTGTTAAGATATTTATTCTAAATTGTAGTGGTGCACCCCTCTAACTTGTTGTTAGATGGTTACATTGGATACAGACATGTCTTGGTCTAAGAAATACACTAGCCCCATGTTTTTCAGGACAAAGTTATCACACCAAGCAAATGCTTAACTCTCTCAGGCAAAGCCCTGTATTTTATTTAACCACGTTTTATCTTGTGCTTTAAATTTTGATGCATTGATCGACTGTGGAGAGGTGGGCGGGTTGGACCAGAACAAACACTGGAAGTGACTCAAGATGAGTTGGATGGTAGCCTGCATTCAGTAACAGAGTACCACAGGCGTCCTCCAACACCCATCACACCAGGTATTGAAATACTCACGCTGCAGGAAGCCAAGGAGGAGGGATGAGAGCTGGAAGTTCTGTCCTGGGTGTGAGGCCTAAATATAACAAAATGTACTGCAGCATGCTGCTTCTTCTGTCGCTCTGAAAACTGTGAAGTTGCAGGTGATGGAGTGTGCGGAATGGTGTTTATTAAAAAATCAGTGGTGGTATTAATGATTAGAATCTTTATGTGCACCTACTGGTACAGCACATTCATCTTGTGTTGCTGTTTTCTCATGAATAATCTGATTTTACAAAACAATAAAGTTGAAAAGTAGCTTGTTCATTATAGAAATTGCAGTCTAACCAATGTGAATTCTGTGTTGTAAATCCAGACATCCTCATACTCTTGCCAGAGAGGAAACACCTCTGTGGCAGTAGGCTTTCCATAGGCAACAAGTGTTGTACTGATTAATTCCACAATGAATAATCAAACCAACTTTATCGTATCAGATGTGGACTACACTCAGATTTCTGATGTTTCATTCTTCTGTCTGGGAGCCATATATCACCTCCACACTAATATTGTACATCCCATCTGAACCTTTATGCATCAAATGCATATTTCCTTTGCAGTCAAATGAATAGAAATCTTTGAAAGTTCCTATTAAAAAAAGATGAGCGGTATGAGCAGCCTGTGAGAGTGTGTACCCATGCAATATCGAAGCTAACTTTATTGTTCATTGTCGTGGCAAGGATGAATGAGAAAAGCTGGCAAGGAAAGGTCATTTTTCATGTCACTCTTTCTGCCCCTCTTTTCCTACTTGTCTCTGTCACTCCTGTCTTCCTCTTCCTTTCCCCAACTTTGCAAATGTAAGGCTTCACCATCTCTCATTTTCCCTCCATCATTCCTCCTGTTCTCCTCTCCCTTTTTCTTCTGCCTCCTATCCTCCTCCTCTCATCTCTCTATCTCTGTCATCATCTTGCTCCTCCTGCTCCATCTCTCCTCCCTCTATTCGCTCTCCCCTCCCTCTCTCTTCTTTCTTTTTCTTTCTCGGCGTGAAATGTGTAGCTCATTAGTTTGCTCACCACACCGTCTCACGTCAGTCTGTCCTTCACATCTCGCTGCACTGCTAAGAAGTCATTTACGCCGCTGTGAAGCTTCCCCTCCTGTTCCCCCAGCTCCCTATTTCCCTCCCTGCAAAACCCCACCACCGCTAGCCTCCATATGGTTTCATCATTATTTTGCAGTAGCACAAAAAAAAGATATCCCAACCTCGCCCCGCCTCCACCTCCTCCCCCCCACTCAAAAACACCCTGTAAAACAAAAAAATTTGAAGGGTGAGGCTCAAGAATTGAAGGAGGAGGGAGGCGCGAGGGGATCAGGATTATCCCAGGCGTAATGATACAGCACTTTGATAGAACAGAAGGCGGAAGGCAGAAAGAGGGGGGAAGGAAAGGGAGGAGAACAAGCAGGTGGAGGAGAGGGAGAGTAGAGGAATAAAACTTAAGCTGCTCCCAAAAATCATGTAAATGCAGAGATAATAAAGGAACTGTTTGGCATTCAGAGGAGTGGGTGGCGCATCAGTGGGGAAAAATCTCAGTGAGAATGTTGACTAATGCCAGAACTCTCTCTCTCTCTCTCTCTCTCTCTCTCTCTCTCTCTCTCTCTCTCTCTCTCTCTCTCTCTCGCTCTCTCTCCTGCTTCAGTGCCAGCAGGGTGTCTGGGTATTTTCTAAAGAGGCGGTCGGCAGGGGAAGGGGCTGTGAGTGTTTCAGGATAAAGGCCTCAAAGATGGCATGCAAGTCAGATCTCTGCTGTGATTCATTTAAGTTGCATACAGGAACGTGTTAAAGTTTACTGTAAAATGTATGCAGTGGTGGAATGTAACTTAGTACATTTACTCACATCCTATATTTAAGTTTTTATGTACTTCTACTCAAGTTGAGTACTACCACGTTATACCACTTAATGGCATAACGTGCATTACAGATGCATGAGTGTATTAATACATTGTATTATATAAGCTCATCATAGATTTTAAATGTAAAATCTTAGTCTGCAAAGTAAACGTCACATAAATGTATTGCAGCAAAACGTACAATATTTGCCTTAAAAATAAAAAAGGAGTAAAAGCATTAATAATGATATGATGATGATACTTTGTCAGAAAAAGTCTGAATTTTTTCCTGTTGTGATGCAAGAAGAATAGTAGGCCTAGTAGTAATAGTAAGTATTATCATAATAATGTACTTAAAGTATAAAAAGTAAAAGTACTCATTATGCAGAGTGGAAGTGTTATATTATTATATAATATGAATGTGTTACTACTGATGCATTTATTTGTAAACAGCGTTTTATGTAGATGTTCGAGATGGAGCCAATGCTAACTAACCTACTTATTATACCATCTGGTAATTTATTCTTTAATTTAATAGTGATGCATCATATTTTATTGAGGAATCATATAATCTTAGACACACTGCACACCAGTTGTCCACTCACACAGGTGTATTCACTTATGTTGCCTAACAAGTGCTATATGCTTGATTGACATTTGGTGAAATTCCCTGCTCCACCCAACTTACACCTGACTAGAGGGCTAATCAATCATGGTAATAAAAAAAAACAAAAAAACACCAGTGTGGGTGTGCAGAGCCTTTAATTTGCAAAGTAGCTAGTAACTATATCTGTCAAATAAATGTAATGGAGTAAAAAGTACAATATTTTCCTTTTAAACTATAGTGGAGGAGAAGTGGAGTACTTAAGTACAATTTTGAGGGTACCTCAAAATCTTACTTAAGTAAAGTACTAGTTAGTTATTTTCCATCACAGAAAATGAGGATGATTTGTCTCTACAAGTTCATTACACAAAGGCATTTGATCAAATTCTAAAATAAAAATCAAATAAAAACATTGATTAGTGCAGCTTTAAGTAAAACTTTGAATGCAAGACTTTACTAAGAGTATTTTTGACATTGTGGTATTGTGAAGGGGTTCTTTTAGTTCAGTTAAAAGTTCTTCCCCCACTGCTGACACCTGATAACTTTTTTGAACACTGCTTCCAAGGTGGACATGACTGGCAGTCTAAACATTATTAATGGTCGTTGGTGACACAATGTGTCAGCACATGACAAAATAACATTTTCCATACAGCCTTTGTGTTATTGTTATTGCTAGTGCCAAATCCTCTCTGAGACCAAATTATTTCAGAGATTGGACTGAAGTGACAGAAGCGTCCGACACCATCAATCACACCAAAGAGGTGTCAGGTCAACCTTTATTTATCCTTGATCACTATTTATTATCATTATTATTATTATTATTATTATTATTATTATTATTATTATTATTATTATCATCATAATTATTATTTATAGCATTCCACGTCATTCCCACAACATCCCCAAGATCTAAGAGAATGATTTGCCATAATATCAATAAAAGAGTCAGATGAAATGCAAATAACCAATGTTGACTTAATGTACCTTTTCTGATGCATCTGGAAGACCGGACTGAATTGCCTGAAGCCCCTAATTAAAGGATAGAGAGGACTTAGCGGTACAAATTTAAGCATATGTTAAAAGTTACATGCACGCTGCTCATTCTAACATTCGGAGAAACAGTTATAACCGCTCACCCGCCTGCATGCTTCACACAAATGCTTAATTCATATGTGACTCACTCTCTGGAGCAGGGCGTTACTCTAAATGATTAGGTGCACCTATTAAAGGGGATACTCAGCATATCGCAAAATGTCAAGGGCAAGTTTGCCTTTATGTGAAAATGAAAAAGATGTGTGCACGCATGGAGAAATTGACATTTTAGTGACACAAGGTGACCAGTCAATCCCAAAAACACCCCCTTTCACTCTTTTACCAGAACCAAGGTGCATTCACATTTATGAATCCCTCTCACTATTTTTAACAAATGTTTTTTTTTTTGTATGCCCTGTCTGGGAACCATCACCTTATCGTGGTGGAGAGGTTTGTGTGTCCCTATGAACCTGAGGGCTGTGTTGTCTGGAGCTTTGTGCTCCTGGTAGGGTCTCCCAAGGCAAAGTGGTCTCAGGTGAGGGGCAAGACAAAGAATGGTTCAAAAACCCTATGAGTGACCGAGGAAGAGATGGAGTGACCCTGCACGGAGGAAGTCCGGGGCCCCTGTCTGGAGCCAGGCCCAGACAGAGGGCTCATCAGCGAGCGTCTGGTGGCCGGGTTTGCCACAGAGCCCGGCCGGCACAGCCCGAAAAAGCTACGTGGCATCCATCTCTCTATCCCATGGGCCCACCACCTGTGGGAGGAACCGCTGGGGTCGGGTGCGCTGCCACACGGGTGGCAGTGAAGGTCAGGGGCCTCGACGGACCAGACCCGGGCGGCAGAGGCTGGCTCTGGGGACGTGGAATGTCACCTCTCTGTAGGGGAAGGAGCCGGAACTTGTGCGGGAGATGGAGCGCTACCGGTTAGATCTGGTGGGGCTTACCTCTACGCACAGTCTCGGTTCTGGAACCATACTCCTGGATAGGGGTTGGACTCTTTTCTTCCCAGGGTGTGAGGCGCCGGGCGGGTGTGGGGATATTCACAAGCCCCCAGCTGAGCGCCGCTACGTTGGAGTTTACCCCGGTGGACGAGAGGGTCGCCTCCCTACGCCTGCGGGTTGTGGGGGAGAAAACTCTGACTCTTGTTTGTGCATATGCACCAAACAAGAGTTCAGAGTATTCGGCCTTCTTGGAGACCTTGAGTGGAGTCCTGTATGGGGCTCCAGTGGGGGACTCCATAGCTGGGGGACTTCAACGCACACGTGGGCAATGATGGAGACACATGGAGAGGCGTGATTGGGAGGAACGGCCTCCCTGATCTAAACCAGAGTGGTTGTTTGTTGTTGGTCTTCTATGCTAGTCATGGATTGTCTATAACGAACACCATGTTCGAACATAGGGATGCTCATAAGTGTACTTGGTACCAGAGCACCCTAGTCCAAAGGTCAATGATCAATTTTATAATTGTTTAATCTGATCTGAGGCCATATGTTTTGGACACTCGGGTGAAGAGAGGGGCGGAGCTGTCAACCGATCACCATCTGGTGGTGAGTTGGGTCAGGGGGTGGGGGAAGACTCTGGACAGACCTGGTAAGCCCAAACAGGTAGCGCGGGTAAATTGGGAATGTCTGGAGGAGGCCCCCTGTCCACCTCTGACTTTCAACTCACACCTCCGGCGGAGCTTTTTGTGCATCCCTGTGGAGGCTGGGGGCATTGAACCCAAGTGGACAATGTTCAAAATTTCCATTGCTGAAGCTGCGGCGAGGAGCTGTGGTCTTAGGTGCCTCAAGGGGCGGTAACCCACAAACACGGGGTGGACACCGGTGGTCAGGGAAGCCGTCCGATTGAAGAAGGAGTCTTTCCGGGATATGTTATCCCAGAGGACTCCGGAGGCAGTTGCAAGGTACCGAAGGGCTGCAGCCTCTGCCGTGAAAGAGGCAAAGCAGCGGGTGTGGGAGAAGTTCGGAGAAGACGTGGAGAAGGATTTTCGGTCGGCACCAAGGTGCTTCTTAAAACCATTCGCCACCTCAGGAGGGGGAAGCGGGGAACCATCCAAGCTGTGTACAGTAAGGATGGGAAGCTGCTGACCTCAACCGAGGAGGTAATAGGGCGGTGGATGGAGCACTTTGAGGAACTCCTAAATCCGACTAATACGCCCTCTATGGTAGAGGCAGAGCTGGAGGATGATGGGGGATTGTCGTCAATTTCCCTGGTGGAAGTTGCTGAGGTAGTTAAACAACTCCACAGTGGTAAAGCCCCAGGGATTGATGAGATCCGTCCAGAAATGCTTAAAGCTCTGGGTGTGGAGGGGTTGTCTTGGTTGACACGTCTCATCAACATTGCGTGGAAGTCTGGGACGGTGCCTAAGGAGTGGCAGACCGGGGTGGTGGTTCCCCTTTTCAAAAAGGGGGACCAGAGGGTGTTTGCCAATTACAGGGGTATCACACTTCTCAACCTCCCCAGTAAAGTCTACTCCAAGGTGCTGGAAAGGAGGGTTCGGTCTATAGTTGAACTTCAGGTTGAAGAGGAACAATGCGGATTCCGTCCTGGTCGTGGAACAACGGACCAGCTCTTTACTCTCGCAAGGATCCTGGAGGGAGCCTGGGAGTATGCCCAACCGGTCTACATGTGCTTTGTGGATCTGGAGAAAGCATATGACCGGGTCCCTCGGGAGATACTGTGGGAGGTGCTGCGGGAGAATGGGGTGAGGGGGTCCCTTCTCAGGGCCATCCAATCTCTGTACGACCAAAGCGAGAGCTGTGTCCGGGTTCTCGGCAGTAAGTCGGACTCGTTTCAGGTGAGATTTGGCCTCCGCCAGGGCTGCGCTTTGTCAGCAATCCTGTTTGTAGTATTTATGGACAGGATATCGAGGCGTAGTCGGGGTGGAGAGGGGTTGCAGTTCGGTGGGCTGAGGATCTCATCGCTGCTTTTTGCCGATGATGTCGTCCTGACGGCATCATCGGCCTGTGACCTTCAGCACTCACTGGATCGGTTCGCAGCCGAGTGTGAAGCGGCTGGGATGAGGATCAGCACCTCTAAATCGGAGGCCATGGTTCTCAGCAGGAAACCGATGGAGTGCCTTCTTCAGGTAGGGAATGAGTCCTTACCCCAAGTGAAGGAGTTCAAGTACCTTGGGGTCTCGTTCGTGAGTGAGGGGACAATGGAGCGGGAGATTGGTTGGAGAATCGGTGCAGCGGGTGCAGCATTACATTCAATTTATCGCACCGTTGTGACGAAAAGAGAGCTGAGCCAGAAGGCAAAGCTCTCAATCTACCGGTCAGTTTTTGTTCCTACCCTCACCTATGGTCATGAAGGCTGGGTCATGACCGAAAGAACAAGATCCAGGGTACAAGCGGCCGAAATGGGTTTCCTCAGGAGGGTGGCTGGCGTCTCCCTTAGAGATAGGGTGAGAAGCTCAGTTATCCGTGAGGAGCTCGGAGTAGAGCCGCTGCTCCTTTGCGTCGAAAGGAGCCAGTTGAGGTGGTTTGGGCATCTGGTCAGGATGCCCCCTGGGCGCCTCCCTAGGGAGGTGTTCCAGGCACATCCAGCTGGAAAGAAGGCCTCGGGGAAGACCCAGGACTAGGTGGAGGGATTATATCGCCAACCTGGCCTGGGAATGCCTCGGGATCCCCCAGTCGGAGCTGGTTAATGTGGCTCGGGAAAGGGAAGTTTGGGGTCCCCTGCTGGAGCTGCTACCCCCGCAACCCGATACCGGATAAGCGGACGAAGATGGATGGATGGATGGATTTTTTTTATGCATTTATTGCTTTTATCCATTACAGTAAACATTCTGTGGTTACTAACAATTTGTAGTCCATATTACATGCATCCTCTCTGTAGATTGTTCTTCTACTTTTACAGGAAATATAGCACCTTAGATTCTCAGGCTTTAGAAAATGAACTTCTGAATTGTTCAATCCATTGCTGTCTTTCAAGGAGCGCTTTCTTTCTGGCTGTTGATGAGGATAAGTTATTGATAGCAGTGTTTGCACACTAAAACAATAGGGTGCATGTATATTGTATACAGTTTTATGTGGGACAGCATGTACTAAAACAACGTTACCTTCACTGTGACAGATGACCATCATTCTGCTCAACAAAGAGGAATGTTTATGAGTTTTTGTGTGTATGTGTGTGCACACTCAATCATGCGTGCATTGTTGCCTCTGTATGTGAGTTATTTAGAGCGAAAGTCTGCATTAAAAGAGAGAAGTAATAGAGGTAGAGACACAGAAAGAAAAGAATAAGAAAAAAACATAATAATGGGGAAATCTGTATGATGTGTGTGTATAAGCAGATTGCTGTATTTTATGTAAATCTTAACCTTTCTACCAGTGCTGGCTATCAGGCTTGTTGACAGCATGGTGCGTATCTGTCCTGTTGACAAGACGAGCAGAGAGACAGAGAGAGAGAAAGAGAGAGAGAAAAGACCTGTCACCGCTGACTAATTACACTGCAAGCAAACAGTTGAGACCTCTGTTTACATTTGGACAGCCAAGGGAGGCCAAGATGAGCATCATTAATCAGATATTTCTATTGCATACTACCAACACACACACATGCACTCATAAGATTACAATTGGCCATCAGTCATGTTTTCGATTTGACATGAAGGACGGTCTTTCTAATTATCAAAGAGTTTGCAGTGATGAATCCCAATAAAGAACGGGACCAGATGTGGTTCATCAAAACTCTCTGGGGTTTCTGGAAGCCAACACAGGGCTGCAAAGCTGCAGTCAAAGTCAATGGAGACATGGGCCATTTCTACCAAAATCATTTGCAAACCGTTCTGTTAGGTTGCATGAGATTTGGTAGATTTCAATTTGGCGTCTAAATAAATAGATTTCCCATTGACTCACATGGCTATTACCAGGGAAATACCAAGCTGTTAAGTCATCTTTCCAAAAGTAGATAAAAAGGTTTTTTTATTGCGGATCGATGTTTTCAGATCAGACATAAAGGCCTGAGAAAGTCCTTGTGAGTAACAGTGCATCACTTTTGGCTTGAAATATCCAGTAGACTCAAGTAAGCAAAGGACAGGAAAGGAAGAGAAAAACAAAATCAAAGGTGATGAGAGGAAAGTAAAGGAGGAATGGCAAGTCGAGGAGTCTCCTGCCTTATCGTTTTAGCCGTGGACCACTGGTCATGGGTGGCTTCAGGTCATCTGGTACTAACACACTGAGCCTCAGAGAGAGACACACAAATACACACTTAGATAAGGACCACTTGACAGGAGAGAGAGGATGGAAGAGGAGAAGAAAGAAGAGGGAGCTGTTAGACAGAAAGAATTAGTTTAGCTGGGATAATGTGCTGCAGGGTTAAAGTCAGAGGTCTGGAGCGGGCCAGGGCCATCCACAAGGACAGAAGAGAGGAGGGCTCAGATGGAGAAGAAAGGGAGTGATAAGATGAGATGAAACCTCAAGATTCCCATGTGGACACAAGGTTGTTTCAGATAGTCATAATGAAGCTGAAAAGGATTAAATTAAGAATGTTGTAAAATGGGGGATACAATTTGTACGGTAAAGGAATACAAGGAAGCAATACAATCAAGGGTTATGGGAGATTGGCTTGTTGGTGAACTTAACCATTAAAACTCTTTAAAGGCAGGGTTGGTAAATATTTCCAATATACACTTTTTATATATTGTTTCAAATAGCCTTTACACCCCGACAGCAATAAATAACTTATGGGCTCTGAAAAAGGAGTGAAAAATATCCTTCATCTGTAGCTGCTGTAATCCTGTAAAAACACCCGGTCTGCTTGGAAAGAACCAATGAAATGCCTCCTTCTCCGCTGCACGTACTCTACCACTCCCGTGTATGAGCCTGAGCTCAATGTGGTTTATCGCGGCATTTCTAACAGTAGTCATGTTCGTTTTAAACATTTGGTTTGATAATATTAGGTTATTTGCTTACAGGTGAAAGAGACATGAAGTAAAATTGCGGCCCTTTCTCTGCTCCGTGCGGTGCTCGTGCCCATCTGTGTGTGGGTTGCACCCCCGAGGGCAGGGGGAGGGGTTAGATGGAGCCCCAAGGAGATGCTACTTTCAAATCTTACTAACTTTTCAACATTACCAATCCTGCCTTTAGTCAATCAATGGTTGCAATTTCTCATAGGTGATAGTATCCTGCCTTTTGGTTTTTTTGCAGGAATCAGCACATACTTTTACTTTTACTTTTACATCAGACTTCAGCATTAGCTTTGACTGGTAATTTTAAGGGCACGAGATTGTGTTTATATCTGCTGGCATATCATTAATATGAACAAGTGCAGCTGGAAGGAAAAATAGAGCCAGTGAAAACTGAGTGAAACATGATGCACATGAGCTGTCAATCTACATAATAACGTGTGTGTGTGTGTGTGTGTGTGTGTGTGTGTGTGTGTGTGTGTGTGTGTGTGTGTGTGTGTGTGTGTGTGTGTGTGTGTGTGTGTGTGTGTGTGTGTGTTCTTGTTTAACTACAGTCGTGGGGTCCAAAAACTGGGAATACAGTTTACTTGTGGGGTCCGGACAGCTTTGTAGGGCCCAAAATGCTGGACCCCACAAGGTTAACGGGCTGTTTGAGGGTTAAGACTTGGTTTTAGGATTAGGGTTAGAATTAGGTTATGGTTAGGGTGAGGGTAAGGGTTAAGGTTAGACATTTAGTTGTGATGGTTAAGGTTAGGGTAAGGGGCTAGGGAATGCATTATGTCAATGACGGGTCTCCACAAAGATAGTGAGACGCACTATGGGTGTGTGTGTGTGTGTGTGTGTGTGTGTGTGTGTGTGTGTGTGTGTGTGTGTGTGTGTGTGTGTGTGTGTGTGTGTGTGTGTGTGTGTGTGTGTGTGTGTTGACAAGTTACAGGTCTTCTGGGCCGATGAACAGGACCGACAAGACGCATCAATGTCACCTCAGTCATGGCTGGTCTGATGGGCAGCCAGGGCGGCCATGACAGGCGTAAGTAACACGTTTAGCCTGGACACTAACACACTGTGACATATGCTCTCGAACACACACTCTGCCCACTCACCACTTACAATTTCTACAGTAATTACAGGCACCAAACAATATTTTTTGCTAAATGCCAGTGATTTGAATGAAACATGGATGCTGAATGATGCCTCTTATGTGTTTCTCACGCACACAAAACTGTTTTTTTCTCTAGAAGTTTGGATATGGATGCCTCTAATGTATTTGAAACACCACTTACTGAGATGACAAATGAAGTGTTTGGAGTAGAAAGATGTTACAAGTCATTGGTTTCTCTTAATCAAGTTTCAATTTAGGAAAGAAAAAGCCTACACGCTTTATTGTTTTGTAAACTCAATCAACAGGCATAATGAGAGCTAATGGGCTCTATCGGCATGCAAATTCAGACTAAGGGGATGGAAAACTTAAGAAAATAAACACCCACACATTGTCTTATTCAGTTATGTGTATCATTAATCTGTGATGTTCAAAATGTGCTGCCAGTCGTTGTGTGACTCATCGTGGTAATTCTCTTTGTTTCATATGTCTACATGCCTTATCTACTTACTCTGCTGCTTCTCCCTCATTTTCCCAGAATAACTGTCAGTAATGTTAACAGAACACATTAACCTTTAACTATGACCATAGATTGCATATGGGCTTTCCATATTATCTCTATTGTGTATAATAATCCATACAGAAATCACTGAATGAGTACCCACATAGCCACAGGAATGAATTAAAAAAACACCACTAATATTAAAATGGACCAAAGAATTCAAAGTATATATGTATATATAACAAAAACGCTATGGTTCTTAGATTCCATTTCTGCCAATTGATCCCCCTAAATCCTAAATACTGGTTATTAAAAAACAAATTTATATTTAGTTTAGTTTATTACTTTATTTGACAGGGACAGTGCGTATTGGGCCCACCCCCTGTAAGAGGAACCGCTGGGGTCGGGTGCACTGCTACATGGGTGGCGGTGAAGGTCAGGGGCCTTGACGGACCAGACCCGGGCGGCAGAGGCTGGCTCTGGGGACGTGGAATGTCACCTCTCTGTCGGGGAAGGAGCCAGAACTTGTGCGGGAGGTGGAGCACTACCAGTTGGATCTGGTGGGGCTTACCTCTACGCACAGTCTCGGTTCTGGTAGGGGTTGGACTCTTTTCTTCTCCGGAGTTGCCCAGGGTGTGAGGTGCCGGGCGGGTGTGGGGATACCCACAAGCCCCCGGCTGAGCGCCGCTATGTTGGAGTTTACCCCGGTGGACGAGAGGGTCGCCTCCCTACGCCTGCGGGTAGTGGGGGGGGGGGGGGGGACTCTGACTGTTGTTTGTGCATATGTACCAAACAAGAGTTCGGAGTATTCGGCCTTCTTGGAGACCTTGAATGGAGTCCTGTATGGGGCTCCAGTGGGGGACTCCATAGTTCTGCTGGGGGACTTCAACGCGCACGTGGGCAATGATGGAGATACATGGAGAGGCTTGATTGAGAGGAACGGCCTCCCTGATCTAAACCAGAGTGGTTGTCTGTTGTTGGACTTCTGTGCTAGTCATGGATTGTCTATAACAAACACCATGTTCGAACATAGGGATGCTCATAAGTGTACCTGGTACTAGAGTACCCTAGGCAGAAGGTCAAAGATCGATTTTATTATCATTTAATCTGATCTGAGTCCGTATGTTTTGGACACTCGGGTGAAGAGAGGGGCGGAGCTGTCAACCATCTGGTGGTGAGTTGGGTCAGGGGGTGGGGGAAGACTCTGGACAGACCTGGTAAGCCCAAACGGGTAGTGCGGGTAAATTGGGAACGTCTGGAAGAGGCCCCTGTCCAACAGACTTTCAACTCACACCTCCGGCGGAGCTTTTCGTGCATCCCTGTGGAGGCAGGGGGCATTGAACCTGAATGGACAATGTTCAAAGTTTCCATTGCTGAAGCTGAAGCTTAGATGCCTCAAGGGGCGGTAACCCTCAAACACCGTGGTGGACATCGGTGGTCAGGGAAGCCGTCCGACTGAAGAAGGAGTCTTTCCGGGATATGTTATCCCAGAGGACTCCGGAGACAGTTGCAAGGTACCGAAGGGCCCGAAGGGCTTCAGCCTCTGCCGCGAAAGAGGCAAAGCAGCGGGTGTAGGAGAAGTTCGGAGAAGACATGGAGAAGGATTTTCGGTCAGCACCAAGGTGCTTCTGGAAAACCATTCGCCACCTCAAGGTGGGGAAGCGGGGAACCATCCAAGCTGTGTACAGTAAGGATGGGACACTGTTGACCTCAACTGAGGAGGTAATAGGGCAGTGGAAGGAGCACTTTGAGGAACTCCTAAATTCAGCTAATACAGCTATGTTAGAGGCAGATCTGGAGGATGATGGGGGGTTGTCGTCAATTTCCCTGGTGAAATTTGCTGAGGTAGTTAAACAACTCCACAGTGGCAAAGCCCCAGGGATTGATGAGATTCGTCCAGAAATGCTTAAAGCTCTGGGTGTGGAGGGGTTGTCTTGGTTGACACGCCTCTTCAACATTGCGTGGAAGTCTGGGATGGTGCCTAGGAGTGGCAGACCGGGGTGGTGGTTCCCCTGTTCAAAAAGAGGGATCAAAGGGTGTGTGCCAATTACAGGGGTATCACACTTCTCAGCCTCCCCGGTAAAGTCTACTTCAAGGTGCTGGAAAGGAGGGTTCGGCCGATAGTCGAACCTCGGGTTGAAGAGGAACAATGCGGATTCCGTCCTAGTCGTGGAACGAAACAGATCCGATCTTTACTCTCGCATGGATCCTGGAGGGAGCCTGGTAGTATGCCCAACCGGTCTACATGTGCTTTGTGGATCTGGAGAAGGCGTATGACTGGGTCCCCCAGGAGATACTGTGGGAGGTGCTGCGGGAGTATGGTGAGGGGGTCCCTTCTCAGGGCCATCCAATCTCTGTATGACCAAAGCGAGAGCTGTGTCCGGGTTCTCGGCAGTAAGACTTGTTTCAGGTGAGGTTTGTCCTCCGCCAGGGCTGCACTTTGTCACCAATCCTGTTTGTAGTATTTATGGACAGGATATCGAGACATAGTCGGGGTGGGGAGGGGTTGCAGTTTGGTGGGCTGGGGATCTCATCGCTGCTTTTTGCAGATGATGTGGTCCTGATGGCATCATCGGCCTGTGACCTTTAGCACTCACTGGATCGGTTCGCAGCCAAGTGTGAAGCGGCTGGGATGAGGATCAGCACCTCTAAATCGGAGGCCATGGTTCTCAGCAAGAAACCGATGGCGTGCCTTCTCCAGGTAGGGAATGACTCCTTACCCCAAGTGAAGGAGTTCAAGTACCTTGGGGTCTTGTTCGCGAGTGAGGGGACAATGGAGTGGGAGATTGGTTGGAGAATCGGCACAGCGGGTGCGGTATTAAATTTAATTTATCGCACCGTTGTGACAAAAAGAGAGCTGAGCCAGAAGGCAAAGCTTTCAATCTACCGGCCAGTTTTCGTTTCTACCCTCACCTATGGTCATGAAGGCTGGGTCATGACCGAAAGAACAAGATCCAGGGTACAAGCGGACAAAATGGGTTTCCTCAGGAGGGTGGCTGGCGTCTCCCTTAGAGATAGAGTGAGAAGCACAGTCATCCATGAGGAGCTCAGAGTAGAGCCGCTGCTGCTTTTCGTCAAAAGGAGCCAGTTGAGGTGGTTTGGGCATCTGGCGCCTCCCTAGGGAGGTGTTCCAGGCACGTCCAGCTGGGAGGAGGCCTCGGGGAAGACCCAGGACTAGGTGGTAGGTCAGGTAATAGTTAAAAGCATGGACATTAAGAATAAAAGCATTTAAAATACAGACAATTGAAAGCAATACAAAAATAAGCAAATACAAACAGCCTGCACTACATAGAGACAAGAGAGACAGCTCTTATGACACACATAATCAACAATAACATGACAACAATCACAGATAGCATGACAATACAATGTTATGTAGAAGCAGCATAATAATGACAATTAAGACAACAAACAACACAATAAACACCTCACTGTTTTAGTGTTCACAAGGTTGGTGGCTCTAAATGTTGTCAAGAAGGAATAGTAGTTGGTAGTTTCTTATGGGTTGCAGTAGATTTCAATTTTATACCGTCTCTTATGTGCCGTGAAACAACTGAAAACACACATTTTTCTCAAACCCAGTAGACTTTTTCTGCTGTTATAACTCAATAAACAACAGTTCCTCTTTAGAGATATTGATTGTGTAAAATGTTCCCTTGATGTCTATTCTGGGTCTTTTTGTATATGTACATTATTCTTTAATAATTGTATAGTATCACTGATTTGTTACCCACATGCAACTGTCTCTAAACCCAGAAGATACTGCATGTAGCAATAAGCCAATTTACCTTACTTGTTTTCTGTATATTAAAAATGATTTCTTATAGATTATGGCTGAATCTGAAATTATGGCCCTGTGTTGTTCCAGCCCTGCTGTCTTGCTGTCTGGTATTTTCTAACTGTCGAAAACAAAATTTGTGGAAACAAGAGCACAGCAAACAAGGACAAGACTGTTGACAGCAACACCACACAACATGGCAGATACTGTTCTGTTCTGTCACTGATAGTGTCTCTTGTAAAGCAATGAGACTAGGAAACGTCATCGTAAAAATAAGAAAATACAAAATCACAAAATAAACCGCAGGAAATCCTACTTGTTACTAGTTACTGATGTTACTAGCACGTGTTGGACAGGAAAGGTAACCTCAGTCCGTATCCACAAACCAACACTAGGCTTTATTTTAACAAATTAATGACATAATTAGAGGATGATTCTGGTTTATTTATTACGTGGTTGTTATTTTGTCATTTTGGCCATTGGTTATAGTAAGTTTGTACACAATCAAGTTAATTGCTGACATTTGGGAACATGGCAGAGGTTTTAAATAAATCTCCAGTTTAGCCAAACTTATTTGAAGAACAAAACAAACGGGGGCTGTGAAATGATTACCCTATCTGTTTCACTTTCAGTTTTTCCTCCACATAAAGTGGTTTGGATTGTAGATACTGTTGTCTTGTCTGATCATCTGATTGCTTGTGTCATCGTATGTTATCGCTACTTTGCATTTGGTGAGTACAGTGTTATCATAACTGATAGAGATGATGACCAAAAGACCAAAGTTGTAATAAACTGTAATTATACTTGAAGATGAATGAGTTATACCCTTCATCATATGCACATTTGGCCTTCCATGACTGCTGTTTGAACAAAGCCAGAATTATTTTTTCTTATCTCGGTTTAGAAAAAATACATACAGACAGAGAAATGAGATTCAGCCTAAGACCATTGTGCTGTGTTTCCTAAAACTTTACAACACCAGATATTTTCTGTCATTGACTTACCGCTGAAACTGCAACCAATGTTTCTCCTTCATTACGGCTCCCTGGAAAGCTGTCGAACCCAGCAGATTATATCCAGATTACAGTTTGTCCAAAAATTTGCAGCTGTTTTCCTGATGGGAGCTGAGTGGAAAAGACAGTCTTATTCTCCATTTTAGCTTCACTTCATTGGCTACCAGGGCAATTAAGGGTTGATTGTAAAAATTGTATTGATCAGCACTAGCTGCACTTTTCTCCTTAGAATAGTCTAATAACACCACATCGTTCCACTGTCACTGCAATAAAATCACCATTTAAGCCACATTGAATATATAGACAGGGACATATTGCAGACATGAACGCCTGTCTTATTATATCCTCTCACTTACATAGCTCTATAACCTCTGACACTATTTGGGACATTATTCTCACAAATGAATACACTAGCCTGGCTAATACTCATTATTATCTCCTTTTCCCTCAGTCTCACACTCATGAATGAAAAGTCAATGTCCTAAATGCATTTTAAAGCCTGAGTTGGGTCATTATGCTGAGGGTCACCCCAGTAACAGCCTTCTATAGACCATTATTGCTGTACACTCCAGAAATGCAGCAATTACATGCCATGTATACTATTAGAATTGGCTTGCTTTGCTACAGTGGCAGCCAGCCGGCACAATGGCACAATGACTTGCATGCATCTGAGGCTTGGTATAGTGACACCGCAGGGACTTGCTGTACTGTATGAGGAGCTGTCATCGTCTGGGCAGCACACCAGCCTCATACAAGATGGTAATCGCTGTTTAGATGAGCACTAGTGTGTTAGATATTGCTGGCATTGTTTGTGTGTATGTGTGTGTATTACCCATCTGTTACCAAATGTTCATCTGTGTCAAAAACAAATGTGACATCTGCAATGCTTGGAGAGTTATTTTAACTAATGTATTTTCCTCTTCATCCTCATTAGGAGACGATCCGGGCTGACCTGATGCTGGGTCAGACGGAAGGAGAGCCAGGTGGTCGTGTAAATGGAATGGACACATTTGGGATTGTAAAATGCTCATGGTCTGAGTCCTGATCATCATAGATGATATGAAGGTTGATACTCCATGACAGCTGTCTGCATTGCCAAGTCCAAACTGAATAGCACCATTCGATCATGCTGTCTGCAGGTCATTGGGGATCATATGACGTGTGATATGAAATGGCTCACATATAGTGAAGAACTCACAGGGAATTTAAATCCAACTCTGCAGTCCCTCTCAGCTTTATTTATTTATTTATTTTTTGGGGCTTTTCCGCCTTTATTTGACAGGACAGCTAGGTGAGAAAAGGGGAGAGAGAGGGGGAAGACATGCAGGAAATTGTCAGAGGTCAGATTTGAACTCTGGACATTTGCATCAAGGCATAAACCTCCAAATATCTGTGCGCTTGCTCTACCCACTGATCCAACCCAGCCACCATCTTTAGGAAACTTGTAAGCCTCTTTTTGCTCATTGTTTGGGTTTCCCAGGTGTTTCAGTATGTCAGATGTTAACAAAGTTTGCTTCACTGCCTCCAAATGGCCAAATGAATTTGAGGGATGTTTGAATTATATGGTCGGCTCAGGTCAGAAACATATTGGAACATGCATGGATGTCCCAATTCTATGTTTTGATTATTATTTTTTTTGGTATTAGTAGCATTTTGACTTGTCATAGTAGAAAAAGCACAGGTGTTGTAAAAAACATTAACAATGGCTGTGTTCGTGAAGTCATACAGGACCCTGAAACTGAAGCAGCTAAATGGAATTCAGCCATTATTAATTGTATTTACAACTGTGCTTTTCCTACTGTGACATGTCGAAATGTCTTCTGTAAAAAAAGAATACTGTAAAAGGAAGTCAAAAGTAAGACAATTAATTATGGCAAAGTAATATGCAGATTCATATGAATTGGATTGGCAATTGTGTTGGTTTTACTGTATTTTTATTCATTTACATCTGACATTATTAGTCATTATCTCTATCTATCCATACCACAGCCATATCAGCTATGACCAAGAAAGTGGATCACATCACTCCAGTTCTGAAGTCTCTACAGTGGCTTCCAGTGCCTCAAAGAATTGATTTCAAAATACTTTCGCTGGTTTATAAATCACTAAACGGTTTAGGGCCAAAATACATTTCTGATCTGCTACTACACTATGACCCACCCAGACCTCTCAGGTCGTCTGGGACAGGTCTGCTTGTTGTCTCCAGAGTCAGAACTAAACACACATATCTGGAACAAACTCCTAGAAAACTGCAGGTCTGCTGCAACTCTCAGTTATTTTAAATCAAGGCTGAAGACCTATCTTGTTGACGTTGCCTTTCTTTAAATAACTGTTTATTTCTTATACTGAAGTTGCATTGTTGACACTGTATGACAATCTATATAAGCATATAAAGAGAAACACCTATTGTATCTGCTTTTATATATTTAACTGTTTTAACTGCTCTTCAATGTTTAATTTCTTATACTGCACTGTAACTTTTAAATCTGTTTTTTATTTTATTTATTTTTTTATCTGTTTTCATGTAAAGCACTTTGAATTGCCCTGTTGCTGAAATGTGCTATACAAATAAAGCTGCCTTGCCTATAGTTCTACTGATGTTCATGAGGGTCACTAAATACATACTTATCCCATCTACTCCTATCTCAGCTTCTCTTAAACTATCATCTTTGTATCTTTGTACAGTTCAAAAAGCATACAATAGCATGAAATAAAAGTATAAAACATCCAGCATTTTTCTGCAAATGGCAGAAAATCATGCAGTAAAATCAAAGGGTTTTGTAGCCAAACATGCACAATGGCAGTAAAGGTCTAATAATACATACCTCATTATCTCCTGTTTTCCCTATTTTGTGCCTTAACTAACTTAACCAGAGAATTCTGCATGTAAAATATTTTAGCGTACTAAAATAGAATAAAATGAAATTGCTAATTATTGTCCAGAATTTAAACATACATGTATGCACATTCTAAAATAGTCCATGTGTCTTTATTTACAGTGTCTATATCTACAAGTAGCAACTGAGTTAATTTAACTGCCCTGCATATCTTCTTTTACAAATAAATTCCATGCCTACTTTGCGAACCTTTCCATGTGAAAAGCATGGTTGTTCTCTACTGTTCTCCAGTGTGAGGAATGAATAAAGCCTACATGCTTGGCTTGTCCTGTTCTTGTGGGAATGGTACCAATAAAAAAATGTTAATGCCATGCTCTACCAACTGAAGCCCATGGGACAAAATATGGAAATTTTTTAGTTAAAGTCTTTGGGCACCCATTAATATCATTATCATCACCACTTCTGCCACCATCACATTTGCATGCCAGTGGTTGGTGTGCTAAAGCTTTGAGGAATAATATCAGTGCACCAAACTTAGCTACGATGACAACAATCTTCAGTCATATGTCAGAATCAACTGACTATGAGAGCAATGATTGACTGGAGGACAGTGTGGTTCATCTGATGTGACTTCCTCAGACATTCATTTGCATCTGCATCGCTGCAGTCCTTATGGTGAGGGTCATGTGTGCATGTGTGTGCATGCTTGTGTGTGTGTTTTGTTGCATTTGGATGCAGAGTGTTAATGGGTGTTCCAACCAGCCATCCCCCCCGGAGGTCACTTTGAAATGAAATAGATTTTTCTAGATCTCAGCGAAGGCTGTAGGGAAGGTCACTTCATTAATCACAGCTAAATGCTAAATGTCTGCCCGTCTCACTTCTTAACCAAGTAACACCCACAGATAACATCAGTGATTGATACTAATAATTAATACTCATTCAGTACAGAACGACAGAGTATCATCCAGTGGGGAACCTTAAATTACTATGTAAAGACTCATTAGGTTAATGCCATCGTGTGCTCTGGTGGCATGGGGGGCAAATGGCTATCTTCCTCCACCCGTGGCCTTTGTGAAACAAGCTTCTTTCCCTCTCTCTCTCTTCCTTCCTATGTCTCTCTCTACCTGTACCATCTACGTGCTAGCCTACTTTCCCTGCTGATTCAGTGTTGGAAAATGTCAAGTCCGATTTAGCTTGAGAGGATTTTGGCAGATGGGTTGAAGCACAAATGACAGAGGAACGACACACTCTGAGCCTGTGTGTCTGCATGATTGTATGACTGTTGGTGTGTGTGCATTTATGTTTGCAGTGATGTATAGGTACGTGTGTGTATGTGTCTGACTTTGTCTTGAGTCACATATACGCCACCATAATATCTGCATCACAAGCAAGAATAGAGGACATGCCATGCTATTTTATTATCTACCATTCCACATTGTGAAGGAAACTGATGCAATGTAGTGCTCAGAGGCTTTTACTTTTAAAATAATACTCTGTGACAGGTTCACATAATTAAATGTGTCATCTACTACTATCTCATTCAGTCTTTTTGTTTCCGTTGACAATAATGAAAGCAGAGTAATGATTCAACCTATGAAAGCTTTTACATTCGCTGTTCTTTATTGTCAGTGTCTGGAAGAACTTTCCTGGGAATAAACCTCCTGCACGTAGGAAGTAATGCATTTTACATTCCTACATCATCATGAATAAACGAAAGCACTTGGTAGTTAGCGTTAGCAGGGATAGCCACAGATGCTAAAAGATGAGCAGCTCCTACATAAACTTCAATTTCATCAAAATAAGATTCTAGAAAAAACATGACTCAGGCTTTACAAATGAAAGGTCCAAACACATTTATTTTATATTCTGAGCAGTTAACACATGAACAGATTTAAAACTGTACACACAGCTATGCCTAAACAAAGCTGCACTGGTCACTGAGACCATGTTGGATAAAATGGCCTGAGTGCAACATTTAGCTCATCTTGTGGACCTGTG
This sequence comes from Zingel zingel, assembly GCA_023566125.1. Classification (NCBI taxonomy): domain Eukaryota; kingdom Metazoa; phylum Chordata; class Actinopteri; order Perciformes; family Percidae; genus Zingel; species Zingel zingel. The sequence continues at coordinate 10,252,099 of CM042318.1, forward strand.
CTAGACTTTAGCTCCATCTTGTGGTCTATTTAGATATTTTTCAGAAAATATTAAGCTGCAACCTTTAAAGCTGCAACCTGGGTGTGACGTCTTTTTACATTTTCACATCCATAGCTTTTATTCACACAGCCAAAGTGAGCTTGAGTAGGACTTAGAGATGTGTTTAGTAGGATCAGGAGCAGCTGATGCCATCAGTCTGGTTATCTTGTAAAAGTACCATTTCAAAACAGACTTATAGCTCAAAGCATATGTGACAGGCTTAGCAGGCTTATATAATATGTGATTCTGTGTTTTTGAAAATGGGATCATCATTTCATTGTTTAAGCATAACATGAATCCACATAGATTGAGATAACTATCTGTATGTTATATCTAGCTATGCTTTTTGCAGCCTTTGTAATGTAAACTTTCAATTTTCAATCACTGTGTGGGTGATATTAAATATGCATTAGTATATCATTATTTTACTGAATTAATTTTCCTTTTATTTGACTCTTAGACATGGCATGAATATCATTGAATTGTATTCTGAACTATTATGTTTCTATGAAAGGACATTTTCTCCCTCTAAACAACTGTTATATCACAACATGCTGGCAAATTCCTTCTACTATAGCCAACTTGCAACTGACACATCTGCCATAACTTTTCTGCTAGAAGCTGATGTAATTTGCTCACTAGAAGTTAATCACAATCCTTTGGCATCTCAGTGACTCCAAAAATATCTGTAAAATGTGTAATTTAACTGACATTTACCCATACAGAATGACAGAGGCCTTCTTCAAACAGTTAATGAAAACTATTTTCGGAAACGACCCAAAAATATTGACAAAATGCAAATAAATAGCAAAGAGCAAATGGATTTATGATCAATATTGGCAACAACAGACAGACTGCAGATTTCTGTCAAATTGGATTTCTCAATTGGATTAGCCTGCAGTTAACATGTAAAGTAATTAGAAACATAGAACAAGGAGTATGCAGACGTACCCGTAATGTGCATCAATGGTAGAGTGGATTCAATAAATCAAATGCATATATCCTCTAGAGGAGGACAGAGGGACAGTGTGGCTGCCAGAATATACTTCGGTCAAGGTAAATAACAAGGTGAAGGAAACCTTTAGCTTATCTGGGTCATTTTACAGTAAGACTATTACTTTGTACATTGAGCCTGACCCAGGTGCTAAATTGTCTTATTGGCTCCAGCCATTAGTGGATTATTCTTGTAAATGTTACTTAACAAGAGGGTGCCCATCGTAAACCACATGCATGAAGGTTATATCATGACATTGGGCTTTAATGTGTTTTATGAATGCATCCGAGGTTTATTGAATTTTAAATTACTGTAGCTATACTGTACTGTGGCACAGTGGTTACAGCAAAAAGGCCTTGGGTTTGGACCTCTGATCTGCTCGTGTCTGCAAGGCTTTCCTCTTCATTCTATAGTCCAAAGATATGTCTGTCTGTATGTATTTGTCTTGTCACCTTATATTTGCACCTTGCAATGCAAGACTAATTTGCACCTAATGGTGAATGTTGTGTGTGCCATCATGAGCTCCAGTTTCTGCATGGCTGCATAGAACTGAAGATGTAGAAAATGGATGGATAGATGGATGGAGTAACGGTTATCAGCTACCAGCATTGCTATAAGGTCTTTTTGTCTGTCAGTCAGTCCACCACTTTGGTCCAGACTGACAAATCTTAATAAATGCTGGACAGATTACCATGACATTTCGTACAGACGCCCACGGTCCACAGGGGGCGAATTATAATGACTAGTGTTGATCCCCTGACTTTTCCTCTAGAGCACTGTGACCCAGATATCATACTGAATCATAATGGCACAAAGAGAGGTGTGGACAATTTAGCCAAGCTGCTATCCTGCTATACAGCTGCCTAAGAAAAACCTAACAATTGCCACTTCTTGTGTTTTACAACATACTGGATGTTTTGGTATACAATAATGCTTTTGTGATCTGCGAGGCCCATGCAGGGTGGCACCATGGAAAGCTACAGAAGAGAGTGCTGTTTTTAGAGGAGTTGAAACTGGTAACACCCTGCATACAGAGCAGATAACCTGCACATGACACTAATCATTATCTATACATTTAAGAAAATGTAAAATGTGCCCAGTTACAAAATGTCTGGAATGAGTCACTGACTGCCAGGGGAGAGACAGAGGTCCCAGGATGACAAATATATGTAACTAATATTTACCACTCAAACATATGAGTGGGTGATGTGGACAAAGTTAATACCATGATTAGTATTACCGTATTAGCTTGACATCAATGTGTATACTATATAATAACACTGTATAATATGTATATTTACCAAGTAAATTACAATTATATTATATGTATTACAAATTGTACTGTAAAATGTTACATTATATTAAATATATATATATATATATATATATATATATATATATATATATATATATATATATATATATATATATATAATTTCTCATTATGCATATACATTTGCTACATTTGTGTTAACATTCAGATTATTCCTTTGCAATTACTATCTTCCACAAATTTATATTAACTTATTTTACATTTATTATGTTGTATTTGTATTTGTATTTGTATTTGTATTTGTATTTATTAAGGATCCCCATTAGCTGACACCTAGATGACCAGCTAGTCTTTCTGGAGTCCAACACTACATTTAGTCAAACAATATTAAAACATGTCATAACATATACAGAAAAGAATTAAAATAAAGTAAAATAAAATACATGCAACAATATCTGCCAACAAAACTAAATAACAAAAACAAAAATAATAATAAATAAAATTAAATGAAAACAATAACAAACCAAACAAATAGAGAAATATCTTGAAAACAAAGTTATGTATTACCATATATTACATGGCTAACATTAAGGTGGCTTACATTGACAAAGATTTTACTTTCTTTTAAAAATGGTCATTTCCTATGATAAAACGAATGTTACTAGGGATTTTATTCCACAAAGAACTTGCTCTGTAAATAAAAGATTTTTTCAAGTTATTGGATTTTGGTAACGGTAACATTATCTGCCACCTACTGGCTCCTCTTGTTAAATAAGTGTGGATATCTGAACTCTAAGTTATGTTATCAAAAATAAATGATGGTGTCTGACTTTGAATAACAGAGTGCAACAAAGTAAACACATTGGCTAACAATGCTTTTTTCAATACTCAACCATTTAAGACATTCATGTATTTTAACTACATTGGACCTAAAATTGCACTTTAGAACAAGTCTTACAGCTTTATTTTGTTCTACTTGAAGTTTTCTAAATAGGGTTTTTGAGGCAGATGACCAGATTACTGAGCAATAATCTAAGTGGCATAAAAATAAAGAGCAAACAATTTGCCTTAGTAAAGAAGAGGGTAGAAATGGTGAGCATGTCCTTGTAGTGGCAACTGCTCTTCCCATCTTAGTAACCATATAGTCTATGTGATCGGACCACGACAATGCACTATCAAGCCGTAGTCCTAAAAGCTTAACTTTATTTACTTGTTTTATAGATTGGCCTGCAACTTCAAGATTCAATTTAGGCCCATGTGCTAATTTATGTATAGAGCCAAATACCATGCATTTAGCACAAGTTTGTTTAATTTTATCCAATTAAGTACGATGTTGAGCTCCTAGATAGAACCTGATTAAGCTCAGAACACATAGATGCGGCATAATAGAGGGTAGAATCATCTGCATACATTGTTAAACTTGCTTGCCCAATTGCAAGCTGCAGATCATTGGTGAAAACTGCAAAAAGAAGAGGCCCTAGACAACTCCCCTGTGGAACACCACAGTCTAACGCCTTGCTGTTTGAAAAAGTGCCATTGTAATATACTCTCTGTGATCTACCGGACAGGTAACTTCTTAACCACAAAATAGTTGAGTGTTTAAAACCATAACAAATAACTTTACCAATTAAGAGATCATGATCAATCACATCAAAAACAGCACTGAAATCTAGCATAACTGTGCCCACAAGCATCGACCGGTCAATTGATGTCAGCCAGCTATCAGACATTTGTAATATAGCGGTACCAGTAGAGTGACCAGCTCTGTATGCATGTTGGAACATAGATGTTAAACCATTTATAGAAAAATAATCTTGAATTTGCAGACACAATTTTTTCTAAAAGTTTACTAAGTACAGGCAAGATGCTAATAGGCCTGCTGTTTGGACCATTAAAAGTTGACTTTTTGTCTTTTGGAATAGGAAAAATCTTTCCTTCTTTCCATAATGTTGGACAAACACCGCTGACTAAGCGTCTATTAAAAATATGACAGATAGATTTGGAAATGTATGAAGCAGATATTTTTAACAGTTTACAGTCTAGATGGTCTATACCCGCAGGCTTATCAGCTTCCAGAGAGTTCAACAGTCTCTCTACTTCAGCAACATTAATCTCATGAAATTCAAAAGCACAGTTTTTTCCCCTTGTGAAACCATTTCTTATAAGCTCTTCTGAATTGTATTTAACAGTAGTGTCCATGTTTTCGCTGAGCTTGGAGGTCTTGTCAATAAAATAATCATTAAAATAATTTGCAATATGAAGAGGTTTGGTTTAATACGCACCATCTAGTTCCACAAAGGAAGAAGTCTGAGCTGTTTTTTTACCCATGATTTCATTCAGAACTTTCCATATTTTTTTACTATCTTGACCACTTTCAGAAATTCTCTGTTGATAATAAGTTCTCTTTTTTTCTCTATTCATTTTGCAGACCTGATTTCTTAATTTGCGATAATCTTTTATATCATCATGTGCATGTGATAAGACTGCAACATTTTTGGCATAATTTCTCAAAATCATAAGTTTCTTTAATGAATCGTCTATCCACGGAGCACTTTTGGCTTTAACAGTAAATTTCTTGAAAGGGGCATGTCTATTAGCAATAATCATAATAATTTTTAAAGCAAGTTCAGCATCCTCAACATCACATACATTAGCCCAAGGAATGCTATTAAGTTCCCCAAGAAAAGCCTCTTGATCAAATTTCTTATTAAAAATATTTTTGCATTAGCTTTAGTATTATATTATATTATATGTTGCGATGTAGTCTACTTTGCTAATAACTTGACTAAACAGAGAAAGGTTTAGCTCGGGAAATTAGCTTTTGAAACTCCAGTAGGTGGGATTTTTTTCTCTCCAAAACACAGTACAGGATGGAAAGTGAATTTTGAAAGCCAGAAGCTTCAACAGCTGGCCAAGTTATGGCTGAGTCATTGGTATTGATATATAATCCTTTTAACCCCCACAGATATATTATGGTCAATTTGTGCCATCCTGTTTTAAAAATCTTACTTATTGCTCACTTTAAAACATTCACCTCATCCCTTTTTTAATTTTTAAATGCTGCCCCCAAAACCTGAGAGCTGTGTTGACTCAAGTCCCATAAAATACAAGATAAATACAACTGAATATTACACATTTTAGGTTTATTTCACTAATTTCTTTTTTTAACTTGATTTTATATTCACCATCTTCGCGCCTTTGTGTTTACTTATACAAAGGAGTTGTTCTCTAATCAAATAAAATGATTATTAATAGGCTTATGATTACTGATAACATGGACTGACATGATACAAACATAAGACATACAGAAAATACAAATTCACCTTACTCACATAACTCTGTGTTTCCAAATGCACAAAGGCCTACTTTGTCCACATCTGATCTAACAAATTATGTAGCCTATATAATATTATAGTTATAATATAGTACAGGAATAACACGCTTTAAATATATATATATATATATATATATATATATATATATATATATATATATATATATATATATATATATATATATATATAATAAAAAACAAAACAATTAATGCAGTAATTCATGAGAACGATTCGCAAAATGGCACACAGAAAGAGAGAAAGCTGCGAGCTTTAAAAGGCAACCCCTTATATATATATATATATATATATATATATATATATATATATATATATATATATATATATATATATATATATATATATATAGAGAGAGAGAGAGAGAGAGAGAGAGAGAGAGAGAGAGAGAGAGAGAGAGGCTAGTGTTGGTTCATATCATAAACCTAAAACGGGGTGATGATTGCAAAAGAAGGGTTTATAAAGATAATTTATGAATGTATGGTTTAAACCTACAGTATTTGTGAACAAAGTCAAAATCTTATAGCTCAGTTTACATGTTTTTGTCCATGTCTGTAAGTGCGATGTCCTGCAGTAAGCTGCTATGATTCATAAACTTCTGGCAATTTACAGCAGCCTAATTATTCATGACAAGTAACACCTACTGAGTGTGGGTGGGAGCAAATCGAGTCATATTGACATGTTTCAGCAAGCAGCCGTCTGATTTTTTTCACATATCATTGGGTTGTTTTCCACACCGGGGATGAAGCTTAGAGTTAAATGTTTTTTCTGCAAAAGGAAGACTACTGTACATGAGGCTATATGTTAAATAGTCATCCAGGTTACTTGTCTAATACTGACTATAGTTAACTGACAGACATCATTATGCTGTGGTGCCGAGTAAAGCCAACGGGAGACAGTTAAGTTTAGACAGGAAATGTAATTATTTTACCTTCAAAATAAAGTTTTGTTTCATGCATACTGAAAATATAGGCCTATAAAGTCAAAGGAAAATCAAATGAGAAACTTATAAAACAAGAAAGTCAAACAATAGCACAGACTAAATGTCATATTTCTAGAATTTTTATAATTATTAATTGACATACATTGAGGCATTAGTTTTGCGGTGTTTTGAGCAGCAGCCGTTTGTTTCCTCCCCACGCTGTGTCTAACGGACATTTATTTGAAAACCTCTAACGGAAGTAAGTTGCAGGTTATGTGGTCTCGTATGTAAGCAGTATTTGCTTTACCTTCTGAACAAGTGACAGGCTTACGGGAGGAACTTTTTTTTCTAGCTTCGCCTTCTCCTCTTAATCATGGAGGCTCGGGCACATTTCTACCGTGAGGAAATTAACAGCACGGTGTGGGAAGTCCCGGAGAAATACACACGGCTCAAACAGATAGGGACCGGGGCGTATGGCTCTGTATGGTAAGTGTCGTTACCTCACGCTGTATGAAGTGTGTTTACGCTGTATGATGTGTGTGTCGTAGTTGGAACTGGACTGTGTATGAATACTGTTTAGTCGGAGCCCAACATTTATTACCGTTAGCTACATTGGCTGCATGCAGCCTGTGTTGGGCCTGGGTTATGGTTATATCCTGTAACGTTAGTGTACTGTAGTGTACGTTACACCAATACACTGTCAACACTGATGGCACAGCCATTCATGTTATCAAGTTATAACACATGACACCAATAGCGCATCCTACCAACATGTGCTAGGACGAAGACTATAAGATATCGCATAACACGTATGTTTTAAACTTATATGTATTTTTCTACATACAACAATAGAGGAGATGTAGCCTAGCTATTTAGTATGTCAATATTAAAGATGGCCACTTTCCACGTTCATTTGTTCATGCAGGTATATACAAGGTACATAAATACATTGTGGAAGTCACATAAACAGATAATGGGCACATTGCATAATACATATTTAAACAGCATATTGTATATTTACATGTAGTACCATAGCACATTAAATTACCTTTTAGGGATACATGAAGGGGGTCAGGCGTCAAGCCACGGGGAAACACAACTTTCAGTGTGATAATCGTTTGATTTGTTTAAGCAAATAGAATAAGTACATTGGACACACCCAACATCACTTGACATTATTGATTTACAGGTACCATATTGTTTATCATACTGACTAGATAAATTAAATCAGTGTTAGGGTCAACTAAGGCTGCAATATGGTGATACATTTGTAATCAATTACATTTTTGATATTATATATGATATACTATGATGTATTAGTGATCATCTTGAAAGGTCAACTGACTCTGAGGACCCAGTGGGGGTCCCGGACCCCCTGTTGAAGATCCCTGATCTAGACTATAACGTATACATTTTGTAAATTGTAGCACACAAATTGGATAATTTGATAATTCCATTGCACAGGTGCTGGATGACATTCACTGAACATTCACTTTCAACATGTATTAACAAAACACTGCATTATTGCCAGTTTTGGTGTTTTCGACCACACTCAGTCTCAGCTTTGTTATTTATCCCATTGAGGGTGTTTATACTGACTGTGGTGTGTCTGTTGTCAAAGCTGCAGATATTGTGCCTGCTAACTGTGGTTAGCAGGGTTTTAAGCATTATAGTGTGGGAGTGAAAGAAGCTCCATCTGATGAACTTTGATCAAGCCACCACCATTATATGTAATTCTGCCAAATTGCATATCTCTCATTCATCGTCTTGTAGGAACCTGCAAACATGGGAAAAGAAAGAATTAATAAACAGAGGCATAACCAAAAGTTTCATAACTACTGTATGTGTGAGATGTACTGTATTTATTGTGGATGCTTATCTGGCATGGATCAGCTGCTGCACGTAGAATTGACATTAATATCCTACATTAGTGTATCAACATTGTCAACAACACTTTACACAAGTGGTGTGTGTAATGTGTGTTGGTGGATGTGGCTCCAAATAGCCGAACAAGCCTGTCCTCCTACGATTTGGTGCCCTGCAGATCACTGCAGACATGCACATCACGAGTTGCCAAACATTCATACATACTCATACTTAATAAACCACAGACCCCCCCCCCCCCCCCCCCCCCTCCCACTCAGTTAGAGAATGAGTTCCTCCATCTGAGAACGTCTTTGCTGTTGAAAGAATTTTTTTAGTGAAACCTCAAAATAGACTGTCCTGTCATTTTCTCACTGCTCTGACTTCAAAAAAGGGAAATCATAGTGATACTAGGAGGCAGAGGCAGACTGGGAGTGCAAAGCTAATGACTTGTTTTACATTATTCATCACAGCTCAGCAATAAATGAGAAGACTAAAGAGAAAGTGGCCATCAAGAAGCTCCACAGGCCCTTCCAGTCAGAGATCTTTGCTAAGAGGGCCTACCGAGAGCTCCGACTGCTCAAACACATGAAGCATGAAAACGTAAGTAGATAAAACCGAACACATCTTCTTCTACTTCTTCCTTTAGCAGACTTTGACATTTGTTTTTTAACTTTTAAATAGCATAATCATTTTGAATTTTAGATATGATAATCCTGTTAATACTTAAGCTCCTCACATCTGCTCCCATGTCTCTGTATTCGTCACGTCGCCTTTTCATTCCAATCAGGTGATCGGACTTCTCGATGTGTTTTCACCTGCCTCAAGCCTTGAAGAAATCCAGGACTTGTGAGTATTTTTTGGCATATTAGCAAAGCCCTCAGGCAGAGACAGCCAACACCTCTTTTCATTAGAAGTATGGACATTGGACCAAAAAGTATGAAGCAAAGGCCCGCTGTAATATCATACACTATATGGCTAACTATATGTGGACACCTAAATAGTACACTAGTGTGTAAATGCTGAACATATTAAAACCACGGGCATTAGTATGCTGCAATAACAGCCTCCAGTCTTCTGTGAAGGCTTTTCACAAGACTTTGGAACCTGGTTGCAGGGATTTGCTGCCATTCTGCCACAAGAGTAGTAGTGAGGTCGGCCACTAATGTTAGGCGATAAGGCCTGGCTTGCAGTCGCCATCCCAATTCATCAAAAGGTAATGAATGGGAATGGGCTCTATGCATGCCAGTCAAGTTATTCCACAACAAACTCTGAAAAGCATTTCTTTATTTCTCTTTGTGCACAGGGACGTTGTCATGTTGAAACAGGAAAGTACCTTCCCTGAACTGTTGCCACATAGGTTTCATGATCTTATTTGGCCCTAAATTAGACTTTTGAAGCAAATTAGGAGAATACTGCAAAGAGGAAGAGTATATTGAAGGTAGGGTTGGGTATCGTTTGGGTTTTTTCCGATACCGGTGCTAAAGCGATACTTTTAAAATGGTGCCGATGCCTAAACGGTGCCTGAACCGATACTTTTTAATAAAGTTTTAAAAAAGAAGAGAAAAAAAGAAGGGTACTAAACAACAGTCGGCGACATTAAAGAACAGCTTGTTTATTGCTAAGGCCATATGGTCAAAATGAAAGATCCAATAATAATGTAATAACTATAACTTATAACAACTTATTTCACCAGTAAATTGCCAGTTGAACGTCAAAAATAACCACCAGGGTGCCCAGATAGCTCAGTTGGTAGAGCAGGCACTCATATATAGAGGTTTACTCCTCGACGCAGCGGGCCTGGGTTCAACTCCGACCTGCGGCCCCTTTGCTGCATGTCATTCTTCCCTTTCATGTCTTCAGCTGTCCTGTCACAATAAAGGCCTAAAATGCCCCAAAAATAATCTTTAAAAAAGAAAAATAACCACCAGATGGGGAAAAGGGTATTTTACAATAACTTTGAATGCACCACGAGGCTACCTGTTTCAAGTGAACACACCGTCTGTGTTGTTTTTCCGACAACGGCAGCTGCAGTCAGACTGTTGCGTCCGGGTGTTGGAATCCTCTACAGTGAAATACAGTCACACGTTACACTGTTTAACCTTAGCTGTCAGCATTTTAACCGTGTTTAATCCAGCTGCTAGCTAAAAATAGGCTAACGTTACCTGCTGTCGAGTGTAGTGTAATGTCAGGCACCAAAATTTTCGTTCTTATTCGGTCTAGTTACTACCGTTGACGTCGGCACCAGTGCCCTATTGGCACCGCATTTCGGTACCCATCCCTAATTGAAGGTTTTATGAAATATAAGTGTTATATGGACATACACAAGCACCCTAAGCTCCTTAATCAAAGTATAAAAAGTCATGGATTACAGCATTAACAGGGTGTGGCTAAAAACACAATAATCACTCTGCCTCTCTCCCCCTCTTTTTCTCAGCTACCTGGTGATGCCTTACATGTTTACTGACCTGTCGAAGGTGCGAGGTCATCTCACAGAAGACAAAGTCCAGTTTCTCGTCTACCAGATGCTCTGTGGACTCAGGGTGAGCCGGGAAAAGCTGACCTTTTAGAAACGCACAATTTTATTATGAAGCATAATGAGAACATTAATGAAACATGACTATAACTTATTAAAACCTCACTGAATACGTTCCAAGGTTATCATGTAACACATTCATGCCAGAATTGTACTGTATTTTAATATATGCTACAATAAGTTCAGAGAATTGTCTGCACTTCAATTACATGCATGCATGTATACATTCAAAGATTCAAGATTCAAAATCCTTAATTAATCCCACAATGGGGAAATTCACACTGTTGCAGCAGCAAGGGATAGGGGGAAAAGTACAAGACACAGATATAAACAAACAATAAATAAATATAACTAAAGAGAATAAATAGTAAAATTGTAATATATATATATATATATATATATATATATATATATATATATATAATGAAGGGTGGAGTGTCAACCTTGTGTGCCTTAAATTAGTTAATACAACACAATTATAGAATAGTAGAGAGATACTAAGTTATTTTAAAAAGTAGAGACAGATTAACGCAATATAATAAACTATACATGTATATATTATACTATATTAAACAATAATAGAGAGTTGTCAGGTGAACTCATAGTGAAAAAAGGCATACTAATAAAACCATTATGTAAACGTAGGGGTGGTGATGGTGCAGTGGATATGAAACATGCCTTTGGTGTGGGAGAATTGGGTTCGATTCCCAGTGCGATACATCAACAAGATACTTAACTCCTTGTTGCTCCAGAGGTGTGCAACCTCTGACGTATATAGCAATTGTAAGTCGCTTTGGATAAAAGCGTCAGCAAAATGACATGTAATGTAAACGTATACCATACGTACATTTTGGATGTGACCTGCTCTGTCTCTCCCTTTCTGCAGTACATTCACAAGGCTGGAATCATCCACAGGGTAAGTACAAGTCAAATGTCACTGTAGAGAGTTGACATTCAAGCTTAGGTAAAAAAAAAAATTAAAATAAGATTTATCCTGGGAAAATTTGGACCTATGATAAATGTTTCTTTACAGGCTATTATGAAGCACTTGTAGTGTGTGCAGTGGTTTGTACTGTACTGGCTCAGATAACACACATGCACTTCCTGTACTGCAGACGTACATGGGAATGTTGATTACATTACCGTAGTCATTATTGACTCAGATCAAACCCTGCCCTAACAGGTAGGATGAGTTGACTCTCCGATGTCTGACTGCATGTCGAGAGATGTTGGGCTACACCCGTCAGCACCAGTGCCAAGTGGATGTGTGTGTGAAGTAGGGAAAGTAGGGTGAAATCAATACAGCACTTATATATCAGGCAGATATTAATGGCTTCTTATCTCTTTGATGCCCAAAGACTTAAAACACAAAAACACAAAAGTCCAAAGACATATAGTACTAATGTTTGCAGCAAGATCTACTGTTTAATCTACTATTTTCTTGTTTCCCTTACAGGGAAGTAGTAGATTTTCAGACACACTAATGGTTATGCACTGTTATGAAAATATGTCTTGAGCATTTACAGGACAATGTAACCTTTTTTCACGTTTTGATCAAAACATAATTATCGATTATGCTAATTATTAACTAAGCTATAGCTTGTGGTGGTTGAGCTCTGAACATGTGTTTGAGATCAGCAGAAAATATGATCATGCACACTCTGATGAAGTCAGTGTTACCCTGCTTTTACTCTTGTAATTCCTAACACAGTTTAAGGTGTTATCAACACTTACTAACAGTGCCACACTTATCACACATTATGTCACAGTATTGTATGAGTGACTCTGCAGAAATGCTGCAGTGAGTGTTATTGTCAGCTCATAGTTGAGTCAGACCATTGAATACCTGTTAAAAATCCACAGGAACTACAAGCACTAAAGCGTGATTTATGCTTATGCATTAAATCTACGCAGTGGCTACGTACTTAGGTACGTGGAGACACAGACCCTACGCCGTAGCCTGACTTGCACCTCTTGAAAAATATAACTACAAGGCCGTGACTTGGTAGCATTGCATTTCCCCCTACTCATTTCCGGGTTCTCCTTCTCCATAAACAACATGAAATCAAGGAGAGGGTTAACTTGTCCTGCTAAAGATTTCCCACCGTGGTCAAAAAGCACAGGGGAGACACTGTTTCTCTCACTGTGACTCTAGAGTCGGTACTCGCTCCGAAGCTAATCACTGTCACTCTCTCACTCCCGCTACCACATACTCCCCACGTACACACACATGCCGGCCCTGCTATTCTCTTAAAGAGAGAGAAACTTTAGGCTACGGCGAAAGCTCTGCGTGCAGCCTCGGCAGAACCATAAATCGTGCTTAAGGCTGCGTTTCCACCAAGCAGTCTGGTTCAGTTCGTTACACATTAGAATGGTTATTTTTGCCTTTTCCATTGTCAAAAGTTGTGGCTGGTACCAATAGAACTTTTCCATTCTGTCCCGTTTTTTCGTTACCTCTCTGTTGAGGTATCCAGCACACTGATTCGATACTAAAAGGTGGAGCTAGAAACACTGCAGTATGTTGATTGATGCAGATGTTTCTCTCCATCAGTTCTCAGCGCATGGCTGTCTACTATGGAATTATTTTTGTGTCTTTAATACCAAGCAAAACTTCTCAAGTATCAAACAAAAAACACTAACTCAAGCAAAAAAATTGTCACCTCAAAGGTAAAACTTAAAACTTGCAAATTAAACATTTGTGTAGTCGTAAACTATTGGTCTTTTATTTGTTTGATATTATGTCCTTTTGTTTACAGTTCCCTTCTGTTTCTTTCTCAATGATCAGTCTTTTGCTCTCTCCAACACGTTTGCAGTTTTGCTCCCAGCTTTCTCGTTTGCGCTTCCCAAGTCTTTGCTTGTGATTCTGACAGCTTCTACATTGTACAACTTAAACAATACCCTAGCATTGTGTATTATCAGACCAATAGCAACCACACCAATTTGTAGTTAGCTGGATAATAATTTGTCATAATAGACCATATAGCTACGTTACTGACCTAGCTAACGTTACCTGGGACAGCATCGTAGCTCTGCTCGGGTCCTGCACGTCCCACAATGTTTACTTGTTCTACAGAGAGAAGACGATCATTAATACAGCTCCATTGAGTAAGGCCTCACTAAGCCTAGCTATATCTTATATACAGTCTATGATTCCCATGGCAAATTAGCTAGCTCAATAACGTAGCTACAAGTTTTAGATAACGTTAGCAGTTAGCTAACATTAAATGCTAACTTAAACAGCTTTACTAGCTAGCTAGTAACTTGAAACAACAAACGTCTAGTAACCATGTTTTTAACGTAGATCACAGACAATATATATGATCAATACTTATACTTTATTAATCTTGTAGGAATCAGCTGTGGAGTGGTTTGTGTGTCTAACGTTGGCTGCACTGAAACGTCAGGGGGCAGGCAGGCACTGAGCTGAGCTGTCACTCAAAAACTCATTAGCCAATGGGGATGCACCCCTGTAAGACCCGCCCACGCGAGATGTTTGTGTCAGAATCGCAAGCAAAGACTTGGGAAGCGCAAACGAGAAAGCTGGGAGCAAAACTGCAAACGTGTTGGAGAAAGCAAAAGACTGATCATTGAGAAAGAAACAGAGGGAACTGTAAACAAAAGGACATAATATCAAACAAATAAAAGACCAATAGTTTACAACTACACAAATGTTTTGTTTGCAAGATTTAAGTTTTACCTTTTGAGGTGACAATTTTTTTGCTTGAGTTAGTGTTTTTTGTTTGATACTTGAGAAGTTTTGCTTGGAATTAAAGACACAAAACTAATCCCATAGTCTACGACTTCCATCACATGTTTGAGCAATGCAGGAGGAAATGTACAAACTAAAAACAACATGCTTCTTACATGGTTGACGCGGCTATTACCTTCCGGTAACAACCCCGCTTACATTTAAGAGTAACGTCTGTGGTGGAAATGCAAAACAGATGTACTGTTTAGGTGCATGTCTGTATGAGTTACATACAGGTTCTAGGGGTACTATACTGAAAGTGTTGTGGCTTAAGGCTCTTCCCAATCCCAATTTTGATACTGCACAGTACAAACACTATAATTTGCTGTTAATCACTATTTGCAGTAAGTTACCATCACTCAGCTCCTTTTCTTTTACAGGATCTTAAGCCTGGAAACTTGGCTGTAAACCAAGACTGTGAACTGAAGGTTTGTACTTTGAATTATTACACAAGAAAACATGACGAATCTGAAATGATAGGGTTTCTGCGGCAGCAAAATATTAGGATTCAGCAGGTACAAGAGAAAAGTAATGAATACAAGATATACTATCAAATTAGCAATATATGGGAAACAGGATATGGATTTACTAACAGTTGCTTTTGTTACTAGACAGATTTGATTCTTACTTAAATGTGGCTCTGAAAATCTTAACACGTGTGTTAAGATAATGTTATTGATTTATGAAAATATCTTTAAACATTGAAAACATTACGGACAATATCAGTCTATATGTTCATTAAGTGTCCACACATTTGGCAAGCATGTAAACACTTTATCAAACAATAAATTAACTTTACAGATGTTTGTCCTGCACAGTGTTCACGTTCTAGACTGTGATCAGTTTCTTGGCTTCCAATGCAGATCCTGGACTTTGGATTGGCTCGTAGTACTGATGCTGAGATGACAGGCTACGTAGTGACACGTTGGTACCGGGCACCTGAGGTCATTCTAAACTGGATGCACTACACCCAGACTGGCAAGACAATTATATCCGTCCTTCATTTCATCTCAGTATTGAGTTGACTTGTAACTTTTTGCTGTTTGTCGTGTGAAAACATCCCAACTCCAGTTAGAGGGATTTCTTTCTTTAAGAGGTGGCTTGTTTGGTACTTTATGGGTCAGCAGTTTTTCTAATCCCGTCGTTGGTGTGTGAAATCTTTTTTTTTTCACTTAATCTCTTAGCAGTTGACAAAGATGGGTCTGACAGTAGCCCGATAGTGCTCAGACTCAATGACAATGATAAAGCTGTCACTGCAATGAAACTGACTTTCCCAGGATGTATGTTTCTTTAGGAGATAGTGGTTTTGCATTTTGTAAACAGCATCTACCGAATGGGATGTAACATAAAAAGCAACTCTGGCAAGTTTGCACCCTTGGTTGTTTACTCACCAAGTATTCCCCAATATAAACAGCACAATAGATTATGCACTCTATTGTGATGAGGAACTTTGCTGTGGCATATAAATGCCACCTTCCTCATTTGTACTGCACTGAGCTTAAGTTAAAACGTGTATTCTACTTAGGTTCTCACTCAATTTTTTTCTTTCTCTTTTTTTTCTAGTGGACATCTGGTCTGTGGGTTGTATCATGGCAGAAATGATCAATGGAAAAACTCTTTTCAAAGGGAGAGACTGTATCCTTTCATCAGCCTTGTCGGTTTATTGGACTTTTGAAACCTGTGTAATGCCAGATAATGAGATTATCAGTATAAGGAAATGTATATGTACTGTAGGATTCTGAACACATTTTAATATCACTTTATTAAATCATTGTAATATAAAGGTGATTAAAGCCACTTGATTAAACAGTGACAGTTTTATTTGATGATGGGCACTATAAATCAGGTGCAGAATGGAACACAAAAGGCAATTGCAGTATAATACATGCAGCAAAAATATGTTTCTTCAGGCAGGATCCAATGCAGCTAATGCTGCACTATATTACATACTTTTCTGCATGTTTTATATTGATTTTTTATGTTATTTTTTTTGCACTTGATACCCTTTACTTGTACATAGCATCTCCTAGCAAATAAAGCTGTCATTTGTGGCTTAGTTTCCTTCATTATTCTGTTTTATGGACCTGCATGGAAACCCTACTTTTCACTGCTTGTGAGTGGACGCTTGCTTATTGAACCACCAGGACATCCAAGGTTAAAAAATCCTCAATTGTAACCCTTTATTACCAGACATGGACCAGCTGACTCAGATCATGAAAGTGACTGGAGTACCTGGAGCAGAGTTCATACAGAAGCTGGACAGTCCAGAGGTAGGACAAATTACTGTGTCATAATTATACATGCATGTTATGAAACAGTTTGACTGGGATGTTTTGTTTTTTTTTATAAAAAAAACTTGATTCCAGTGGCTGACATGTTGCTACTACTCATGACCTTTAAAGCTGGCAAATTAAAAAGAATAGATTAATGTTTAAATAAAGTATGGGTTGATTTCCCCAAGAGAGTAAAAGTGAAAATGCCTCATGGTACACTAAATCCTTCTCAGAAACTCAGGAAACTACTATTAACAAGTCCCGCTAGTTTCTGACTAGTGGACCTCTGACTTTTTTGCTTTCTGCTGGAGGAGGACTGGGTGTGTTTCCACCTCTCTTGCTCCTTTGACTTCCTTTAAACTCACATACACTTAATTATTGGTTATTATTATTTTGTATGTTGCTCATATTATAGAAACTGTTTGGGTTCAGAACTAGCTTTTCTCGTAACATATTATTATTATTATTATTATACATTTTATAGACATTTTCATTCCACTCCATTATAGACAGAATACCAGCTGAGATCAGTTGCATTGTTTTTTTAAGCAGGGCAGCAGTTTTCAGATTACATCATGTGCTTACATAATTGCAAAAGGGTTCTCCAATGTTTTCTCAGTTAGCCTTTTAAAATGATATCAGATTAGTAAACAGAATGTGCCTTTGGAACATTGGATGAATGGTTGCTGATAATGGGCAATGTAGATATTGCATTAAAGATCAGCCACTTCTGTCTACAACAGTCGAGAACCCTTTTGCATTTATGTAAGCACATAATGTAATCTGAAAACTGCTGCCCTGATTAAAAAATGCAATGTAACTGATCTCAGCTGGTATTCAGCCGTGGTGTTTTGGCCAGTGGGACAATGATAGAGAGCAAATAGGGGGTGGGGTGGATGTACCATCTTGACTGTACCGAATACAGCAAACATATTACTGTATTGTAAGATTGCTTGTTAAAAATTCAAATAAAGAAAAGCTTTGAAGAACAAGTCCCACTAGCAGCACACAGAGGTTGCAATGTACTTTACATCCAAGAAAAACAACATACTGGAGATGTTGCCATTCTTTGAGCTTTACCAGTAGTGGGAGTAGAAATATAAAAAAAATGTCCTGTGGGTGGCACTAAAG
The DNA here is from genome assembly GCA_023566125.1 of Zingel zingel. Classification (NCBI taxonomy): domain Eukaryota; kingdom Metazoa; phylum Chordata; class Actinopteri; order Perciformes; family Percidae; genus Zingel; species Zingel zingel. Next base: position 10,270,228 of record CM042318.1, read on the forward strand.
GAGAAGTCAGAGCATCAACAAAAGCATGGAAGGGGTAATGGAAAATAAAGTTATTTAAAGACATAGAAATAAAACAGACATTTTACCCACGGGGCACCACAAGAAGAACCACAACGTATCTTTACCAATCAGTCAATCTGAAACAAGTTAAGTTCTTAACCTATTCTGTCATTTTTATTATTATTATTATTATTATTATTATTATTATTATTATTATTTTTATTATTATTATTATTATTATTATTATTATAGTTAATTATTATCCTACTATTATAACACACATAATGAATGGAATAAAATGTGCACCAATCTCAAAACGTATTGCTTACCTAGAATTAAGCAGTCAGTTCCATTTGTTTCATTTTTGCAAGGTGCAAAGCAAACAATTAAATTATTACAGAATATCTTTTAACTTCAGTGAGTTAGATGACTAAATGAATGATTCATTACATTTTGCAGAAACAGCTGTATCATCTGCAGACTCAAGCAGTTGATTTTTAAGCTAATAGCTAACAATCATTTTTTGACTTTGGAGAATACGAAGTAGTTTATTATAAGTGATTTTTATATATATTCATTAAGGCAATAGGGATATCCTCAGTCACAGTTTTTGATCAGTTGAAATACATGTAATTTGAATCATTCTATTCCATGTCCATGACCAGAAATGTCTGCATTGAATAGATACAGTATGAGCTGTTGCTTTGATTTGCATTATAATCTGGTCAAATTTGTTTTTTCATGCTTAATTTTATTTTTTCTTTCATCTTTAAACAACACAGGCCAAAACTTATGTTAAGGCCCTTCCTCGCTATCCCAGAAAAGACTTCTCAACATTGTTCCCCAGAGCCAGTGCAATGGGTGAGTTTAGCCACAGCCTTTTTCCTAAGCTTGACTGATCCACACGTTTTTATTTCTACATTTTTATTACACTTCAGACACATTCAGCACAAGTACAGTCTTACTACTGTCCACAGAGCTGGTCCATCACAGCAGTTGGGCATCAAATGCTTGTTGTTGTCAGTAACTGTTAACAGTAATCATCTGTGTCATTTGCTTATCATGTTAATTTTGCTACTTTCTGTCTCTGAATGATGTAATGACTCTCTTTGTGCCCTGTTCATTTAAGACGTTGCGCCTACTGTTCTAAACAAACAGTACCGGGTAGGTCTAGACCTGGAGAATTTCTCTATGTGGTATAATGTATCTGGCAGTAGTAGAATTCCTTCTTCTTTGTATCTTTTGGAAACAGCATAAAATGTTACATTTAATAGGCACAAAACAAATAGTACTTTGGACTTGTATGCATAATTTAATCTCATGCTTCTAAAAAAACTTGCCGCAATCTGCCAAATGGCTTATGTTAGTAAAACATTGACTGATGTACAATTTGATGGTTTTGATCAACTTGTTGTGTTATTTTGTTTCACTGACTGTTTGCAGGTATCGACCTGCTGGAGAAGATGCTGGTTCTGGACGGAGACGAGAGACCCACAGCTGAACTAGCTCTGGAGCACCCATATTTTGACAGCCTCAGGGACCCAGACGACTTACCTAAACCTGCGCCATATGATGACAGCTATGACAACGCCACATTGTCCCTGGATGAGTGGAAGCGTAAGTGAAAAACAATAAGAAAACATATTTAAAGTAACTGACACAATATAACCTATGTGCAGATTTGAGTCGTGTATATACAGTACTTATCACTTATGGTCTCATTTATTTACAGTTATTTTACAAATTTGCAAGAAAAGAGGCTTTTTTTAAATGTATTTTTATGTTCTATGAGAAAGATAAACACTCATTGTGCATACAGTAAACGGTGGAACATTGTGAAAACAGTGGAACTGTATTATTGTCATGCTTTTGAAATGCTTGAAGTGGAGATTTTCTTTTTTTTAAGTGTTTACCATGTAGGCCATATTGTATGATTTATAACTACGCAAACATCCTGTTAAGGTCTTCTGTTCATGTGGTATTTAATAATTTGTGTTAAAATGTAATATGTTTTTATTGGCTTTCTGTTTACATTATTGTTGGAGTTGTGGACATGCAGCACATGCAGAAAACAAATGGTTTTCCCCTTTTGCCCACAGGGTTATGCTTCAGAGAGGTGAACAGCTTTGTGCCGTTCCCACGGCGGGACTCCAAGAGAAAAAACACGCTGACTATATCTCCGTGACCTGACGAATGTCTTGTAGCGCTGATGCCCTAACCTACACAGCATACAGCCAATGGTGCCCTTGTATATTCCAACCATGGATTCACTTTATTTCTTTTACCCTGGATATATTTAGATTTTGAAGAGTGGTTATATTCAATTATTTTGTGCAATTGTTTCCTAAGTGTGGATTGCTCCTTATGTTACATATTCCCTATCAGTGAATTATTTAGCAAATGTATTGTGACCAAATGTCACAGGGTTTACTGTAATATTGTTTTACAATTAAATAATAAGACAATATGTGTACAACGTTTTGTTTTTGCGGCAAATAGTAAATGTTGCTGCCCGAGATTGACTTAAGACTGGCCTAACACATAGCCAACTAAAATCTATTGTCATTAAAATTAGTGCAATCTTGAGGTAAAAACTGCATTTTGTTTTTTATACGTTATTCATTAAAATTATTATAAAGGGACAAAGTCTGGAGTTTGCCAATGAATGCCCTGAAGACCTGACCAGAAAAGGCCAAAAACAATTAGCAGTTACTGTGTGAATCTCTAATATGTAACCAGTGTCAGCTGGAAAATGTGACCATGAAGGTGTGTATGATGCTGAAAGCAAATAGTCGTTTTATTCATGTCTCTGCTTGTATAACTTTGTAGTTCTTCACTTAATTACTAAAAAAAGTTCACACAATTTTACACCCAACCCGTGTGGATCTTTCCAGTATGTAGCAGCTTTTGAATATGTACTTGACTGGTACATTTAGAGGCTGCTGTGTGGTGTATAATATTGCACAGAGGTAATTCATTACGTTAAAGTTATTCTGTTTAATTCATTGTATCATCTTTATGAAAGGGGATCATCCTGCACTTGCTGTGCGCACGCGCGCGTGCACGTTTTGTGTATATGGGGTTACAGACAGGTGTTTCCACTCTAGATTTAGTTCAGATAGTTATATGGTTTGCTGTTATGAAAGGATGGATTAAAAAGTACACACTTAGAATGGATAAAGCTGTAGTCATTGGCACTGTTGAATACCTTGCGCGCGAAAATCAGGCCTGGTGACGTAAAGGGGGCGGGTTAACTTGTAACAAACGACTGTGCCCACAGACTACCATAAAAGCGGAAGTGAGCCATTTTGCCGTCAAAATAAAAGTATATTGATGGATATAACTCCTTTTGCGCAGCTATTTTATTTTCAAGATTTAAAGTCTTAACTTCAAAAGAAAGGGTTAAGCAACAACATGTAAGTCTATAAATGATTGCATCATTTCAAAGCAAATCAGAAAACAAAACACTGAACATTATATCCCCTATAATTGGATGTAAGGAGATCAAACATTATACAACCAGGGAATATTAAGGGGAAATACTATTTAAAAGCAATATAAAATCATTTAAGCAAGAATTTATAGCTTAAGAGGTCAATTAAGGAAACATTAGTGCTGTGGCGATATGTCTGACAATGCGAGACTAAGGCAATAATAACACGCATTTGTAAAATAAAACGTGTGGAAAAAAAGTATCTCTGCAGTTAGCAGCTCCCAAATAACTAGGCCGCCATCTAATGGACCTTTTTCACAGCAGGCATTTTTGACTTGTCATAGTAGGAAAAGTACAGCTGAAATTGATAACCTTAACGATGGCTCAATTCCATCAAGCTATTTCAGTGAGTCAGCATGCACAATACGAGGGCCTCTCCTAAGTGGAATGCAGCCATCATTAATGGTTTTGAATACACCTGTGCTTTTCCTACTATGACATGTCAACATGTCTGCCGTGAAAAAGGTCTATACTGCTCATCCAACTTCTGCCACATTTCACTATGCATGGTACCACATTTTGTCATAGACCGTATGGCATTGAAATACTGTGAAAATTATATGTTGGGGAAAAAAGAGAAACAACTAGGTGTAATTAAATCCGGTCTCATGTTAAATGAAATTATTTTTTAGCTGTATTAATTGTGAAACATTGAAACATTTTCCAGTAAGGACTTTATTTTGAAACATCTATCCGGAAGTCCTATGTTTTTACTTTTGCTCATTTCGATTTAGCACATACTCAGGATCCCAAACAGCTAGCCGAAGGAGACTAGTATTTCTCCTTGTCATAAAATTGAGTCGACGATATGCTGTTTCTCAGATTATTAATGCAAATATACTACTCGTGTTCTCAGTAAGACTTTGGGATTGACTCCTTGCCTCCCAAACGCCGTGTTGTGAAGAAACGTAAGCGGTACAAAAGAGCTAAACATACCGGCTGTGCCAGCAAATTGTAGCTGGCTAACCGTAGCTAGCTATTAGCTTCGCGAGTACAGCAAGTAAGGCGGCTGGCTAGGCAACCATTACTGTAGAAGCGGCTTCAGACCGGCGGCTGTCGAGCTACCTGTGTCTGTCAGCTGCCATAATAGGTAAGAAGGCTAAGTTTGCTACGTACTGTTTCTTTATTATAGAGTGGCTCAGAAGTTTGACCTCATTTTTGGCTAGCAACGGTTAAACTTGTAGCTAATGCGCATTGTCAACGTTAAACTAGCTATAACAAGGCAGCTAACGTTAGTTCTGCCCATCTTTTAAAGTTAGCACGTTAGCTAGCTGATATCTGTAACGTTAACTACTTTACTCTGTATTTTTATGTCAGAGTACTGCAATACTATTAATATTCTGCTTTTCTCATACCAAATTTACAATATAATGTACTGCTTTAGCAGTACAAAACTATATTTTAAAATTTAATCCGAAGAAGAGCTTTTAATAGTAAATATGGCTGACATTTTACTCCCTAAATAAGGACATGATCTGTTGGTATTCTTAAAGCTGATTGGCTCTGGGGTGGATCAGTCAAACTTTCCTGAAAGCTGATTGGATGTGCCCGTTGTGTTGTTGATAGTAGTTGCCAACAATTTATGAAATAATAAAGTCGTGAATAATCTGCAGATCATTTTTCTTTACTGGCCGTGTGTCTATTGACAGTAAATAGTGACCCTCAGCTTGACCGTTGGCCGGCTGTCAATACATTGGTCTATGCATTTAGCTATTTGGTTTGAGTGAGTCTTGCGAGTTGAGGTCTGTGAAGGAATGTTTACACTACAGGTGATAATGAACATAGCCCAGCCTAATAACACTTTACAGTTAAATGCAACACACAACATAGATGCTTTGAATGGCTCAATATCTCAATAAGTTCAAAGCATGGTATTTAGGCCTTAGTTTTATCGCTTTAGATTTTGCTTAGCCCTGTAAATATATAATGATCAAAAGGGGAAAATAAGCTGTTGACTAAAAGGAGCTACATAAGAATAAGATATTACGACACAATCAAGATAACAAAAGCAAACAACAACAGAAAAATATTAGCAAGGGCAATGTCATGTATGAATCATTACAGCGGGCTATCATCAAAGGGTGATATAATGGCATAACGTTTTCATATTCTACTGTAGCACCATCAAATTCTTATTCTTGTACAAAATACCTTTTTGTATATTTGACAACAACACAGTTTTCTCATACTCATTTCCTTTTAAACCAACAGGAGGTAAAGTGTGATTGGTGGCCTATGAGGAAGCCACGTCGAAAAGGCCAGGTGGCCGCAGGAGGTGGAGCTGATGTCAAGAAGTCCAATGGGACAGTTGGCGGGCGTGGGGGTGCCCGCCAGCGATCTCCATCCCCTTACAGCCTCAAAGCATCTCCAAGCAGAGAAACCCTGTCTTACTCCCAGGCCCAAAAGGTGGTAGAGGTGGAACTGGATGGTAGGCTTCACCGCATTTCTATTCTGGAGCCCTTGGAGGTCATTACTGAAGATGAGATGATGGCTCAGGACATTAGTGAGTGTAACAGTAATAAGGAGAACAGTGAGCAGTCATCGTCTCCCACCAGCAGTGCCCAAACAGTCCGCAAACCTGTCTCACTCAGAGGCCGCAGGAAAGACTCCAAATGTCCTCCTGTCAAGTCGCCACGACCTTCCAAGAACCACTGCCCCAATTCTCATCTACAAACACCTGAAAAGTTTAACACATCACACCATCAGCACATGACCCTCCCTGAACCTAAGTTTCATGTGCTAGAAACCTTTACGCCGGTCGAGGCACCTCCTCTGCCTACAGCATATTACCGTTATATTGAACGCTTAGCCGAGGAGCAGGAAGCTGAGGCAGAATATGACTTGGACGAAGAGGACACTGCTTGGCTGGAGATGGTCAATGCTGGCCGGACGTCAGAGGGTTATTCAGCTGTCACACCAGACACCTTTGAGCTGCTGGTTGACCGGCTGGAGGAGGAGGCGTACCGAGAAGCCCGCAGCCGGACGCCCTCCCAAGGTGCTATTGACGACGATGCCTTCTGCTGTGTGTGCCTGGACGATGAGTGCCTTAACAGCAACGTCATCCTCTTCTGTGACTCCTGCAACCTGGCTGTTCACCAGGAGTGTTACGGTGTGCCCTACATCCCCGAGGGCCAGTGGCTGTGCCGCTGCTGCCTCCAGTCCGCTCAGAAACCTGTTGACTGTGTTCTATGTCCGAACCGTGGTGGCGCCTTCAAGCAAACGAGTGACGGCCGTTGGGCGCATGTGGTGTGTGCCATCTGGATCCCTGAAGTCTGCTTTGCCAACACAGTATTTCTGGAACCAGTGGAAGGTGTCAATAACATCCCCCCAGCTCGCTGGAAACTGACCTGCTACCTGTGCAAGCAGAAGGGCCGTGGTGCATCAATTCAGTGCCACAAGGCCAACTGTTACACTGCGTTTCACGTCACATGTGCTCAGCGTGCTGGCTTGTTTATGAAGATTGATCCTGTGCGAGAGACAAATGTTAACGGGACCACGTTCTCTGTTAAGAAGACAGCATTCTGTGAAGCCCATTCGCCACCAGGACAGGAGGCCGTCTCAGATGAGGAGAGTGAAGGAAGAGTGGTGGGCAGCAGAGGGAGGGCTAGTAGAGGACGGAGTGCATACACAGAGGGCCCTAAAACACCGAAAAAAGGCAGGAAGTCTGAAGATGATGCCAAGATGGATAAAAAGAAAGGAAAGAAGAGCACAGAGTCAACAGCACAACACACTGCTTCACCGCAAGTTACCGTGCCCCAGATACCCGCAAGCAGGTTCGATTTTATTTTCAATACAATAAAATGTTGTGCATCTGTTGTTCAACATAAATTAACCAGTTTTTGGATTTGCTACTAGCCAGTTTAAATAAGTGTACAATTACAAGAAACCGTTTTCGAGTAGAGATGCCTGAACTGACGTCAGGCATGTTGATAGTGAGACCGACTTGCATCTATCTCTGTTTCTCAGGCTGAATATCATCTGTAAAGGAATCCTCTTTCAGAAGAAAAACCAATTCATGCAGAGGCTGCATAACTACTGGTTACTGAAGCGCCAGTCGAGGAACGGTGTGCCGCTGGTCCGGCATCTGCACTCTAACTTCCAATTCCAAAGGAATACTGAAGAGCTCAGGGTAAGGACCAGTACTACAGCCTTAGTTCTTTGTAACTATTTTTGTACTCTGATGACAAACAATGTGTTTGTTTTTTTTAGCCATTGTCCTAACAAACAATTTCTAAACTTCATTGATTGCCTTTAAAAACATCTCTGATACAGTGTTTATACAATAAAGCAAAAAAAATGTGTTGCACTTTGTAGCCTGAGGTGGATGAGAAGGTTTCTGCTGCAAGAGAAGCACTGAGATATTGGCAAAAGCTGCGGCACGATCTTGAAAAAGCCAGGCTGTTGGTGGAGCTCATCCGCAAGAGGGAGAAACTTAAACGAGAACAGGTAACATGCACGGATGAATGTCACATGCTCACAGGCACGGCAACTAACTGTATTTTATTTTCAGGCTTATTTTCAGGTTAATTCATCCTTTACCCTTTGAAAGCATGAAGTTCAGTGTACAGAATACAGAATTTTGAAGCTGAACTATTGAAGATCTAAAGTACGTAAATTATAGGTATTTCAACTTTAATGGTGTTTACAATGTAGTCTGAAGTTCTGAAACGTTTGGATGGTCACACTTTTCTTTTCCTGTCTTATAGAGTAGTAGAGGCGTTGCTCTCTCTTTTTCACATGATGGTATCCCCTAACCACAACTGAGTGGTAAAACAAAAAGGTGGCTGCAATAAATGGGTTGAGCTGTGTGACAGAGAGAAAAATTAAACAAATACCTTTTTAACCTCTTAGCATTCCGCTCCCCTTTTTTTTAGAGGGGTAGGGGACTGGATGTTCAGGGGTAGATAAAAGGTCAACGGTTGATTACGTAGAAGTGATGTACATCATCTGAGGCTGGGAACCTGAAGATTAACTTGAGGTGCAACTCAGCGCTGCATCGAGTTGTTCTAGTCATAAATCAAAATTAAATAATAATGGCTTGATATGATTTGTTGTACAGGTTTGACGCTAACCATTTTTGACCACTTGAGAATTGATAAAAACATTATTTTATTTTTTTTTTTAAAGTCCCTCCAAAATACCAAATTTAGACACCAAGACCTTGTCCAACACCATAAAAATGCTGTGATTCATTATCAAAAATATTTTGACATTTTGAGATTTTTGTAAGAATTGCATTTTTCAGCGGTTGAATGCCGCACTTATGTTCTAGAAACTGCTTAGAAACCCCCTTATCATCAATTGACCTAAATCCATGCATCCTCTGAATGCCCTAGGTCTGTAGTTTGTGTTTGTAAAGTTTTATAAGGCTGTGGTCATTTTATAGAGTACGGTTGCTTTGAAAATGGCCAAATGCCAGTTTTTCCCTCACCAAACCAAAATGTAGCCTAACTTTGGAGTGTATTTTGTTTTAGCCCCCTTCCGGACAAGCTAGCATGTCATAGATTTCTTAGATTGTTTTATATGATACCAATATTTTTACTCTAGCTTTAAAACCGAGACCGCTACAGCCTTTGAAAGACAGTATGTTGGACGGGCCATCGGATTGTTAAGAGGTTAAAAGAGAAAGCCATCAATTATACAGATGATGTACCGGTCTGTGGCTGTTGAAATCTGACCAGATAAGGGCTTCATGTGATATTTTGTAGACATTCTTCTTAGAGAAATTTGCTTGCTTCTCTTGTCTTTAGCCTTTGGGCAGTTTGTAAAACCTTTTATGGCTGCAACTTCCACATACAGTATGGTGACATTACATGCATATCATCTGACAACTGCAGGTCAAAGTTCACCAGGAAGCTCTGGAAATGCAGTTGACCCCTATGTTGATGCTGCTCCGCTCCACTCTGGACCACCTACAGGAGAAGGACACAGCCCAGATCTTTGCACAGCCAGTCAATATCAAGGAGGTCAGACATTTCACTGTTAGAACACAAGTTGCCAGAGACCAGATGTATGCAAACAGGTTATATAGAGTTGTGAAGTGGGAGGGCCCTGTGTTTTTCCCCATTATGTATTCTCATTTCAAATATTTCTTAAAATTACATGCTCAGTGTTACTTAACAGAGAAACCCGGGCCTCTCCCAGCTAATGTAAAGACCCTATAGGTTTACAATCTTATGACTAGGGTTGGGGACCGTTTACTTTTTTCGGTACTTTCCCTCTGTAATAACAATAAATTAATTTCAGTAGTAAAAATAATCCCAAACCTATTTATCCTATTTACTTACAACATTTTAATTATTTAAAACATTTTACATGCCACACAAAAAAAACACCTCCCTCTCCCCTCCCAAACCCACCCCTACAAACTATCAAATAATTATTAATTTCTTACACTGCACTGTATCTTTTATTCTTGTATTTGCGTTGAGTTTTGAAAAGTGTAACCACACTTGCAACCGCTTTATGGGTGTATGTGGGTGTGGGGTACCGACGTAATTTGGTCGGTACCTTAAAAAAAAAAAAGATAAAAAAAAAAAGAAGTAGAGTTCGGTACCCAACCCTACTTATGACCACTTTCAATTATTTCAACAGATTTTCTAAGAAATCTAGTTTTGTCCATTATTTCAGCATGACAGAGGGCTCTACATGCTACAAAACCCATGAGCTTTGGCCACTGTTGCTGTGGAGAAGAAGCACAAATCAAAACGCGTCATCATTGCAATTGTAAAGAAAACAAGGCTCCGTAGTTGCTAAAGTCCCCCAAAACTGCAAAACCCAAAAACTAAAAGTGAACTGATCAGTTTTCTCAACAGCATACTCTTTAGGTCCTGCCTGCTGTTTAAGGTGCATGTGACTGAATTTAAAGCTCTGTGATGGGATGTTTCTTGCCGAAGTGCACCTTGGGAGGCGTAGTTAGCCTGACCCTAAAGTTTCTGTGTACACAGGCTTATAACTTTGACTTTTTATCGAAGAACCACATATTTTCTAATAGTTCTTAATCTTTTGTATTTAATTGGGAGAGGTTAATGTCCAGCAAAGCTCTTAAAGTGCTCCAACTGTGAGGCACGTAACATTAGTGCTGGGCGGTATGACCAAAAATTTGTAACACAGTATTCTTTAAGATTCTGGCGGTTTCACGGTATATCACGGTATCTTCTTTCTTTTGCTTGACTGGGCCTTTTTATATAGGTTTACAATGTCTTATTCTACTGCCAGGAGTACATATAATATCACTTCGGCCGTAGCGCTCTCTGCGGCAATGCACCAGTATTACAGTGAAAAATTCATATCGTACGGGAAATTAATATCGGTATACAGTATAAACCGGTATACCGACCAGCACTACTGCTAATATGTGTCCACTTTCTGTCCCATTAACTTTTGGAGTAATGTCTTGTTCTCAGGTCCCAGACTACCTGGAGTTCATCAGCCAGCCCATGGACTTCTCCACTATGCGCTCTAAGCTGGAGAGTCATGCCTACCGCTCAGTGGCCGACCTGGAGACTGACTTCAACCTGATGGTGTCCAACTGCCTCCTCTACAACAGCAAGGACACAGTCTTCCACCGGGTAGCGCTGCGTCTTAGAGATTTAGGAGGAGCCATACTGCGCCATGCCCAACGCCAAGCCACCAACACTGGCCTGGACCTGAACACTGGCATGCACCTCTCAGATTCACTGCAGAAACGAGACTTTTACAGCTGCACCTGGGAGGATGGTGAGTCACAGTGTGGTTCTTGACACGGGATGTGAACACACGCATCTTTCGTATTTTAGTTAGAGGTCTGTATGTATCCCTTTCATATGATTTAATACTAAATGCAGGATCTATGATCCAGTACAATTAAGAAACACTTATTTTACGATAGGTTTGGTCTGTTTAACAAAGAAACATTAATTACACAATAACACCTTAGATGAGTAATACAAAGCAATAATTAGTTGAAAATAGTCCTCAATTATTTGTCTCAAAATGTACAACCATGTCATGTGCTATGCAACTTGTTTACACAACAAACAAATATTACTGGGACCACTAGAGATGAACATTTAATATCAGAAACCACCGCTGACCCTGTCCTTGTGACAAGTTGGCCACAATTAAGCACATTAACCATAGATGTTCCAGCCTTATACTAGGTTTTCACTTAGTTTTGTTAGTTCAAGTGTGGTTGGCATTACCAAAATAAAAATTATTACTATTTCCACTCTTTTTATTTTAAGTGCTAGAGAGTGCTGAGAACAAAATGCCGCCTCTCCAAAAATGTATACAATTTGTCTGTTATTCATAGACTATACTGTCTAATATATTAATGGCCATTGTGTACCTCGGACAGAGAATCTATATAATAATACTAAATGAGAGGTGTTAAGGGAAGTTAGTTGTCTGCTCCTATAGGTAACGTGAATGTCAGCGCCAATGCTTCCTTCTTAAATGATGATGATGATGATGATAGCAAATTGGTGTAGGCACCAATAAATGGCAGTGTTGCATGTCCTATTTTGCATATTGCTCTAATGTTGAGATGGCAGGTTGTTGTGTGTCTATATAGTGGAGACTGACATGTTCTTCTGGGAAGTCTTAGGTTTGAATGAGGTATGAGATTTGGCAACTTGGCAGGAGAGGGCTGGGTCATATTTTTACCTGTAATCATTTTTGAAAACTGTTTCAAATGTCTCAAATAATTGGTTTTGGAACTGTGATTTTGTATCAATTTAGTTGTTTCTCTGACTATCAATTTACTGATGTGTTCATAGTTAACCCTCTTGGGCCTAAACCATTAATTCCTATCTTAATTGCCTGGTTTCCTTGTGTTATGGCTGTATAACCTCAACCCGGTAATGCACATCAATTTATATACATTATTTTCTTCAGGACAATCTGGGCTATCAGGATGTGTTTGCTGCAGGGATGTCAGATGAATGTATTCATTGTTATGACTATAAAGAAAAAAGATTAAACTAAACGGACAGAAGACTTTTTGGCTTTTGAAAATTGTCCTCCAAAGTCTTAGCAATCAGGGGAAACAAAAACATACACTGTAACTTACACAAATAAACTATTTACTAAAGATTTTGTCCCAGAAAAGTCCATACACTTTTATCCAAAATGTTAGTTGTACCATCTCAATGCATTTCCTGTCTGCTATTAGACATCTAGAGGCCATATCACACTTGTGTAAACCTCTGAAAAAGTGAGTCTATGCATTATTATTATTATTACATTTACGTTATTACATTATTATTTTGGCTTGCTTGTTTGTTCTACGTGCTTATTAGCTAATCAGTTCATTTAAAAAATATCAATATTAAACTCATGTGTGTTGTACCTTCATGGAAAAAGCACGCTAGCTTCACTCTTAGCCTAACTCTTTCCTGTTGTGTCCAGTTGACAGCATTCTGGATCCAGACAACCGGCTTCATATGACAGTGGAGGAACAGCTGAAGGAGCTGTTAGAAAAGCTGGACTTTGTCACCTCAATGAGATGCAGTGGCGCCCGAACTCGACGCATCCGCCTACTTCGTCGCGAGATCAACAACATCCGCTACAGGCAGGGCCAACACCCCCGCCACAGCCTTCACAATGGACATTTGAAGGAAGACGATGAGGACGAAGATGACGAGGAAACTGACGACAAAGACGGCAAGCCAGATACCAGCCTTTTGTCTTTGGACAAAGGTGGGTGATGAAAAGCACTGACCCTTCAACAGTATGAAATTGCCAATGCATGAACCTTTAAAAGCCTCCTTTTTTTTTTTTTTTTTCAATGAGACCAGTTGTGAACATGAGCTAACGGAACATTGTCCTCAGGTAATTGAGCCAGGGTCCCCCCCACGCACCAACCCCAACCACCCCACTGTCTCCAGTCTAGTAAGTAGGGGCCAACAGAGTCTCGTTAGCCATGGCTGCCTCACAACTACTTTCTCCCAGTGCACTCTATGTCTGCACCTCTTCTATACATCACTCTCATGGACTCACCACTCTCCATTGGCCACGTACAGTCATGCCATGTCATCCCACTTCTGACTACAGGCTAGTCCAGTCAAACAGTCTCTTGCTACTGTAGAGGAGTACAGCAGAACACCTGTGATTTGTCAGTTGAGTCATAAAATACTGCCATGTTACCATGTTGCTGGTGTACAGTTGTGAGAGCATAGTTATTTATTCACTCGTCTTGATAAGGTTCTCCATATCTACAGAATATCTCAACTCCCTTTAGATTGTGGTTAGACTGTTAGAATGAAATGTAAACCATTATTAAGTGACACCATTTTCCAGTATGAACACTACACCACCACATCACACTACATACTAAATGGACATTCATTTGAAATAAACGCTGAGTGAAATTATATTGAATTTTTCTCCTCTTATCTTCCAGAAGACCTCAAATCCACTTCGCCCCCGACACTGGAACCTACAGGGCCGGCTCCTCCTCCACGACTTGGGGGCGCACCTCTGGAGCCTCCCACCCTGCGACCAATCATAGGGGAGCATCAGTCCGCCAGCTGGCCCTGCAAACGCCTAAAGATGGACGGTGACCTCTCAGACAGCACCACAGAGAATATGAATTGCACTAAAGCACAGGAGCGGCTGGCGCCGCCGCCTCCCATTTTGCACAGTGAAGGACAGACGGTGGCCAACGGCCTACCAGAGCTCAGCACCCCCCCACGGCCCACCACTGGGGGAGTTGGACGACGAACCTCTGTATTGTTCAAAAAGGCAAAAAATGGAGCTAAGCTGTTCAGAGAGAGAGACAATCCTTTGCTGAACGGAAAAGGGCCGCAGGACAACAACGCAAGCAACGCTCTAACAGCACCCAACTCCACAGCCAGTACCCCATCCACCACACCTTTGTCCACTCCATCCAAGACCCCACAGAAAAGCCCCGGACCCCCCATCCTCAATGAACAATGGACCCCCAGTCGAGACATGTGCTCAGATAGCGAGCTGGAGAAGACACCAAACCATACACTGGAAAGTGGTGAGAAGCTTTACTTAGTACCGACAATAGTTTAAGATCCTCCACTCAGGGCAGTGTTTTAGTGTTTTAGACCTGACTACTCTTGGCACTGAAGACAAGCACTAGGATATGATCACATAGGATGCTTGTTAAATGTGCTGATTTTACATTTGTTATTAGCTACCAGTTTACGTGTCAGGCAGCAAATGCATGTGAAGGGATGTATGGCTTGTTATCAGTGCAGTTGCAGCTGTTACATTTGAAGTATTACATTCTTGCTTTCAGAACAGACTTGTCATCCCTTATCTTCAAGAGATTACAGCAGTCTTCAATTTATCTTTATCCATTTTATTATCTGTTTATCACATCAGGTTACCATCCTCTTGTTCTTTCTCTTTTTATGGTGAGGAAACTGATCCACATGCTACCAAATCTACAAAAACAATTGCCCAATTCCCTCTATCCTTACACCACCCCTGCATCCCCCATTATCTGTGATTATTGCTGTTTTGCACCGATTGTCGTTCTAGCTCTGTACTGCGGCGTTTTAATTGCAGCTGAGATGAGATTAAAGATATCTATGCTTAGATTTGTCCTTTTCTATCTAGTTTTTCCATGGTTTTCTAAGATTGTTCTGAGATTCCTCTCATTTGCTTTCAGGGCTGACCAATGGCTTCAACAAGCACAAAGACGGTGGATCAGACTCTGAGTACAGCCCTTGTCCAGTCCTGCACAAAGAAATGTAAGACATGGTCTATCTGTTGTAAGCAGTTATTTGGTTATTGTAATGATTGACAATACATTGACGATACAATGTGCTGTCTTACAGCAGCTCACCACCCAAGCGAAGCCTCGGGAAACCAGCTCTTTCCAAAGTTCCCTTTCTGGAGATAGTCAACGGAGACTCAGATTACACTGGTATGTCTTTTATTTTCATTTTTTTCAAGTTCACCTGAATTTAAATAGCTTTTTTTTCTGCTGTGCATTATTGCATGGCATTCTTTTCCCCTCTCTCCTGCTCACAAATGTGCCCTAAGCATAGGACATTTTGTGTTACAAATATAACACTTTAACCTTATTGGGAATATGTATGCCTGAGTGTCCTGTTAATTTTGTATCCATAAAATGATTTCACAGTCTGCTGCTGTTTTGCAGGCATCAGCAGCCAAATGTCTGAGGATGGGACGGAGCTGGAGCCTCTAGATCTGGTGTGGGCCAAGTGTCGGGGATATCCCTCCTATCCTGCGCTGGTAATCCCATGTTCTAATATTACTGAAGCACCATCTAATATGAGCTGTCAACAAATGGTGTAGGCAGCTTTCACCAAACCACATTTTGAGAAATTGAACTAAGTGAGCTGGACAGTGATATAACTAAATCTAGAAGAAACAAAAATTGGGAGTTCCCTAGGACCACCCCCTTGAAAACGAGATGGGTTCATCTCAAGGGGTTATTCCCGATTAAGAATTTCAATCTCGTATAACAGCTGTGTGAGAGTGCAGTGCTAGAAATAGACCTACATTTCCTGTGAGATTGACTGTGCATTTGTTCCAGATCATAGATCCAGAGATGCCTGAGGAGGGCCTGCTGCACAACGGGGTGCCCATCCCTGTCCCACCCAAAGAGGTCCTCTGTCTGGGGGAGCAGAGGCAGGAGGAGACCAACGAGAGGCTCTACCTTGTGCTCTTCTTTGACAACAAGCGAACATGGTGAGGGTCAAACAGACATGCCCAAATGACTTTTTTTTTGTAAATAAGAGAAGAATTTTGTTTATTTTCATTATATGTATGTCTTTTAGGGCTGTCATTAACGCGTTAATTGCGATGCGATTAAGGGCCGTGCATAATGAGTTAATTTTTTAAAATCATATTAATCGCATACCGCCATTTTTTAATTTATTTTCACTTCACTCGGCTTTGCGTCGTACCTAACAGGCTACTATTTTGCCGTACTTCCTCCTAACACATCCTGCTGCTGCAGGAATAGCAACGCGGATTTCGGTGCCTCATTCTGGTGCCACTGATATGCCTGCACTTCTCTCTGATGCTCTGAAACAGACTTTACAGGCAACAGAAACATTTCTGCACATGACGCTAATTAACACTATACTCGACAGAAGCTAACGTTAGCCTACCGCTAGCTAGTAGCTGGATTAAACACGGTTACAAAGCTGACAGCTATCGCTAAACGGTGTAAAGTTTGTCTGTATTTCACTGTAGAGGATTCCGACTCCGGGATGTAACAATCTGCAGCTGCTGTTGTCGGAAAAACACAGACGGTGCGTTCAATGAAACTGGTAATTTACAGTCTCGTGGTGCATTCAAAGTTGTTGTTAAATGCCATTTTCCCATCTGGTGGTTGTTTTTGTCATTCAACAGCTATTTACTAGTGAAATAAGTTATTGTTATAGTGATTACATTATTATTAAATCATTTAATTTTGACGATATGGCCTTAGCAATAAACAAGCCATTCTTTAATGTCGCCAACTGTTTAGTACCCTTCTTTTTTAACTTTCTTAAAAAGTATCGGTTCAGGCACCGGTACCATTTTAAAAGTACCGCTTTAGCACAGGTATCCAAACCAAACAATACCCAACCCTAATATTGACTCTAGATTCAAATGTGTGACTAGATTAAATATATAATAAACAAATACAAATCTTAAAATCAAGTTCATAAAGTCATTTTCTATGCATTCATTTGATTCCCAATCAAGATACACTGGTAAGAATTGCTTTCCATTGTTAATATGTACTTAAAACAGTTCTGAAATGCAAAATAATAATAATAATTTTAATCATGTGATAAAACGTGATTAACTATAGAAATTCAACGATTAATCGCGATTAAGAAAATGTAATAGTTTGACAGCCCTAATATCTTTACATTGAACACATATAGGTCCAAATGATGCAAATAGGTGTAAAGCATTGAAAGTGCTAATCATCAATCTGTGTCTTTGGTACTGTAGGCAGTGGCTCCCACGTGATAAGCTGACACCGTTGGGTGTAGAAGACACAGCGGACAAGCTGCGCATAATGGAGGGCCGCAAGTCCAGCATCCGCAAGTCCGTCCAGGTGGCGTACGACCGCGCCATGATGCACCAGAGCCGAGTCAGCCACAGCCATGGCTTTGTGGCCTCCAACTACCTGTAGAGGGCAACTGTAAGCCCTGTGTGCACCCACAGACCGCCACTATGCATTTTTCTGTGGTCTTAAGGCAGCAGGTGGTCCTACTGCAAGTTGAATTTGTATTCACACTGTGGTCTGAAGAGGTTGTTGCTCAACACAGTGTCCTGGACTGTAGTCCGTTATCAAACCACTAGTGTCTGACACACAGAGCATTGGTGTTTGCCTTTGTGTCGTTGTGGATGTGGAGCTCCAGATGTGAATGAAGTTACCTTTTGGTCCCCCGTTGCTGCAGTCGGTAAGCGTTAAATCCCTGTTCAGAAGTGCATCGAGGTATCTGCTTACTCCACCTGGATGTGTGGAAGCTGTGTGTCTGGATCCAATTCAAAAGAATTTCCCTCTATTTTGTATAATGCTACTGCCAAGGAATCAAATTGTCAGAAAAGAGATTTGACATGTTTATATGAAACACAGAAGACGTATGAATGGATCACAGCTATCTTTTATACAATAGCTTTTTACATTTTAATCTTTTACAAAGACAATTGTATATTATAAAGGCACACTTTGTGTACATATGTATTGTGTATTATTAAACCCAATTTAATTTAATGTTGCTGTTTTAAAATGCGTATTTCAATCAACCCACAAGGGGCAAAGCGACGCTATGTATAATTGTAGAGATGAAATAATTCCTGATTTGCTGCAGTGTGTGTGTGTGTGTGTGTGTGTGTGTGTGTGTGTGTGTGTGTGTGTGTGTGTGTGTGTGTGTGTGTGTGTGTGTGTGTGTGTGTGTGTGTGTGTGTGTGTGTGTGTGTGTGTGTGTGTGTGTGTGTGTGTGTGTGTGTGTGTGTGTGTGTGTGTGTGTGTGTGTGTGTGTGTGTGTGTGTGTGTGTGTGTGTGTGTGTGTGTGTGTGTGTGTGTGTGTGTGTGTGTGTTCTCAGAGCATACAACACAATGAGCCACTGTTCTTTGTATTTAAATTCTCTTTTTGATACAAAGAGAAATATTTTATTTATGGAAGACAGAACTATAGAAATAAAGTTATATTGGTTAAAGTTGAGAATTAAATCTTATTTAAAACAAATGGAGTGAGTTTTTGAAAAAACATGCAGCCAACATTTTAACAGATGATTTCAAATGGTTTGATGTTGATTTTACTCAAGACCAACCGCCATCATTCACTGTTGACCCCCAGAAGATTCTATTTGTCGAGAGCCCCATTTTATCAATGGAAAAATACACCTTTATGAACTTGTACTACCTGCATATTTTACCTGCTCGCCAAATATTTTGTCTGAATCAGTATTTCCAAACTGTGGGAAAATACTATTAAAAGTATTTTGGGATACTTAACTGCAATGTGTGTATTTTCTTTTTACAACCAAAAGTGAGAAGTTCTTGTTCTAGTAATATTTTTAGCTCAAACTCTCTTGAAGAGCTAGGTCTGGTGAATGTAAAGTCCATTTAGTCCCTGATTTTCAGAAAATGATCTTTTCCAGTGATGAACTCCAGCTAGCACACAGTTTGCACTTTAGTTTTATTTTATAACAATACTCAGCATAGTGAAACGTACTGTAAGGGCACATGTTAGCTGTATACAACAGTTATAAAAAGACCTATAAAATATCTTCTGTCCAAACTAAAGCAGTCCACAAACATTTCAGTTCCATCTGCTGAAATTCAATAACTGCAGGACTGAAGTCAACTGAGAACGATTTATGTGTAAGACCAAAGAATTCAACACAGTCCAGTCAATATTAGGTGAATGTTGCATTGTCAAGATGTACAATTTCTCAGCTCATACAGGACCCTCGAGTCCTTCATTTCAAACATGAAACTGGCCAGAGATGATAATGGTGGTGTTCACTATTTCTAGAGTGTCCTCTCCATCAGTGTCCATGCAGCTGTCTCGTCAGGAGGAGGTAGTTGTGACGGAGGGTTCGTAGCTCCGTCAGTCTGCCCAGCAGGCGGCCAAACCGCTGAGGTCCCCCTCGTGCAGCTCCAGCCTGGGCCCCACACACCCTAGACAGCAGGTCAAGGATCAGCTCCTGCGTTTTCTCAACGCAGCCGGCAGCCTGCAGGGACGCACGGTCTGCAGGACAGGGACACAGAGCTGGCGTAACATAGAAATAGATATTTAATATTTAATAGTGATGTTTCGGGACACAGACCATCAGGACATTTTTGAAAAATAACCTGATGAAGGTTTGTGTACTGAAACTGTTAATATCTCTGACTGCAAGTGAAGAGGACAGTGTGCAGGAGTCTTTTGTTCTGCATTGTCAAGTCGACCCATGGTCTCCTACGCACCCGTCGATCTACAAGTGTGCAAATGTTCTGCTCTTTGATAAAACGTCATAAAAATGTCATACTGTAGTATAGTATGACATAGAATATGTAAAATAAATTGTATAGAATGTCTTTTAAAATGCAAAACGTACAACAAAAACCATAGTATAGTATGTTGTAAAAAGTCATTAAAAAATCTTAGTATTGTATGTCATAAAAAATATTTGCAAAACATAGTATAATATGTCATAAGAAAGTCACAAAAAGTCATAGTATAGTATCTCATAAAAATGTCTGTTTCCAAACAGCTACTGGATATAAAAAAGTCAAATGTGTTACTTGAGTGAAGTTGTTGTCAGTTGTCATACGATGGAGCCATTTTAAGCCTCGATGACGTTTGCTGCAGACCCTTTGAGTAAATCATTTTACTATCACAACCTGGTGAAGAGCTCCAGATAGGTTTATACTGATTATTTTCAGTTGAATTGAGCATTTGCATGTCTTGACTTGACTGCTGATTGGATTATTTCTAGGGGTTTGACGAGACACCCAGCTCACAAGAGGAGACGAGATTTTGACACTATTTTACAGAAAACTTCAATTAAGAAATAAGACTAGTCCTTATTTAGTCCTTTAAAAAATAAAAAATAGTCCTTTATTCAATCGAAAGTCACAAAATGAAAACCGAGCACTAAAATGTCTAAACTCAAATGACTGGCTTCTCTCCTGTATAACTCACAGTTACACTGTTACTTATTCCATATGTATGGTGGAGAGAGAGTCTCTTCACTCAGAGAACCAAGGTTACAACATAACTAAGCGTTTTCTGGCAGTAATTGAGACCGTTGTCATTGTACAGTAGACAGAGAAATACAGCTTATTTGATTATTATATATATTTATATATTTCTCTAATATCATTAAAAGTAAAGTTAGGTTTTGCTGTCGGCTTCCCGACTCATTTTAACAGAGAAAGAGAGTGACAGCGCCACAGTGATCTGCAGTCGCGTGTGTCTCGGCCGAGAGAGAGAGCGCGCGCGCGGCGGTACTCTCTAACGTTCTAACAATGGGTTTTACAGGCAGCTTTTTTCTTCCTCTATCGCTCTGCAAAAGTAAACTCAGAGTCAACTTTGGAGAACAGCCGGGGGATTTTCTATGCTGATTTCAAGACTGCTGCTCTGCACTTGTGTACTGATATCGCGAGACACTTTTTACCTCGACGAGAAATCTCGTCACGTTTAATCTCGTCACACCTCTAATTATTTCGGACCAAACGTACAGATTCCTGGTCTGACCTGAGCAGAGAAGAGCTGTTGCAGTGAGCAGGGTGTATTCAACATCTGTCACCCACAGCGTTGCCATGCTGTGGAAGAAGTTGAGCACTGGCCCGAGGAGATCTTCACTGCCACCTGTTTACCATCGGCAAATGGGAAATTGTTCATGTCTTATGTGAAATACCTTGATTTTTTTTTTTTTTTCACAGCCTGTAAGATCTGATTTTATGTTCTGAGTGAGTGTATGTCTGGATTCACCTGAGTTGACCAGCGTCCTACTGTAGATGTTTTCCTTAGACTCTACATTTCTCAGCCAGTTGTGTGTTGTCATTCTGAAAATCTGCAGGGCTGATAATAGAGAAAAAGAAAGGATTTTTTTTTTTTAAACTAAATATCAGACTGAACTAGTATGAATCAAAAAAGTGTTTGTGCTGATGTATTCACCTGGACAACTTGCTGGGTTGTGGGAGAACTGCTGAGCTGAGATCAGGAACATGATCTCCAGTGAAGACACAGACAGGAGACAACTCTGGTCGGAAAAATCCAGGAGGTCAAAACCTGTGAGGGGAACATCATTTGTCATTGTCATTTGTTTTTATATACAGTATATGCTCCTTCAAGTTTGAGTGAAATGTTGATTAAATTACAGAATTTGATGTTTTTTTCTCCATGTGTGTGTTATCATGACCCTCCATCCCCTAGTAGCAGAGAGAGTGCAGGGACAGAGCTGGTTGTTTAGTTGAACATGTTAGTCTAGTCTGTCTGACTCATCTGACTGAGGTTTGTGCAAGTTAGAATCTATGGCCCCGACCATGGCTCTGGAATATCCATAGCCTAACTGTGCTGTGTGACTTTTTCTCTGAGTCCCCCCCCTTCTGTCAGTTTTGTCTAGGATCTACAAATATAATATTCTCTAAACGATATAACTGTGGGGCATTAAAATATCCAGAATTAAAACATTTGTTCATGGGGCGGTTTGCTAGTCATGGGTGAATAAAACAAACCGGTCCGTCCTACCTGTTAAAAGTGTTTTTTTTTAAATGGCCTACTGTTAATGTGGTATTGTCATGTTTAATCCAATAGTAATCCAAATTGTAATCCAATATGGAATAAACCATTTGAATCACCTCTCTTTGATCTCCAGAATATTTCCCATGTATTAGATTATAGATTTATTTCTCCAGTGAACACAGCAGAAAGCAGATTATAGATTCTGAATGTCACATCATCCTGTCCATTTTACCTGGCACTGTCCTGGCAAACTGTAGCAGTCTTTGCAGGTGGGGTGATAAAACATCAGACAAGCCCCCCACTTCTTCTGTACAGGGAAACTCAAACAACTGAGCAGACACAGACAAGAAACCATGAGGACAACATTAAAACATGTATCTGTGTTTTTGTTAGTCCAACACTGTTGTTTCCACACTGTGACCTACCCTGCAGTGGCTGCTGTCCTGTGCTCTGTACAGTCGATGGGCCTCCACCATCCTGTCCACAATGTACTTTTGTTCTTGGGTTAAACTGGCAGACAAAGCCTGGTGCAGATGGAAGTTAACAACACATGGTTAAACCAGTATCAGGATTATCACTTTCCCAAGCTAAAACTACGGGAGCGTGTCTATGTTCCCACATTTCTAAGATTTTTTTTTCACTGAAAATTAGGCCCTATGTTCCCACAGTTCCCACATTTCTAAGATTTTCTTCCGAAATTAGGCCCTATGTTCGCCTAACCCCTAACCCACCCTAACCCTTAAAGGGAAATGTAGGAACACAAGACCTAATTTTGAAAATGTCCTAGAAATGCGGGAACATAGGGCTGTGGGAACATAGGGCCTAATTTTCAGTGAAAAAAAATCTTAGAAATCTGGGAACATAGGGCTGTGGGACCATTGGGCTGTAGAACCATTGGGCTGACCCCAAAACTACAAGATAGAAAGTGCATTGAGATGAAAGATAAATGTTGTTTAATTTGACCAGGGAGGATGAGAGTTTACACTCTTCTTGTACAGGTAATAATAATAATAATAAACCTCAAAATGACCAACCATCTAACAAACCACCCAGTGATCTAACCAGCCAACAATATATAACAGTCATAACAATCATAAAACCAATAAACCAACCATTTCAGAATTTAGATAAGTGAAGCATCCTTCAACCCAACATTCAAACTAAACAGTCACAATCAACAGATTGTCTACAGCCATGCTAACGGCTCTGTGAGGCTGAAGTACAGTGCTTTGAGCTAAATTCTAACGTCAACATGCTAACACGCTAACACTAGGCAGGAATAATGTTTACCATGTTCAACGTCTTAGTGTAGTGTATTTGGCATGCTAATATTTGCTAATTAGCACTAAAAACAAAGTGCAGATGAGGCTGAGACATTTCACTGATTTAAACAAAAATGCCAACCTCATGGTGGTGCTAGAGAAAAAGTCAAGAGGTTACCAAAGTCAGTACGATTCTTCCTCTGAGGATCATGGATATCTGTTCAAAATTTGATGGCATGACTGAATTAAGATGCAGTCTGGAGCAGACCAATACTGCTATCACAAGAGCCATGCCACTAGCCATGCCTGCTTTCTACTACCTGTCCAGGTAGTTTGCTGGTAGAGCTGACCCTCCTGCTATCTGTGTTCTCCTCTTCCTCCTGTCCTCTGCCTTTACCTTCTTTCCTCAGTCGTTTGGACTGGCACTGCACCTCTGTCAGAAGGCCTGAGAAAAAATATGCATTTTCAGACTTACTTTAAATCAGTTTAAGGATGTATTGATTGACTCTCATTAACACTTTTGTTAAAGGTCCTATGCCATGCTGCTTTTTGGATGCTTTTATATAGGCCTTAGTGGTCCCCTAATACTGTATCTGAAGTCTCTTTCCCGAAATTCAGCCTTGGTGCAGAATTACAGCCACTAGAGCCAGTCCCACAATGAGCTTTACTTAGGATGTACCATTTCTGTGTCTGTAGCTTTAAATGCTATTGAAGAGGAGAGAGGTGGGGCAAGGTGGAGGTGTGGCCTTGACCAACTGCCACTCTGCTTGTTTGCAAGCCATGATGTCTCTCTCTTTCTTATGGGCGTGCCAAATTCTCTGGGCAGGCAAAGCAGAGAAATGGCGCGTTCATGCCTCCTCGGAATGACAGGGACCGGCCCTGTGATTACGTTGTTTTTCCGACTACCAGCGTTCACATGTCGGGATGCGTGTTCTTCTTCTTCTGTTATATTTGCGTTTGGCATAACAACTTATTGCATGGCTGCCACCAACTGATGGGCGTAGCCTAGAGCATCAGGTGTGTGAAAACCTGGTGAAAACATGGAAGCCACAATAATTTGCTGCTGTTTTCTTATGCGAGAATACAAACAGCACATCGTCAGGTGTTTGTGTTATCTGCAGGACAACGAATGGGAAAGGACACGAATAAGGTGGGGTTTTTTTTATACATAGAACTATTTATGAATAATTTGAAACATGTTATGTCTGTGCATGTTTTTCAGCAGAGGCGTTTGTCCACAATAAATAAGTTTATTGTCATTGAAATATGTTCAGTGAACAAAATTCGCCTACATCAAACGTCAGTTGTCAACAACGCGTCACCAACTGAGAAACTCGGTTAGCAAAATCTGGCCCGAGTTTCCCACCTCTGATTCCCACAGGAAGGGACGTGAATGATGACGTTTTCACTCGGAAAAAAAACGTTTTTCCGATGTCCATGAACGCACGGAAAGTGGAGGTAACCTTGCCCCTTATGACATCATAAGGGGCAGATTCCAGATCGGCCCATCTGAGCTTTCATTTTCTCAAAGGCAGAGCAGGATACCCAGGGCTCGGTTTACACCTATCGCCATTTCTAGCCACTGGGGGACCATAGGCAGGCTGGGGGAACTCATATTAATGTTAAAAAACCTAATAAAGTGAAATTTTCATGCCATGGGACCTTTAAGTTAAAGTGCAGTAGAGATTGCTTACATTCAGCCAGCATTCCCACGGCGCGGCACTTCCTCAGCCGACAGTCTTGGCACTTCCTTCTCATGTACATGTCCATCTCACAGCCACCGCCACTCTTACACTGATACACAGCCTTTTTTGTCACACTACGCCTAAAGAAACCTGCAAGTGCAGAAGGGGAAGGTAGGACCAGGTGAGTTTAAAACAAAGCCTTACCGAATACAACTATGCAGCATTGGAGAACAGTATAAAAATATAGAATACAAAATTGTAAAGTGAGAAATACCTTTGCATCCCTCACAGGTAAGAGCATTGTAGTGATACCCTGACGCTTTATCTCCACACACCACACACAGCTCTTCCTGGCCTCTGCTCTTCCCTCCCGACCCGACCCGTGTCCTCCGCCCCAGGGGCAGTCCCACCACTCCGAGCCCCTGAGCCAGGCCCCCGCAGTGGGGCTCGGGGCTGGGATCACTGGGGGCTTCCAGGCAATGAGGGCTGTAGTGGTACTGAGGATGGCAGGGCTGCGAAGAGGAAGAGGAGGAGGAGGTGGAGGAAGGTGGAGAGCCATAGAGGGAAAAGGGCAGGTTGGCTGGGCTGTACTGTTGTTGGCTGTAAGGGAGCAGCTGGAGGTCAGGGTCCTGAAGGGGGTAGCCCAGAGGGTCAGCAAGCATGTCTGAAATGGAAAAAGATGGAAGTCCAGGGACAAAAACTCGCATTAAAGGGATACTTCACTGATACAAAGCATTAAGCTTTCTACTGTTTCTACTGATACAAAGCATTAAGCTTTGTATCAGTAGAAACACGGTAGTATTTTCGAATGACCATGCTTCCCTCCCTCGTGTCCCCCTGAGACCAGAGATCTCTGTATTGTGGGTGTGGAAAACATCTTCTGATGACGGAAAACGACGATTTTTGCTTCATTGGAAGATTTTTTGCCCAGAGGCAATGGACTACAGCCAGTAGTAGGAACTACTTCCGCATGTTTTCAACCCGCCCATAGGGGGTTGGACTGTCGTCTTTACCCGAAGCTTGCTGAAGCAAAACGAGTGTCAGCCATCTTGAAGCTTTGCTAAACTGGCTCCATCTTTTCAGCAGAAAACTTTACAACAATTATGTGCATTCACACTACCGCACATGTGTACCACCAGGATACATTGGTACAGATCGGAGAATATGCAGGACACTTTATTACAGACGGAATACTCTACACAATACACGAGCTTCGCCTGCTACGAAGACCAGCACCTCAGCCTGCGGTGTCGCCCGATGCCGCTAGCCAGGGAAAGGGACCTCGACAGCGGTGTGCAGGAGTTCGAGGCGAGCTAGATGGAAAGCTAACGCTAGCCGGCCCCCTGTTCCATCAATCCTGCTTGCAAGTGTCCGCTCATTAGACAACAAACTGGATTACATCCAACTTCAACGAAACTCCCAACGCAAGTTCAGAGATTGTTGTGTTTTTGTTGTTGTGGAAACATGGCTGAACAACAGTGTAGTGGACTATCCAGCTACCAGGCCTGCTGCTCTGTCGCCGGGTAAGACTAGTGGAGGAGGGCTGTGTTAACACGGACTGGTCAGAAATGGTTTGCTTGTATCCAACTAACTGCTAACTGCTGGTGGAGTTAAATGCCGACCATTCTACATTCCACGCAAATTTACGGCTGTGTTTATACTCCGTGTTTACAGCCCACCAAGCGCTAATGCTAGTAGGCGTTAGCTGAACTTTACGGAGCCTATAATGTGTGTGCACTAAATGTAGCCTGTTTCGTATGTCGGTTTTATATAATGTCGTTTTTATATATTTTAAATGTGTAACACCACTTGAGCCACGGTGAGACGTTGTTTCATATAGATGGTTGAAATGACATAACACTCTTGAGTTGAGTGTCTCACTGTCTGTCTGTCTGTAAACGGTAGGCGTGGCTTGGGAGTGGACTCTGAAGCAGCGATGCAAGTGCATTCTTGGGATTTAGTGTCTTTCATCTACATGAGCCAAAAACACATTTTCTGGCTTTTCTCGGCCTATAAGCCACCAATTTCAACCCAATTTAAAGATATATTCATCTTTCCAACGGTGAAATATCCCTTTAATGGTTTTGTAGGTCAGAGATGAACTGAGCAAGCGTGAACTGTAGTACCCCTGCAGACACAGACCACTCCAATTGTGGCTTTTGTAATTTTGTGAGAAACTTTGCAAGCAAGAGTATTCAGGCATTTAGATCTGATATTTAAAGACCACAGGAAAAAGGAACTTGAAGTTCTTAGAAAATTATTAACTTCCTGGAAAACTGCCTATTCCTGGAAAATAGTGCATCGTGACTGGTGCAGCCTCTCTGCTCATTCTATGAAATCAAAGACTTTAAACACACAATGAACTGATCCTATTGATCCTATTGATGAGTACTGTCTGTGAAGCAAAAGCCTGATACATCTTATTAATCTGTTCCATAGAGCTCACTTGTTTTTGAAAACTAGAAACACATCAATGAGACACACCTTTGCGCTGGGTGACATTTTCCTTCATTACATTGAACATGGGCACTGTAATATATTTTGAATCAATTCTACATACACCATCCAGCTGCCGGAAATGCTCACTAGACAAAAACACAAAAATGTGTATTAACCCACAGCTGAAAATAGTCCCCAACAAATGCCCTCTTTACTTCTGTTTGAGTAATGTTTGCTTAAAACTACAGTGACCAGCAGATTTCAGTTTTGAGTTACTGAGTTACTAAGCTTTATATATATATATATATATATATAATTGGTATTTACAGTTCTACCTGTCAATAGAAGCCAATAGGATTGGGGTTGAGCGCCACAGACAGGGTAGGGAAGTCGGAAACTAAAGATGGGCAAAAAACATTGTTTGTTTTGATCTTTTAATTGGATTTGCTGATAATAAGATAAATATAGACTAATATCAAATGTATCCTTTATAAATGTGTGTTTACATGCACACTGGTCCCGGTGTCCAGTATTATCCTGGTTTTGCTCCCATTATCTCGCCCAGGAGGTTATGTTTTCAATTCGGTTTATCCGTTTGTTTGTTTGTTTGTTTGTTTGTTTGTTTGTTTGTTTGTCTGTCAGCAGGATTACGGAAACATTACTGGCCTGATCTTCATGAAATTTGGTGGAAGGGTTTAGCACAGGCCAAGAAAGAACACATTGCATTTACATTACATTGCACATTGCGGATCCGAATGTACGGATATACAAATTATTTCTCATTTTCGTTAAAATTGCGAGATAAGGCGTTTGCTGCATTCATGTGGTGTTGGAATAATTGAAAAAATAAGTTCCCGACTGGGAAAATTCACACTGCATTAACATTGTGACTGTGAGATAGATCATGCCTTGGCGGAGGTGTTCTCCAAGTGCCCTTCTCTTTTGGGATGTGATGCATGGGAAACCTGGTTATTCATTTCCCTGTATCCTTCCCAAAAAATAAATCTGGTCAATACCATAATC
The DNA here is from genome assembly GCA_023566125.1 of Zingel zingel. Taxonomy (NCBI): domain Eukaryota; kingdom Metazoa; phylum Chordata; class Actinopteri; order Perciformes; family Percidae; genus Zingel; species Zingel zingel. Next base: position 10,298,801 of record CM042318.1, read on the forward strand.
AGTTAGAATGTGTGTCTCTCACACACACACACACACACACGCACACGCACACGCACACACACACACACACACACACACACACACACACACAATGAAGAGAACAAGTGCATCAGCAAGAACAGAAAGGTGAATGAACATTTCAAGCGACACTATTACGCTGCTACAAAGAGCATCATCAGAATGTGGTCTTACATGACTCGTGTGACTTCACTGCTTTTAATGGATCTTGGGGGATATAATAAAAAGCTGAGAGTGATGCTTTGTGAACAAACAGGATGCAGCTGAGAGCTCCCAGTGCCATTTAGGATTTTTTTGATCCCCTTTTCTGGAAGCTTAATTCAGTAATGGTCGTTCAGTGTTGTGACGGACTAAAACGTCTTTGAGTGTGGATCAGCAGCTTGTGTTTTGCAAGTCCTGTCTCCTTTGAGAAAACATGTGTGACCACTGGCAGCCTCTGAAAGAGCAGCTGGACCAGTACAACTGGGACTGCTGTGGGATCTGTTATGCGCTGATTAAATGGAGAGTCCAATGGAGAAAGTCAGGAGTCTCAGGCCTGCTGGAGATGGAAATTTAAAGGGGAAAACAAGTAGCATGAAGATGAGGGATAATATCAATCTGATTATGTGAAAAAGGTGTGTTCTTTAAAATTGTTAAAAAGTGTGCCTTAAAGCTTTGACAGAGAAACCAACCAACGATCCTTGTAGCTCTGTAGCGTTGTTTAAGGAGTACTTAAGTGATTGGAATCACAGGAGACAAATAAAAAATGGACAATGGCCAAATAAAAGCAGCAAAGGTGGTAATATCCTGACTTATAGTCCCCATGGATTGTTGGACAGGCCTCATAGTCAGAGGATTCGTAGCCCCAGGACTCAGGGCCTATAACCAAGAGCCCTTATTTGAAGACAATGTTATGAGAAACTGTATTGTTGTTGAAAAGCCACAAGTCTCGGTAAAAAATAGGGTTGTCCTAATCACTTTTTTTTAAATCCTGATCCTTTAATATCTGCTGATACATAGTCTGATCTGAGAGTTAGATGAGAAGAGCAATACTGCTTGCTAAATAGAAAGTGGTAACAATTTTCTCATCCTGAAATCTCTGGTCTTGCTTCCGTCTTTGAACCTCCTCTCTTTACCTTGTCAAGTCGCAGCATTCTCAGAAAAAACACTTCTCGTGTCCCCTGCTAATCATCACCTTATCACTTTTAAAAGGGCTGAAACATTTCCTCAAGGTGTTCAGTGAGACTTTCTCCCTTTTCGTGAAGACACAGGCAGCCCTGTCCTCTCTGATCCATCGAAGTCGAAAGGAAATGGTTGATACTCTCAATACTTTGCCACTGCGACTGTTTATTAGTCATCAGTCTTCAACCTCGACTAATTAAAGATTGATGACTGATGACAAATGTTGGACCCCAGATTTTGTCTGGATGTTTTAATGACAAACAACAGCATATGTAGAAAACTGGTGTATTTAGTCTGATCGAGTAAATGTCAGAATCATCACTTATTATCCGCTACTCACTCCTTCCTTTTGTGCTCTCTTTGGTTCTCACTCTCACCAGATGTTTCCTGTCTTCACCAGACTGAGGCGGCGAAGGTTTGGGGGGGGGGGGGTCCTTGCTTTCACTGCATGTGACAGAGCTGTGGTTTGCACTGTTTGTAAACCATTCAAACACTGTCTAAACAGCCTCCCTTCCATCCCACGCACACTAGGGAGCCAAACAACACCAGCAAACTACCCCCCATAGCTCCCCCTCCCCTGCTCCTACGGGCAGGAGGGGAGACAATAGGGGGGAATTTGTTGATGATACACGTCAGGAACAATAGATCTTCTGATGCACAGTCAGCCTCCCTGCTTGCTGTGAATGCAGCGAGCCGGCTGAACCTCCTCAACAACTATTTTTTTTTATGTCAGCGAGTTCTCAAAGGCGCTAAATAAACTCTTGGCATTCATTCATCAGCTGTGAGTGAATGAGATGAGGTTGCATTGCACACAGAGTGCAGTCACATCCTCGTTGTGTAACTATTTAATGCATAAATGATCCACTTACTTAAAGGAGCCTTCATAACTTTTGTTAAAGCTATAGGGCAAAGTTTCTGCCACCCCCATTAGTAATTCTAAGCGATGACAACAAAACTGTCGGCGCGTCCACATGATACAAGCCTTTCGTGACTGGTTTATTTTATTGCTTATGAGTTCAATTTTTTATTTGTTTTAAGAAAAATGTGTTATTTCTTCTTTCAAAAGTTACATAGTCTCAACTTATGGCGCTTTTCCATTACATTGTACCTGCTCGACTCTACTCGCCTTTTTTGGTTTTCCATTACGAAAAAAAGTTTTAGTACCACCTCAGTCGAGGTTCCAAGCAAGCTGAGCCGATACCAAAAGGTGACGTGAAAGCGACAGATGGGGGTGTCCTGAACAAACCCGCTATTTTTAAATAGTTTAGCCAGCTGTGTTTTTTTTTTTGCTGCCTCTAGCTTCATTTGAAACTAAATGTGTCTTCTGGCTGTGGCCACAACAACACACCTTCGACGTTCTGTGTGTGTGTCGCGTTAGGTCACGGCAGTTTACTGCAGCGCCGCTTGTTTTACAGTGCTGCGGAGGCTCCAGGCAGAGCTTTCGCCCTAGCCTGGTACACACACACATGGCCGGCTCGACGCACACACCAGCGCACAAGTATAAACATCAGGCCACTTACATAGGCTACGGCGAAAGCTCTGCGTGGAGCCTCCACAAAACTGTAAAACAAGCTCAAGTGGCCTGATGTTTATACTTGTGCGCTGGTGTGTGTGCGTCGAGCCGGCATATAAGACGATGCAATGGAAAACGGACGCACAGTGTGCCGAGTCGAGGCGAGTCGAGCAGGTACCATGTAATGGAAAAACGCCATTAGTCTCAACATAGTCAACCCACTCAAATAACAAACCAGCTAACACACAACATTGAATTTTCTCTAAAAATGTAAAAATAGTATCTTATTATTATTTGAGCGTTTCGGTTAGGACTGAGGTCACAGCAGTTTAAAAAATGAAAACCGGAAATGATAAACGCATCACGTGGATCTGGCTTCTCCAGCTGACCGATAATGCCGGCTTGTTTGAAATACAATCTCGTATTTTACGAAAATAGTTCACTGAAACGTGTTTCTGAAAACATTTTAAGTGAGAAATAGGCCATGCAGTTGCTGACTCTGTCTTCATTTCCGATCGACAAAGATCAGTTTAAAAGATTTACGTCAGATTTTGAGATGCGTTCGTCACTCATCCCGCTCGCCATTTCCGGGTTAGCACTCCACCAATCAGATTGGTCATTGAGTCCGACTGCCCGCCCTCCAACCCAGCAAGTCAGGTCGGCCAAAATGAAAGCCGACGGCACCTCCGACAGACGACGGCACGGAACACACCAAACAGACTCGAGTCACCAATCTCGTCAGACTGTCCGATGGCAGATTATTGGGTTGGTGTGTCAGGGCCTTAATGGGCCTGTCTGCTAGACCTACTTTGTTTTGGTGTCACTTTAGAGGGTAGATCCACCCAAATTACAAAAAAAACCTTACTCTCTTAACACTGATAGTATGTAACAGTGCAGATAATTTAGGTTTTATTTGCCCAAGTGATAACTGCAAACACATTTCATGGGAACTACATTCTACTGAAGAAATAGTGTGTTCTGTGATTACACAGAGATACAGGGACACTGATTCTAGAAATAGATGGTTGCTTTTGAATTTTATAGTATTTTATACCATTTGTCAAAGAAACCACAAAGGAAATGTATTTATTTACGATTAATTTCATTCATTTGGGGTGGAGTCCAAAATCTTGGAAGTTATTATCTAAAGAAACATGGACAAATTCAACCAAATCTGCAGAAATTGAGAATATCTGTTTAGTAACCCTTTACAACAGTAGAAAAGTGTTGCTATTGCAGATGAGAAATATCTACTTGCCAGTGGAACCAGCATCATTTGAACTCATTTACCACTGACTGATAACACTGGACTGACTCCATAAATTCAAATCACATAAGACATGAACACTCATGTCTGAACACTCACTTTCCTGTACTTCCTGGTTTAAATGTATTGGCATCGCATGCGAACAGTCTAATTAAGACATCATGTATTTCTTATATAAGTCCATCTTCAGTGTTTTATCTATTACTGTAAGAATGTATAAGTCACACAACTTGTTTAGGAGAAGCAAAACAAAAAGAAGAAGAGAAAGTAAAAGGCAAAAGATAAGTTTAGAAGAGAAGAGATTACTCACCGTAATACTGGAGCTGCTCTGTGGAGCAGTAACCATCCGAGGCGGAGAGAAACCCCCCTGCCGAAAAGCTCATCTCCAACTCAGTCCACTCTCTCATCTGGACAGAAGATCCTCTCTCTAGCTACTAATACGGGATCTATCTTCACACACACATGCAAATACATAAACACACACATACACAGACAATTACTCAGAGGATTCACACAGATATGAAGGATCTGGGAAGTGCAGAGACATTCCTCAATCCCCAGGATGCGTCCAGGTCTCTTAGCTGCCCAGGCTGATATCCCAGCCTATTTTTAAAAAGCAAAGAGGATGAGTGCAGCTGAGGCTCTTGGTCTGTGGTGGATGATGTGCTGGAGGAGGTCTTAACCGTCCCCGGGGGGATAGACGAAAAGGAAAGCGGGGACACCCAAGAAGGACAGGGATGGGACTGTGGTCCAAACAGCTGAACCTAGCCATGACTTTACAGATCAGAAGACTGCAGGGATGGATGGATGGATGGATGGATGGATGGATGGATGGATGGATGGATGCTGAGGGAGGGAGGGACACTCAACACTCATAGTGTGTGCATGCGTGTGTGTGTGTGTGTGTGTGTGTGTGTGTGTGTGTGTGTGTGTGTGTGTGTGTGTGTGTGTGTTGAGGTTTTGGCCTGAATGGATGTATCCCAGAGTGCAACAGCTGGGCTGGGAAAAGGAAACATCATGTAATGTGACGAGTCAAATAAAAACATTTCCATCATTAAATTAATCGTTAAAGGTTTTTCACAAGTATTCCATGGACTAAATGTGAAGTTTGCTATACTTAGTGTGTGTGTGTGTGTGTGTGTGTGTGTGTGTGTGTGTGTGTGTGTGTGTGTGTGTGTGTGTGTGTGTGTGTGTGTGTGTGTGTGTGTGTGTGCTTGCGTGCATGCATGCACACGTGCGTCCCCATGTTTGTCCACCAAGCTTTCGGGAGTGTGTTTACATTGCCTTTTGTTTACCTCTGTTCTGTTTGTGCTGCAGTTAATATTGGACAGCAGTTAGATTTAAGGGGTTTGGCGACCTCCGCCTCCCCCACAGACAGTTAACCAGGCTGGGGCAGAGCGAAAGGAGTCGAGACCTCAACACTGGCCTGTAATTCTCTGAGCAGGGCCGTTTGACATGGAGCATGCTTACTGAGGATTAACGGGTTCCTTTCACCCGCATATCACCCCTTTCACTGGCTCGTTATGGGAACCAGGACTGACCGGTGGATAGCAGAGGGTTAGAGAAGAGCCAGAAATGCTCACTGAAGTTGTAGCCTTCACTGGAGTTTTCACAATCGATCTCAGTGACAAATGGGAATTTGGTTGCTTGCTACACGGTGTCATACCTTTGAAGATCATGTCCAAAGGGTACATTGCTACACGTGAGATCATAGTGCACGATGACAACGCAGCTTTGAAATAAATCACACTTTTGGGGAAAAAGCACAAACTAAAAGAGCAAATGAATGAAACAAATTAAATTGTGTCCTACATGCCAAAAACATACAATAACTTGTGTTGGATTATGGAACCACACAAACATCTGCAAGGTGTCTGCAGGATTCAGAACACCAAATGTTAGATTTTTAAGAGCTTTTGAACACCATGCCAATCCATCCAGGTAGATGTTGAGATATTTTACTAAAAGATAAAAAGTTCAACCACATGTTGGTACTAAAGGAAACATCAACTCACTTTATTCTAATTCAAATCAATGTGTTATATGTTCTGGGGGGGATTGGAAGAGTACCATCTGTCTGAAGTGTAGTGTATAATTAACAAAGGCCTCTATATGACAGATTGGTGGTAGTTTCTGGAATGGCATGAATCCATTACTAAATAAGAGGTGGTCTGTTGTTATTTCTCAGTTAACAGCAGTGGGTCACGTCCCATATTATGAGGCAAAACAAGCCATCAGCCATTCCTCCGACTGTCTCTGACCTCGTAGGAATGGACAGGGAGTAGAGAGCAGGCAGCAGTGCTGAGAGTGACACTAAACGATAGGGACAGTATCTAAGAGCGTGCAAATGTCGCCATGGATCTTCTGGAGGTGTCACACTGTTGGACACATTGTTGGACCTAGGCCTGACGATGAGGGCTCGCCCCCTGGGAGATGAGTTTCACGAAAGAAGAAGGAGTGGAGGAAGGGAGAAGGGAAAACCTTTTAGGGCACGTTCACATCAAGCATGGTTATTATTACAACTGGACTCTGGAGCGTTCACTGACTTGGTTAGTTTTCTGTGCAACTAATTTTTACCAAAATTCCTGAAAATGTGTGCACCGAGAAGGAATGATGAGATGAACACTGGAGAAATAAAGCAAAATCTAGCATTTCCACGTAACACAAAACCAAAGAGAAAAAGGCAACAAAGTCAACTTTTCCCTTAAACAAACTGATGGCATGTGCAAACCCCCTGAACTCATTAGTCCTGAATCACTCACAGTACAAGCCTGGAGATAAAATTCAGCACATCATAAATCCCGTTCAGGACGTCTTCTCCATGTGGCAAACTCCTCTCTTTATCAGAGAGCTGCTGGCTGGTAGCTGCAGCTCGATAATGGCCTGGACTGTTTACTGATCCTCGCAGGAAACTGGCGCTTACATTAAAGTGGCCTTGGTGTTGGTGAGTAAAGTCCATAACATATGTCTGAGTGTGAGTGTGGTTGGAGGGTATTTGGCTATCATGAGAAGGCAGTTGTGTCTACTTAAATAATTTGATTGAAAGTATTTCCTCTGATCTGTAGAGGTTATTGTAAAATCCAGATTATGTTTTCTATGGTTATTTATGCTGAATGCAATCGAAAGCTACATTGAATTCCTTAAACAAAACAGTAGCAGACCCTGCTGGACCTTAATGCAGCATGTACAAACTGGCCTTCATAAGCAACACCAGTTACCTTATTAAGCTGGTGTGAATTGCATTGAAGATCTGCCCTTGCTGGAATTGCATTGAAATGGTATTTAAGTGTTGAACACAGTGCAGCAGAAAAATTACAAAATGTCATGTTAAAAATCCCTTCTTTGAACCTCTATAGACAAGACTGATTCAGAGTGCCCGGCAGTAACATGCTCATCGATGTGTTGGCTTATGAACTATTCTGATTATGTTGCAGTTGTGTTAGTTAGAAGCAGAGGTTGTGGACTCACCGTTGATGGTGGGAGCCTTCTTGCTGCGCCGAGTGTCCCGACGTCCTCTCCCTTTGTCCAACTATTTCACTTTTTGTAATGTTGATTCCAGCCCAGCCTCCATCCTCTCTCTCTCTCTCTCTCTCACACACACACACACACACACACACACACACACACACACACACACACACACAAGAGAGTAAACAGACAGCTGCACTTGATGTGTGTTTTAGCTGGACGCGCGGGAGCCTGACCAAAGATCTTCTTTTCCTGTAATCGTTCTCTTGCTGGACAACTCTGTCAGTGAGGAGAATAAATTATTTATACACATTGTATGCGAAATAATTGGGAAAACATGAAAAAAATTAAGCCGGGGAACAAAAGAATGTTAAGGTTATGTGTCTGCATGTATGTCAACAATGAGAAATTGAAAATATCCTAAATTTACCATAACATTTCCCAGCCAGAGGCCTTTTGGCTGCACTAGGGATTTGAACTGGCAACCTCTGAGTCACAAGGGGCCCACAAGGGCCCTGCCCTGCATGTAGGAACTGGACTCATCTAATTAAGAAATTCCCAGTATAGAGTGTTTATAAACAGCCTCTTGTTCATCCCTTGTGATGGATGGATGCTCCCTATCACTGGCTCTTCCTGCTAACTCCCCAACTCGCTTAACAATCTCTCGGCCCCTGTTTCACAACCCTCCACCCCCCAAACACACACACACACACACGCAGAACCCATATTTTTTTGTACTGACCTTGCTTCCTTGGTGGGTGGGCCCTTACTGTTTTGAGTGTGTAATTGCATTATGTTTAATAGTGAAGGAAAGTGTGTGTGCGTGGGTGTTATGAGGGAGGAGGGGGCAACTAAGAGACCAGTGTGAATCTACTAATGACAAAAAAAACGGCTGTCAAGGCCTCCCATGATCAGGTCAAACAGTCATAGGGGGTCGAGGTCAGGGAAGGCAAAGGGTCAAAGGTCAACATCAAGGCCAAGAGCAGGCCTTAACCTATGCTGGGCTGAAAAACTGGAAGGCGAAGAGAGTAAACTGTAGGGGAAGAAAAGCTCCCGAAATGTTTCTTCTCAAGTTAGAATAAAATTCATAAAAGAAAGACAATTATGAAGATAATCGGGAGAATCCTCAATGACTCCACCAACACTTTACCCAGAGTTAAAAAAAAGAACAGAGAAAAGGTGTTATTCATTGTTTAATATTTACAGCACACTGACCCACATAACATATTTAATAATTCTCAAAGTACAAAACCAACTTTTATTGTGCAAAAAAGTGAGAATTAAAAAAAACAAAATTAAACAAAATGTGTACATTAAACATGGTAGTGGAAATCTGTGTTAAGTGACTTTCATCACCAGTGTAAACAAAACTCGTTGAAACTAAACTGGTCTGTAATACAAAAAAGGAAAAAAATTAAATTGTATGACTACAATTACAAATATATATCTATAATGAACAAAAAAATAAATTCTCAAATCTTTTTTTTTTTATTAGAGCACTCGGTGTAAGCATTAATTAAAAATTGACTAAATACAAAACATTTTTTCCTCAGACTCATCACTGCATGTGTGCAGCGGTTAGTGTCATCATAACTGTCAAAGTGTTTGACAACTTAAAAAACTGGATTGATTTTAGAGGAACCTCTGCGTGGTCTGATCACCACGACCAGCAGGTTTCAGACATCTATATGAAGTCTGACATCAAAATGAGACTGTGACCTAGAATCACGAGGAGGAGTTCAGGTTGACAGGAGGAGTTTCCATCCATGTCCGACACCTAAAACCCTTAATCGTCCTTTTAAACCCAAACATTAAGAGCAGTGTAAATCACATAATTGCAGCTGAACCCAAGTGAAAAATTGAAAGTGCTCATATTATGCTTTTTGGCTTTTCCCCTTTCCTTTGTGTTACATATCTTTTTTGTGCACGTTACAGGTTTACAAAGTGAAAAAGCCCAAAGTCCATCCCAAAGGGACTTACCATTTCCAACAGAAAACACTGTTCACAAACTGCTCCAAACAGCTCTATTGTAGTTCAGCCTTTACTTCCGTAACAAGCTTGCGTCACTTTGTAACACACGTTATAATGCTCGCCTAGCTGCTAGCGTGGCACTCCCTCATACTCTGCAACTGACTAGCTAGCAGAACTTACTGAGCATGTGCGACTCCCAACAAAGATGGCACAGAAGTGAGAGGTCTCACTCTGTAGCTAAAACGGAGAGCTCAACACACAGGGTGAAAAGAGGAGCTGCAGCAATGTGCAGTACAACAAATATATAGTGTTTTCTGAAAATTAAACCACATAAACCTATTCTGGTACAACCTCTAAATACAATTATGAACCCGAAAATGAGCATAATATGAGCACTTTAATCTGTCACAGTCATAGAAATAAAATCAATTGTATTTCTATATTCACAGTACTTTTGTAGATACAAACATATTGTAAACATTTTTAGAGCATAATAAATAAAACTTTATAATACAACTAAAATGTACAATTTTCTTTCATCCTGATTTGGTTTGAGATTTTGAGGGTTAATTGGAAGAGAGTGTCCGTTCGTGTCCCACTAGTACAGTCTCGGTTTTTTGGCTTAGCTCCCGATCAAAGGCGTTGTCTCCCCGTGATTGACGTTCAACTCCATCTTAGCTTTGTGGTAAATTATGAACTGCATGGAGATCTGAACCACAGCGTTAAGGAAATCTAAAGCAATCCTGGGAAAGAGTCTGTTTAATGCAGCTAGAAAAACACACACACACACACACACACACACACACACACACACACACACACACACACACACACACACACACACACACACACACACACACACACACACACACACACACACACACACACACACACACACACACACACACACACACACACACACACACACACACACACACACACACACACACACACACACACACACACACACACAGGAAGGACAGAATATACTATTTGGCCATAAAATGATGAAATACTTGCTGACACCCTCATTTTTTTGGTATTAAAAACTGAATCATATTTCAGGAGGGGGGGGGGGGGGCAGTGCCACCTACTAGCCCCGCCCCTGCTGCCATTTACTGTATATACTCTGCTAGTGACCACTGTACTTAAAGACTTTCAGGAGTGTCTGCTGGTTGGCTTACAGTAGTTTATGCTAACTACTCATCTCCTGGCTGTAGCTTCACATTTACAGAATAGACATGACAGGAGTGCAGTGTTTCCTCTATGTTGATTTTGTAGTGGCGGCCCACCATGGCAAAATTTCTGCCACCACGGTATCAGAAATAGGACTGTAAAATAAAAAAAATTAAAATGTAGTCACGGTTGCCTTTTAAATTATCCTGCCGACACAATGTGGCTGCCGCTCACATTGCAATTTAACAACAAGTAGAATTATTCAGAGTTTATTGGGCCCATCCAGTTTAACTCCAAATACTCTTGGTTGTTGTTTTTCGGACAGACCTGCCCCCACTGCTAAAAAAAAAATCCTAAAAGGAAACACTGGGAGTGATATGGATCTTGCCTCTAACGTCTAACCCTACTCATTAACGTTAAACCAGACACCAATGGGTCGGTTTCATTACGTGTTTGTTTTCATTTCGCTCATGTCTTACGACAAGATATACATTAAAAATCAGATAACAATACTAATGCAGTGGAGGAGAAAGCCTTGCCAAAATCCTTCACATTGAACTAACATTGTAGGCTAACAACACAATTCGCTGATCTTACGTTAGCTGACTAGCTTACTTTCCATCATAACGTTAACATTAAACATGTTAACGTTAGAGAAAACAATTATATACAGATAACTGCACTTACCTCAAAACTAATGTCAGTGATTTTGATTGGCCAAATGACTCGCGTGACGTATCACCAAAGATGTTTTATTGTGAAGAAGATCGCAGTAGGTTTTTGAAATTGTAACCCCCCCCAGGTACGTACGTATTCAGCTTTTAATAAACTGCAGAAAACAGACAGCAGAGCTGGGCTACGAGCTAAAGATGTATGATAATGATATTGAGAGAACCAAGTTGATCACGCCATCTTTCCACTAATACTTTTGAGAGCTGGCCCTTAAAAAACTACAACACCCAGTCATCATCAGGTCACATGCTTCTGCCTTGTCTATGTTCATTAAAAACAAAAGCAGCAAGCCCCTTCATGCTTCAGTCAACCACTTGTGTGGGGTGCAAAGAGACACATGGCCTCCAAGGGGCACTAGTGCAGCTTTTACAGTCTTGTTTCTTGGACCTTTAATACTGTACTGTATATTGTGCTTCCACATACGCAGTCATGAGACTTTAACCCATCTGATGAAGTGTCCTCTCTTACAGCTCAGCGATGGCTAAAATGTAGCATGTTCGTGGGATTGAGTAGAGCCCAGAGACCAGGCAATGGCAGCCATGTTTTCTTTTCTTTAAAGGATACAATGAGGTCTAAGGAAAGGGTGCCGAGGCTGCCAATGAGCCACGGCAAGTGATGGACCATGTAGCTACTCTCCCCCTGGTCCCCATCAGGGTTCTTCAGCAGGACACTCAGGCCGTATGTGGTGTTTCCCAGGATGATCAGCGCGAACAGGAAGTAAGATACTCCATCTGTCGACTTCCTTTTGAACTGTGGGGAGAAATGAGAAGACCGGAGGGGAAATGGGGAAAACCTTTATTTAAGGAATGGAAAATGTTTTACACAGCCATCACGTATTTTCCACCAGTGGAGTGATGTGTGCAGATTTCAGAGGCAATCGTCCATGCCGTCAGCAAACTACACAGTGGTGCTCATAAGTTCATGAACCCATGTTAAAGTTGACTAAAAAGAGGAATAAAAAAAATAATCTTTTGGAAATTGATCTTAATGCCTTAATTAAATAAATTAGGAAAAATCCAACCTTTAAGGACACCAATTTTCTTTGGGAATGAATAATGTATCGTAAATAAATAAATAAATAAATGTTCTTCCTTAAAATACAGAGGGCATAAGTAAGTACACCGCTATGTTAAATTGTATTGTAATCATCTCTCTATCATCTCTTTATCAGGATAGATAGAGATTGGCATGGTTTTATTTCAGTTAGCCTAATAGCTGGTTTGATTTTCATTGAGGGATGATTTTATGGAAAGTACCCCATGCCAATCTCTAGGTATGGTGAAGGGCATGTGATGATGTGGGGCTATTTTAATTCCAAAGGCCAAGGGAACTTTATCAGGATGCATAGTATCCTGGATCCATGAAATAGCTGGCCTTTAAAAATAAAAATCTGCCTGCCTCTATGGGAATTTAACATAGGGGTGTACTCACTTATGCCCCCTGTATTTTAATGAAGAACATGTATTTATTTACGATACATTATTCATTCACAAAGAAAATTGGTGTCTTTAAAGGTTAGATTTTTCCTATTTTTTTTATTAAGGCATTAAGATCAATTTCCAAAAGATGATTTTTTTTTTATTCCTCTTTTTATTCAACTTTAGCATGGGTTCATAAACTTATGAGCACCACTGTATTCACTTGCGTTTCCATCTACTCAGCTTTCAGTTACATTGAAATATGATGAGGATTCTTATTGTAATTATCATTATTATCCATTTGTTCTTAGTATTAGCATAAGTATTAGTTAATGGCTACCACTTACAGTGTGCAGCCAATAGTACTAAGGAATCTACACTTCATAATACTCACATTAGTGTACATCTGGGGAAGTCTGGAAGAGAGATAGAGCAGTGACGACAGAGAGCCGATGGAGAAACCAATAATCTCTTTAGGGGTAAAAGTCTGAAGTGACAGAGAGGAAGACACAACAATGTTACACCAGCAAAAAAAAAAAAGAAAAAAAAAAAAAAAAGACTACTACATAACTAGTACACTTCCCTCAGGTCACCAAATGAATAGGACTCACCTTGATGTTAGAGGTTGAGAGCAAGGCGCGACTGCTGAACGCAGAAGGATTTAGTTCCTGTTGGGTGCCTAACCCGGGCAGATGGACGAGGCTTGTGGTGAAGCCCAGGACACAGGCTACACCCACCACATGCAAAACCCTCCTGCCTGGAAACAACACCTGGGTTCAGTATCAATACTGAGAAAAACATCTAAGCACATTCCTCAATGGTGGCTGCGTTAAAGGTCACCAGTAAGGGAACAAACTCCACAGCAACATGAGGCATGTGTATGACATCATGACAGGGTACAGTGATTACCTTCTTTCTCGGTCTGGACTAGTGTTGGATCGTTGCTTATCAGCATGGATATGAGAAGCTTGTTCATTAAGCAGCTACATCAGATAAAACTGATCTTAGAAATAAGCAGTGCCAAATCATGGAATGGAGATGTTTAACTATGTCACATCTAATAGGCCTGATCGTATTTCTTTATTTTACTGAATATGCTATGTTGAAAAGATTACTCCCTGTCTGTATATAGGTTTGTCCTTTTTGTTATTTTTGTTTGTCTTAGTTGTATTTTTTTTTATAGTTTTTAATCTTTTATTAACACTTGAATATGTATGTATCATATTTTTGTACACAGTCTTTGAAAATTCTGTATCAAAATGTATCTGATTCTAAACATTAATAAACTATAACATTTTTTTTTTTTAAATAAGCAGTGCCTTAGTAGTAGCTAAATCATAGACTATAGCTACTGTTTCACAGTTGGAGTTAAAATACATGTTTGGGTAGGGCTGTGCAATTAATTGAAATTTTAATCGCGATTACAATTTTGGCTACTACCTATCACAAAAACAGAGTAATCGAGAAAAACGATTATTTTGCACATTATGTTTTGCACATAAACTCTTATATTGTCTTTGTAAAAGTCTTCAGGGAAGTATCACAGTTGAAGGGGTTTTCACTGTTGATTGGTTCACTGTTTTTTTAACTTCAATGAATGCAACATCTTTCCAAAAGTCAATGAGTGATAGTGTTCAATAATCGTGATTTGAATATTGGCTGCTCGATTGTTTCCATAATCGAGCAGCCCTATGTTTGGGGTTATTCAATTCTATTCCATATGTTAACTAGAAGGGCACTTGGATAGTGCAGACGTTCACCAAGACATGCCCTATCTTGTAATGTCGATTTGAGGCGGCGTTTACCTGTATTTTCCCAGTCAGGAACTAATTTTTTTGATTATTCTAAAACCACATGAATGCAGCACACATGCCCTATCTCACAATGTTATTGAAAGTGAAAAATAATTTGTGTATCTGCCCCGTGATTCGGATCCGCTCCAAAATATTATGGGTTCTTCCTTGGCTCGTGCTACACCTTTCCACCAAGTTTCATGAAATTTGGGCCAGTAGTTTTTTTGCGATTCTGCCGACAGCCACACCGAGTCGAAAACATAATCTCCTTGGCATAGGTAACAAGGTGTAGTACACCAAATGAGTCACCAGGATGCAAATAAGGCTCTGAAACTCACAGAGCACAAAAAAAGAACTTGGTTCTTATAATGGCCATTTGGCAAATTAAGTAGTGAAAAAACAATCCACTCACTTTCCACCATTCTGTTCTTCGCCTTGTAGTATATGTACATGGCCAGCATAAACAAGTCTGCTATGATGTAATAAACGGCTGTATATGTCTGGATGACAAGGAGAAAGACACATTATTTTTTCTTCACACAAAGTCATTTTAATGGAATTCACTGATAACGCTATTTGTATCATTACTAGGACTGCAACTAACGATTATTTTTCATAGTCGATTAATCTGTCGATTATTTTCTCGATTAATCGATTAGTTGTTTGATCTATAAAAATATCAAAACACGGTGAAAAATGTAGATCAGTGTTTCCCAAAGCCTAAGATGACGTCCTCAAATGTCTTGTTTTGTCCAAAACTCAAAGATATTCAGTTTACTGTCACAAAGGAGAGAATAAACTAGAAGATAATCACGTTTAACAAGCTGGAATCAGAGAAACTTTTTTTTTTTTTTTTTTTATAAAAAAATGACTCAAACGATTAATCAATTATCAAAATAGTTGGCGATTAATTTAATAGTTGACAACTAATCGATTCATCGTTGCACCTCTAATCATTACTTGACATGAAGGCTCAAGTAATTAATTAGTCAGTTGATAAAAAATATCAAGAATTTGAATAATCAATTAATCATCTCACTGATTAAAGCACAAACAATAATTAGGTGGTAATAGCTCAAAAATAATGCATACTTTCATTTCTTTGAATGAAAAAGAAAATCTTAATTTTAATTTCTGGTTTTCACAACTTCTAATGCTCACTGCTCTTGACAGTTTACAGAGTTGATGAAAAACAATGAATCATAGCTTAATAGATCATAGAACTGTTAGTTACAGCCCTACTCCGTCATGGGAAACACCTTCACACTGTGAATAGCAATATGTCACTACAAGTCACCTGAAGTGGAAGCTGGTCTGCCAAGAAGGAGCCCACCAGATTGCAGGTGTCACCTCCCAACCACAGCAGCAGAAACCAAATAGAGAGGGCGCTGTCCATATTCCCTGTTTTACATGAGCTGTAGTACTGTCTGCAAACAGAAACCACAGACAGAATTATGTTGATGCTTAGATAAAAGAGCATTGAGAGGCACAGACACTAACACAAACACTTACGGAAGTGAGGACACCATGAAGCAGAGGATGGACAGGAGGCCTAAGTAGATGCTGGCCATGTCCCTCGCATCCTGGGCACATTCCCCAAGCCCTTCCCAAACCCATTTGGTCCCATTAGGGCACAGGGATGTTAAGTTTCCTTGAGTGGTCGATCCAAAGGAACTCCGCGTGAGGACTCCGTCTGTCATCATATTCTTCTGGAGAGAAAAAGCTCTGTAAATATACAGTTATATATATATATATATATATATATATATATATATATATATATATATATATATATATATATATATATATATATAAAACTTATTTGGATCTTCAGTTCTCGGTACATCGCCAGCATACAAGCAATGTTTAAAGTGTGCTTCCAAGACAGCATACAATAAAAATGGCAAAAGAAAGTATCCAAATATCTAACCATATGGCACAGTTATGGAGTTTTTGGAGCTTCATCACACACTCGACCAGACATATAAACCATGGATGTATTATAATAATATATAAACACCAAAGAGAACAACACATATGGTCCACATATCTCGACAAAATACAATTTTTCAGTTAACACGGGATAACAGGGTCAAAGGTTGTTGAAAACTTACAAACAACAGCCTAGCTAGATCCACATTCTGTTGTTACGCTGATTAACGTTAGATCAAGATCAAGTTAAAGTGGTGATATGTGTGGCTACATTTATACATTGGGAAACGCTTTCACACTAAATAACGTAACGTTACACTCAACATAAACCACAAAATAAATAATCCAAATTATTTGTTAGCCACTTAACGTTAGCTAACTACCACGACCTAATACGCAGTTGGAACTTGCCTGTGGCTTTTACGTCGAAAACGTCTACAAACTGCCACAATGAAAATAAATAAAGCAAATGTATCCTGCCCGTGAAGCCGCCAACATGCCGAGAAGGTCCTTATTAGAACAAAAACTCCTCGGAGACTGAAAACAACACGGAAGAAGTCAATAAACAAGTTGGGTCTGTGAGCTGATTGGTCGTCACGCTGAAACGTCACAGCAAGAGAGTATCAAAATTGGCACGTGACTAGCGGTTCGCGAGCTCTAACACAAACCAGGCCTTCAAAATAAAAGTTTGATTTGGTTCGGGACTCAGGAATGTACATTTAGTAAATTTCATCGGACCGAACATTGGAAATGTGTGTTCCATGTTGTATATAATAGCACTGGACATTTTAACACAGTGTTTCTTTGTCACACGGTTTTTCTGATGTCTCAGTTTACATCTTGATCGTCAAACATATTTTATTCAACAAACGACTGTAATTGTAACGTTAATTGATCACCGATCACTCGACTCGACTAATTAAATCATTATTCTGATTCACATAGTTCAGGATCAACATCAGTATAACATTTTCTGGTCGAAACATAGCAGTAAAACATGTATTAAGGCTGTGAAACATGCTTATCATGTGCTTTCATGTTATCAGAACTGGGTTAACTAACGGTGCCACGATTTGATTTTCCAGCGCTCACACATTTCACATACTTTCATCACATATCTACAAGCCTTGTTAAATTGTTATTATTTCGCTCAACGTGGTAATTCAGTCATTAGTCCTTACCCGTCATTAGCCCTGAGGCCTCCTACTTCAACAAGCTTTGCATTTTAGTATGCAACCGTGAAAAACAATACACCTAATACCCAGGGCCATGACGCGGGCTTGTATGCAAATGATCTTAGTGAACTTTGGAGGGGTTGCTTTAGGCTTTATGTATAAATCATTTAACAGTGACAGTTCTCTATTGTTAGCCTATATGCAGAGATTAAATGGCTAAATGTCGTCAACACAATACAACAGAGGTTACCTTTAATCATAACGACCTGTCCAACTTGTTTTCATGACAATTGTCAAAAGAAAACATCCTACCTTGAAGAGACGATTAAATCCGATGTCAAACTTTGAATGAAAAGGGAAGCAGAGGATTCCAGGACCTATTTCCAAAAATGTCTGAGGGGATGCAAAATTTGTCAGCTGACAATCTGTCAGACTGACGACTCAGCAC
Source organism: Zingel zingel (assembly GCA_023566125.1). NCBI lineage: Eukaryota > Metazoa > Chordata > Actinopteri > Perciformes > Percidae > Zingel > Zingel zingel. Next base: position 10,316,873 of record CM042318.1, read on the forward strand.
CTCAATACGCTGACGTCAGTTCGTGCGTTTTTTTTTTTTTTTTTATAAATCAGATTTGCTGTAAGTCAAGTTCCCACTGTCCTCACGTGCATCTCGTTAACTGGGTTTCCGTTTAATGTGTCAAAAGTGCTTTTAACAACCAAGGACTGAAAACTGGCAATGCAGAAGCTGCGATATTTTCATGTAGTCAGGGCCCTTTTTACTTTAACAAACTTTAAATATTAGACTTGCACAAACAATGACAACCTTTAAATCCGAGTTAAATTCTTGCGTTCTGCACTGTCTTTGACTAAACCTTGAATACTCTCAATGAACCACCTTGCCCCTTTACCCTGCATTTGTCTGTTAACGTTTGAATTCCCTTTAAAATGTTTCTATTCTTTTAATTGGCATTTCAAAGTTTCTGTGCAGTTTCTTTCCTTTTCCAAGTAAAGCCCTTAAAAATATGCTATACATATAAACTTGCCTTGCCAAATGTTACCTGTAACATCTGTACTTTTCGTACTGTGGTGTTGATAGTGAGGTCTGTGGATTATCCAAAGTAATACGGAACACTTCTGTAAATAGATGTAGCTGTTAAATCTGTAAGCACCACAATTGAAATTCCTTTCACATTAATTTGTATTGCAGTGCATCTTGAAATCTGGACAAATTAAAGGGTGCATATATTATGCTTAATTGCAGGTTTATATTTAGGTTTACATGCTTTAAATGGTTAAAAAAAACCATTAATATACCTGTATCACCCCCAGTGAAACACTGGTTTAGTGCCTTTCTCTTTAAGCTCCCCTCCCAAAAAAAGCCCAGTCTGCTCTGATTGGTCAGGGTTTCTCAGTTTTCCGCATCTGAGCTCTCGACGTCTGCACCGTCATTGCAGCCGGGGAATGACTGTAACAGCACTTTCTACCGATATATAGTACAGTTGTGACATCACAAATGTACGTAAATACTGCCGGTTTGTTTAAAAGGCACAGTTTCTGAATACAGGCTGAGTGCATTACTGTGATACTTTCACAGTCTTTATATAGCACCTTGACCTGCTTTACAATTTAAAAAAGTAAATCTCACTTCTTTTCTTTTAAAGATGTTTTGGGCTTTTCCGCCTTTAATTTTGACAGGACAGCTAGGTGTGAAAGGGGAGAGAGAGGGGAAAGACATGTAGGAAATTGTCACAGGTCAGATTCAAACCCTGGACCTCTGCGTCAAGGCATAAACCTCTCAGTATATGCGCCTGCTTTACCCACTGAACCAACCTGGCCACAGTAAATCTCACTTTTAATCAATATGGGATCTTTAAACCAAAATTATTTACCTCTAGATACCATCAAGGGTATTTGGGAATGTTTTGTCGTGGTCGCGTTATAATTTGTGTGAACAGCTCCTTTAAGAGGTCTCTAGCTATCCCAAACCTACTCCACACCACACATTTTCTTTAATATATTTGAAGAACAGGTTTTATTGATGACGCACCCAAACATCTATACTGTAGGAATACCTTCAGTGGACTAGATTCTCTTATGTACATAATGCTTCCACAAAGCCATACAAATACTTGGTAGGTTTCATGTCAAAGTATAGATATAATACATTAAGAACTGGGAACAGGGAATTCAAATGTTTTATAAAGCAATCGTCACAACAAATCTACAAATGCAAATGGATGATAGAAAAGAAAGCACCAATCATTAACTTAACTACTGCAAAACAAGTCCTACTTCTGTACAAGCAAGTTCTTCAGTGTCCATGAAATAAGGAGGAAATGTAGCTCTTCTATGTTTCTGTCCTCAAGAGTTCTGATAATGTAGTTGACAGTAATTCTTTCAAAGGCAAGGATGAGATAAACCTAGCAGTTTGTACAGCGAATCTCACCCTTTAGTTTGCTGCCTCAAACAAAGGAGAAGTGTGGGACGTGAGGAAGACAGTTTTTCACTTCTTGTTTCTTTTATGGTTGGTTCTCACTTGATGTGGAGCACTTTCTCATCTGTTTTTAACCGTTTACGTCTTGGCTGTATGAAATCCCCCTCAGAGTCGTCTGTGTCATCCTCCTCCTTTTCCTTTGTGTCTGGGGCCTCACTTTCAGGTGTTTCGGGGAAGCTCTGCCCTGGGAACATCTCCTGCAGCTTCTCCTCAAAATACAGGCTCACTGCCTTGCCAGATATCGCCATCTCTGACCCCACCTGCCGGAGGAGGAAAAGGGGGTGGGACAAGAAGAGGGTGAAAAGTGATAAGGAGGAAGTCGGGGGGTGAGAGTACCGTTGAGCAGAAGAAATGAATGGGTTGAAGCAGGGAGGAGGAAGAGGAGAATGAGGAGACAAATTAGATCTGGTTAAGACTCCTGGTGGTAGGGTGGCCCCGGCTCAACGTTGCTGTACAGAGCAGAGATATCCTGCCGCCCCGTCCCACTGTGGCTCCATTAAGAATTTCCACAATAAGGCTGTATTCAAGTACTTCCATTCAATTTAAGGGTTGATGAATCAAGCAGTAGGACAAAAATAAAAGTATATGCATTTTTTTAAGTAAAATAGTTTCAATACCACTGACACATAAAAACAGTTCTGTAGATGTGAAATGAAAAGAAAAGCCTTAATGCCTTTCCAACATCTATTGACGTCCCTCAACAGACAGCACACCAACAAACTAAAAACATATACGGTACCAGTCAAAAGTTTGGAGGTGCTTTCCCATTCAAGTGAATGAGAAAGCGTGTCCAAACTTTTGACTTGTACTGTATACAATAAATATATATAAAAATAGCCCTTAACCCAGGAGTTCACTTATATGAAGAAAAAGACTGATATTACAGCCAGTGCTCTCTTGGTATTAGAAAGCCACAAAATTAAGTCTGGACTGATGCTCATGTGAAGTGATTTGCTTAAAAACATGAAATTAAATTAAACCAAATACTGCGAAAGCTAATTGGTTTTAAGCCTCTCACATGGATATACTTTCACTTACATACATATATATACACATACAGTATATATATACATACATGTATGTATGTATGTATGTATGTATGTATGTATGTATGTATGTATATATATATATATATATATATATATATATATATATATATATATATATATATATATATATATATATATATATATATATATATATATATACACACACACACACACATTTACTTTCAAACAATTTTCACTCTTATTCATAGCTTTTTACTTCTAAATATATTGTAAATGTATACTTTGCTTTCACAATAAAGAGTAACTTAACACCCCCTACAAGTGGTTACAGCTTCACAGTTGTGACCACACCTATCAGTGATGCTGGGTGTGGTCTGAGGTGAAACAGGTGTAAAACTTTCAACTAGAGGGCAGCAAAACACTGCTTTTCAGCCTGGTGTTAAGTCACTCTTTCATATATTATTTACGAATACATACACAGCATTATACTCTCACATAACCATTCATTCTCATCTTAGATACATATGTTCTTTATATTTGGCTGTCAAAATAATGCGTTAATTTTGATTAATTAATCAGAGAGAAAAATAACGCATAAAAAAAAAAAGCCATTCCATATTGACGTTTGACCCGGAGCCGTTCTAGCCACCATTCGACTGTAAAATGAAGGAGGGAGACGAGAATGTGCTGCCTGGATCATTAATTGGAACATTTACTTATAAAAATCTTCTTCCTGCCAACCCTGGCTACCGAAATCTGGTGCCACTGATATGTCTGCGCTGCTCTCTGATGCTCTGAAACAGACGATACAGGCAACACAAACACCGCTGCACGTGACGCTAGTTACACTATACTCGACAGCAGCTAACGTTAGCCTGCCGCTAGCTAGTAGCTGGATTAAAAACGGTTAAAATGATGACAGCTAACGCTAAATGGTGTAAAGTTTGACTGTGTTTTACTGTAGAGGATTCAACACCAGTATGTAACAATCTGCAGCTGGCGTCGGAAAAACAACACAGACGGTTCAATGAAACTGGTTAACTACAGCCTCGTGGTGCATTTGAAGTTATTGTAAATGTCCTTTTCCCATCTGGTGGTTGTTTTTGTCACTTAACAGCAATTTACTAGTGAAATAAGTTATTGTTATACATTATTATTAAATCATTTAATTTTGACCATATGGCCTTAGCAATAAACAAGCCGTTCTTTAATGTCACCAACTGTTGTTTAGTACCCTTTTTTTTCCTTTTCTTTTTTACTTTCTTAAAAAGTATCGGTTCAGGCACCGTTAATTATGTATGTGATTAATTTTGATTAATTAATCACAGAGTATGTAATTAATTAGATTACATTTTTTAATCGATTGACAGCCCTAATATATATGTGAAAGTGAAAAGCAGAATTAATGTACGTGAGACTAATTATGGTTGGCACAGCACCTAATAATGCAATGTAGATGTGTTTTATCATTTTTGTTTTACATCGTAGAATTAACCGTTCATATGGTCACGCCCTAAAACTATGGGCTGGGTTATACCAGAAAAGAAGCGGTTTGTACAACGTGTTCTCCGACCACACACAGCTGGCCAATCATGGCGTAAAGTGGATATGAATGTTTCATTGTCGGTTTCAGAAAGTTACACAAATGGTCGGACACAGATCATCCAAATCCGACGTCGGAAAAGTGTGGGGGAGTATTTTTCCAAAGCTAGCCTACAAGAAGTTCTGAAAGAGTATACATGCCCCTAAATGGACTGGGTTCGAAGACCTCAGAAGTATATTTAAACAAATAACACATGGACATATTATATTAGACTTTAACAACACCTCCATACTTCACCTTCATACTGTTCTTACCACCTCTCATTAAAATGAAATTGAAAGAAATGCAATCAATTTTTTAGCCGTTTAATGCATAATATCTAGTATGATCTCTAGTATGATGATATCTAATTTGAAAGTGCTGCTTATGAATTCTAGATGCTCAGATGAAGGGCAAAAACATTTCTTGGAGCCTCAGTGGGAGGAGACAGGACATCTGTTCTCTATTGGAAACGGCTTACCTGCGTATTAATCTGTTTCTCCTCATCATAAACCTGGATTATTCGAGAAATCTAAAAAGGGGCAATAACATTACAACAAACACAGTGAAGCAGCAGGGGGGAAAGAAAATAGTTCACAGCACAGGCAGGTTAGACAATAACAGATCAGATATCTGTTAACAGCCTACTGTGCTCAAGCCTAAGATGTGCATCACCATGTTGTTACGGCAGAAAATTAACAGCAAGTAATGTCTGCACTCTTAGGTATTCTTAAGTCCATTTAATCACATAGGCTACACTACAGGGGGCGTGTGGTCATTTGAGATTATAAATCTATGTAGTTATATGGTGTACATACAATGCACTTTTTTTTTCCACGTATTACCAAATGCCAGTTCTGCGTTTGATGTTCCTTCAAAAATGCATTACTTAAGGTTCTATATGTTGGTAGTATGTTTTAACAATGTTGTCTTTACAACTGATGTAATCACAAACATTGATCAATCATAGATTATCTAACTGTAGCCCACTGAAAATAGTTTATTCTTGAAAAAAGTATTCTCCAGGAATGCTATCGACATCAAAAGCTTCAATTAACCAGTGCTTTAAGTACTGCTGCTCTCCAAAGCTTTCCTTAATAACTTCTGATAGTCTTTTTTATTTTTATTTTTTTTATTTTTTACAGTCTATTTATTGGTTTATAGGCAGATTATTCCTGACAGGGACAGCATTCAACAGGACAGCCTTCTTACATGATATTCTATATTTTGTTGGTACTAGTTCATCAGCACTTTTTCCAATTGTCATACCTAGAAATATTAGATTTTTGTTGTTTGTATATGCTATGTGTACACAGGTTCCCATTAAAACAAATTACCTACCAAAGCTGACTAATTGCACAACAGAGCCCTATCTCATCCAAATGTTTGAAGAAATATCTGAAGAAAGCTTCTGTTAATGAAGCGAAACGGATTCTTCAACTACACAATTTTTTTTAATTTTTTTTTTTATAAAGTGTCCAGCTCTGAAAAGAGCTTCAATCTATCTTGAAAATCTAGCCCTTTGTGTGTGTTGGCATGGGGGTGACCTATGTTACCTGAATAGTCACTAACTGATGACTTACTAAATACAGTTATGTCCTTCTGCTTAAAATGTCTTTGTCTATATTTATAAGTCATGCAAACGAAAATGACACAAGATGTATCGAACATTACAAAACATCCTTAAGTGAGAACCCTGCTTGCTGTTAATTTTGGTTTCATAATAATATTGCACGTATGGTGAGGTTGTCCTGCAGCTCAGAGCCTTTAAGATTAACATTAGCCAAATGAAGTGATGTTTTAGGGTAGTCTGGGTTGTTAATCCAGACATTGTTCACTTCTTGATAAAATAGAAGCTCCCTCATGTGGTTGGAAGGTGTAATACAGGATCATATACAGTATGCTTTATAGTAGATTTGTCAAGTTGACATATCAAGCAAGACTCTCTCCAAGAGTCTGTATTACACACAGAGGGTACATGAGATCATAAGCAATTGAACTGATACCCACACCAAATAATCAAACGAAATAAACACATCCAATATACATTCAAATAAATAATTTCCCCATAGAAGAATATGACCACAGTAATCTATTAAAAACCAAACATGTGATGTATTATTGTGATGCAGACAATGTTAAAAGGGTTCAGACAATGTTCCTAAAGCCAGTGTGAAGAGAGACGCCTCTCCTCTCCACCCTCCAACAGCCAGTGTTAGTAGGTGTATAAAACTGTACGCACATTGCAGGCTATAGCACCCCTTCCCACCTCCTTTTCCAATGTCAGGGTTAGACTAATATATTGAGGTGATATACAATACCTGGTACTAATATACAAATTGTTTTATCCATTGATTCTTTAACATCATGATATAAAATCCATATACAAGTAGACATTTCAATCTAAAATTATTCATAGATCACGTTCTAAATGTGTGTGTCTAGTGTATATTATTTTAAATACCTTAATCAGAATCCATGTTTTATTTAGCCTGTGTGTGTGTGTGTGTGTGTGTGTGTGTGTGTGTGTGTATATATAGTGTTATGGGTATTCTTTGTAAATATTTGAATGCATGTTTAATATCTTTCTAATACAATTCTCTTGTGGTGTTCTTTCACATAACTAAGACTATAATAATTGTTCCAAAGAGGCATGCATAATGGGTGTATATTATCTATCTTGTAAGGGGTCCTTCTGGTTCTATCTATTGATTTTATTGCATTTTTGCAAATTAATTATTCTTGAAAAGGCCTAGTGTGTTAGCCTAGTATTTTTTTGGACATGAAAATTGTCAAATGATTCAATCTAAGCTATTTAAGTAGCAAGTGTCAATTTTAACTTCAACTCCTATCACTAACCCATTGCATGCACACACACACACACACACACACACACACACACACACACACACACACACACGGCATTCCCCAAAGCAGGCGCAAGACTCATGCTGCTCACCTCATTGTAATTTGCACAGTTTGTGAAGACCAGGCGCATATCGGACACAAACTCTTGGATGGATTGGTAGTGCTGGGAGCTTCGTAACTGCAGCCTCTTCTTCACCTTCTTCAGATCCATGGGGTGCTTGATAATCTTGTAGTAGTTCGGCACCTAGTTGAACAAAACTGGATTAGACAACGTCTCAGAGGATGTCGAAAAGTTTCTCTTTGCATTAAACATGAGGTGGAGGACAACGTGCCCAAGCATGTGGAAAACTCAATCAGACGTGATTACAATTGCCAGGACCTGCTTTGCCAACATGAGGGCCATATGAAATCATGTTCATATCATTTGTACAGCTCTTCAACACAAGCATGTCTCAAAGGATTTTATGAGTTTATCAAGTAATGAGCCGACCAAGAGCTAACTAATCAAGTATTAACCACAGAACATAAAGGATGGATTCCAGTAAGGGTGCTCCGATTGATCGGGCACCGATCGTTATCGGCCGATAAAAGCTTTAAATAGTTTGATCGGTGGTCTCCATAAAGGCCGATCAGATGACGCACTACTCGTGAGAAAATGTTCTATATGCAGCTAAGTTACACACCAACCAGACGGCTGACCGTTGGCAGAAAAAGCAGTTGGACTGATCAGTCTCCCCGAGTTGGTCAAAAAAAGTGCCTCGGAACCAGGGTGGGAAATTAGCCTTGTATCCTTGTAATGGATTGGACAGTTTTTGTCAAAGAATGCTGTTGCTAAGTAACAATGCACAATGCTTATGGGAGTCGCGTTACGTTACTGCTAATGAATCCCCAACATTTCCGGATTTTCTTGCTTCATATTAAAAACATTCAAATACCAAAATAACGGTGGACTTTTATTGTGAAGAACTTAGAGGAAATGAAACCGTTCACAGCCGGGGCTTTGACAACACATAGTCGAGTAGCTAGTTTTCAGCGCTAGTCCGGGACGCCATGTAGCTAGCTAGCTGAGCTGAGGTACAGACGAAAGGAAAATTATCTGTTAAAAAATGTGGCGACATATCCCCGGTGCTAAGAGGCCCGCCGCGGAGTCAGCAGTAGCTATGGATGTACAAGCTGTTGAGGGCAAAGTAAAGAAAAAGATAAGGTACTTTTCGAACAAGTTGCGCATTGACAAAACGTACAGCGAAAGACCGTGCAAAACATTTCAGACCGTCCTGCCAACCTGTAGACATTTTAACGTCAATGTAGACTGTAACGATGTTTAAGTCGCTTGAAAGCTGATGCTGTTTTAATCCTGTTGGCTCTCTGCTGCTCAGTTCTACCCCGCACTGACCACACACACACACACACACACACACACACACACACACACACACACACACACACACACACACACACACACACACACACACACACACACACACACACACACACACACACACACACACACACACACACACACACACACACACACACACACACACACACACACACACACACACACACACACACACACACACACACACACACACACACACACTGGATGCAGGAAAAACTGGAGAGGAGACGTACAGGACGACCTAAATTGAGGTCAGCTACCTTAATACATCCATGAGCTACACTCGTTATTGTAGATCAATAAGTTAAAGTCCAATAAGTCCTTTATCAAACCGTATGAATGTGTGTCCCAGGCCAGGATAGGAAATTAACTAGCAATGTAAAGATCAACAAGCTACTGACACATAATAAATAAATTGTATTAATAATAAAAAATAATAATTTAATAAAGCAATTTAAAATATGATAGTGCACTTTCTTTTATAAATTTGAATTCTGGAAAAAGTGGCTGGTAAAAATTTTAAGTGGCCCCACCCTGCTGGAACACCGTGAAGAACACACTGACAGTTTTTTTGTAATTTATTCCGAATAAGGCTTTAGCTTTATGTTAAGCTCTAAGCTGTTTAAGGTGTGTTTCTAACAGAGGAAGTGGAATGTTGAACGTTTCCTGTCAATAAAAGTAAACAGTTGACAATTCACAATACATTATCCTCTGTTAATTTTAATACTTATACATTGTTGTTAAGAATATTAAAATTAATATATGATAAATATATGACATGATAAATAGAAGGTTTCAAATAGACCCGGTGATCGGTGATCTGCATCGGTCGATACTACTCCCAACAATCGGTGATCGGTCCCAAAAAATCCTGATCGGAGCACCCTTAGATTCCAGTATGCAATAAAATAAAAAAAGAAGACAATACCAGCACACATGACACAAAAAAGGTGCTAACAGGTGTTTCATTGCATTTCAAAACTGTCAGTTTGCAAAAGTGGTAAAAGTATATTGGAATTTTGACCAAAATTAAGTTGTTTACACAATTCACAATATTTCTTTCTTTGTAATTCCAAGTGGCAACCCTGTCTACTTCAAACACCTTGGTGAGTTTGTGCAATCTGTTCGTCAACAAAATACGAGAGCATTCTTGGACTAATAAAAACAAAGAAAGACAAATTAACCTTTGTCACCACATAAGAAACAGGAAGAGGACAGAATATATAGGACCTGTGCCATCAGATAGTGTTTGAACTGTGTGTGTGTGTGTGTGTGTGTGTGTGTGTGTGTGTGTGTGTGTGTGTGTGTGTGTGTGTGTGTGTGTGTGTGTGTGTGTGTGTGTGTGTGTGTGTGTGTGTGTGTGTGTGTAAGTCCTGTCGAACTACTTACAGAGCTAGGAACAGGTTTCCTGAAGCCCACACTGAGCTCATGACAGAAGATGTGCAGCAGGAGGCGTTCACATTTCTGCAGAGAGAGGAAGAAGCATATTAGCAGAGATGTACTAATCACAAACAGGCCTTAAAGGGTGTGGTGGCTGTACTGACCCTTTGGTTCTCAGGACTCAGGCCCTGCTCTCCTTTGATTTTGTTGCTGTCGTCACAGTATTCTATCTCTGGGGTGATTAGACTCCGGCAAAATGTGCAGAGAAAGTCACCCCTGAGACACAAAAATCACACAGAGGATATCATGTTAACATTATATTTCATCTGCATGGTCAATTAACAGCAGCCAAAGCCAAATGTTTTGAGTGGTGTAATGAGACATTAAGTTTAGACCGACGTATTTGTCCGCTAGTATGGGCCTGTTACTACAAATCAGGTATCAACTTTGTCAATGTCTAAAACATGTTCTGGCTTTAGTGTTGCATCTCATACATTCTACAAGTCTTTTCTCTTTCTGTTTTCTTTATTAACTTTGGTTACACAGCAGTTCAACACCAAATACACCACCAAAAAAGAAAACACCTATACTGATCACTTACGTTGGGAAGATTTTTATGGTGGGTACATGGCATTTCATGTGAAACACTTTGGGGCAGCGGTCACAGCACAGCAGATCACCACCGTTTATACAAACAGCACACCAGTCTTCATTGGGGTCGTCCTCTTTCCCACCAGAATTGCCTGTTCCAGCCGACGCCCCGTCCCCTTTGGTCTCTGTCCCCTTGTCCAAGTTTCCATTAGTAAGCGGAGTGCCTGCTGTGTTGCTGCTGTTCCCGGAGGATAACGAGGTAGTGGCGGTCATAGTGGTAGTGAAAGAACAGGAGGTGGCGGCATTGGAGCCATTTAGTCCAGAACAAGGTGTCTCAGATTGGGATTCTGTTTTGATGTGCTCCCCTAAAGCCTTGAGAGCATCTTGGCCAGCAGTTACGACTCCCAAGACAGGAAGGGGACTGTTCTCCGGACTGCTCATCTGGGGGTAAAATGCACACAAAAACAGACGGTTTTAAGACAGTACGAGTATATTCTGAACAACTGTCTTATTTTCATATATCTTACAAATACTGTCCGAGCACATGTATAATCTTTTATGTATTTCCCATTAATAAGAAGCGCATATCTGAGTATGTCGAAGGCAAAGGATTCTGTCAGAAATCATACCATGCAGGCACTCCTCCCGGCATCTTTGCCCCGCTCCGTCTTCAGAGAAGAAGCTGGACAGCCATAGCTGTCGTCTGTACCAGGCTCCTGCTTCACCCTCACCTGCTCCACCGATGCTCCACCTCCTGGCCCCGCCCTCCCTGCAGAGCTGCAGCTTAAACACACACAAAAAACACATGCAGAAACTATTAACGCAATTGTTTAAATTCATTAACAACTTCAAACCAATTAACTACCAATTAAGACTCTACTTGTTCCTGTCCTTATGTCGACCACAGGACAAACACACAGCTTGCTTGTTTCATTTGTCCCAGTAGTGTTTAACCAAGTATGTAAAGCAAGGCAAAACTAAACAGACACATTTTAAAATGGGGTTTGTTGACTTCTTGTGTGACAAAAACGAGTATTGGGGTTAAAGTTAGGCAACTAAAACTTATTTCTTAAAGTTAGGGAAAGGCTACAGTGATTGTTAACTAATGAAATGCTAATTTACAGTGTGAGACAAGAAGTTTCATACATCCACCTTCTGTCCTTGACCCAGCCGCTGATTTTCAAGCGTCTGGTTTAAGCTGCAACATAGACAGGGTTATGTGGCATGACCTCATCACCATCCTCCTGTTAGAACGCCTGCAGCTTGAGCAAGTCTTGTTGCTTAATTGTGCTCACTCCGATCGTGTCACTCCCACCAAATAACTTTAAAAAAAAAAAAAAAAAAACTTCATATGTTCTCACCTGCCTCTGCTGCCTGTGCTGGACGTGCTAGAAGGCCGTGCTGGTGTGTGGGCATTCGACAGACCTGCAGACAGAAATGAGACAAGAAACAGGTGTTGATGAAGCAGCAGTGATCACTTCTTGTGTACAAGTACATGACAGTAAATGTACACAGTATCTAGGAAGGAGATACTGGATATGATTAAGGGGTGGGCAACATTGCCAATATTTTACTGCATCATTTTGTAGCATGGTAATCACATCATAGTGTAATTTTGTGGAAATTCAATTGAAATGGCTTATACATTAAACCCAGTTATTCCAATGTACAACATATGTGTAAAAAGTCACATTTGATAATTTGGCAGAATTTGACAGTTAGAGCCAATGGCTGCTCTTTGTGACATTAGGCCCTACCACTGAAGTCTGTGATGTTATCATAAATGTGATTAGGACAACTTTAGAAAGCAGGAAATAAAGCATGAAAAAAGCTCTTAACAGATGTCTGTCAGATGTGAATGGGAATCCATCTCCATGAACGTGAGGGTACCTGAAGATCCAGGAGAGTGTGTGGATAGTCCAGGTGAGGGGTTCATGTCCAGTGAGCCAAGGTGATGTTGTGTGCTGGCTGTGATGTAGCGAGACAGGAGGTGTCCAAGATTGCTGGAACCTGCATCCTCTAGCTAGAAAAGCACAGAGGTAGGGGAAATATCAACAGAGAATGAAGTTACTCAAGAGGTCAATAGATTTCTTTTAAAGGAATATATTTACCAGGAGCTGTAACACCAGCCAACAGACAAACATTTTGGCCTGTGTTAGTTCTGCCTCCTCATGTAGCACATTAGACTTTGTAGTTGTGCTTCAACAAACCTTTCCCAGTTTATAGCACATTTTATACATTTGGCTTGGTTTCAAAATGTTTGTTAATGTTTATCATTATGCTAAATATGTGAGACTTCCATCCGATTTGATTTTAATTTGAAAATTAATTTGTCTGAAAAGAATCTGGTTATAATGCGCGCACCTGAATGGGCGGGATCTCAGGTAGGCAGGGCAGGTTCTCAGGATTGGTGACGGAGGGGATGAGCTCGATGGGACCTATGATGGGGCTGGCAGGGCCGCGATGAGCATGGGCACCTGCCATACTGGCACTGGTGGGACTCGTGGGGTTGGCATTATGGAGGGAAGCCACAGGGAAAGGGCCGGCATGCCCTGGGTTGGAATGCTGCACAGAAAAAGAGAGAGGGAGGAGGGATCAAGGAAAAGAAAAGCATAGAAAAGGAGAGAAGGAAGGATAATGACCAGTAAGAAAAAAGAAGGGAAGAAAGGAGGGACAACAGGTGACGCAGGTCATTCACAGTTTTATCAGAAAATAATTTGTGGTAAAAACAACATGGTTGCATGATCATGCATTTGGGTGACACATGCTGCACAAGACACAAACAACAAAGTAGGAAAAAGGTTCCAAACCCCTGATTGTAGTAAGAAACGAAACCTTTGGTGGCTCATCTCAGATTCTATAGACATCTAGACACAAAGAAAAAGGGGCTGGATATAGTGGAGGTTTCTCTTACCTAATCTTACATGCAGGCAGTCAATTTTAAAATTAATTTCTTTTTAATATTGAACACGTTATTTGACTTGAGCAAATAATCAGCTTTATATGTATTTTTACATTGGTAAGACAGTGTGAAGCAGGACTGAATAATACTTTAAAACTCATGCAAAACAACTTTTAAAATGATTTTTTTTTTTTATTCTAACTCTGCTTTAATTAGCTCATCTGCATCTTGGATATGGGTGTTTAGGTACACTAGTATTTAAATGAAATCATTTGATCAAATTGTTATTTCCATGTTTGAAAATACACTATTACTGGCAAAATAAAATTCAAAACAAATAGTTTGCAGTGCACTTCCAAGTATAACCCTGCCAGAATTATATTCAAACTGAACGTGAATTGGACTACGCTTATTACATTTTTAAATTGGCAGACAATTTACTACTTAAAAAGGTTTTAAACCTCTAGTAGTGCTATGCAGCTGTTTTTTTTTTGAAGGGTCCCTGTTTTGTTTCTCGTACATACACACGAGGAAGCACATGCCCTAAGCAGTTCTACCAATGGTGTCCCACTGTTCCACTCATGAACAGGTGGAAGTAACACACCAAAATATGTTACAATGTGCCGACAAAGACAGGAAAGAAGACTGCAAGTTAGTTAACATGGATGTAAACAGCTCTGAACTCAAAACTTGAGAAAGTTAACAAGGACAGCAGTACTACAGTGCTAACAGCCTTCTTTTTAAGCATATAATATACATCTAAAAGTTTCCCCAATTATTCAGCCATCAAAAAAAAAAAAAAAAAAAAAAAGGATTGGCTGACCGATACCGTTTTTTCAATACTAATACAGATTTTACCAATAAAGTTATTTGAGAGTTTTTAAAATATCCAGGTAACAACAGAGCCATATGTGTGTTTTTTCAAATAAACAACATTTTGACATCAGGATGTTCCCTCTGGTGGAAAAAACAATGAACTGGCCTCAGCAATACTACCTTATTTTTAACCAACTTTAAAGAATAAAAACCACAATAATACAAAATAAAAAAATAGAAAAACTAGATATGCTTGTTGGAGGGGATGCCCCGGAATATTTACAGAAACAAACAAAATCAAATGAAACCCCACTTCAATATCTGTAAACATACCCAAATTACTTTTTTGTGCATCAGATAGAAAATGATGCGCAAACAATACTGTAAATACTGTACATTTCTTTCTTAGGCAAGCTGTTTGGCTGCTTCAGACCAGCATCGCCTAGTCTATCTATACATTTTGGGTTAAACAATCTTTAATACATCAGTACACCAGTTTGAGTTTACAAAAATTACAGCAACAATGTGTTAGACAAAAAAACAATATCACAAACGGTCAAAGTATGCTGTAAAATAATCAAATTGCATCTGTGTATCGAATTCCAAAACAGTGAAACATAAGTGTGTTTACACTGACCTGTCTCTGTAGCTGAGGTTGCATCATGGTGGGATACTGCTGTCCATTATGTCTCGGCTGAGCCGTGGGCATTCGGCCCTGCGGTGGACCTGGGAGACGCATATGATGGGAGGAAGGGTACAAGGGGGGACCTGGCCCACCATTCATACCGCCAGGCCCTCTCGGCATCTGCTGCATACTGATGAGCCTTGGAGGCTGTCGAAAATCATACACAGACTGTGTGAAAATAAGATTAACGGATAAACACAACCATGGCAATTCATGCAAACAGCAAGCGATTCTCAGTGTCAGACAATTAAAGGAATAAAACATAATTAGTGCTGACATTATGAGTAGATTTATTGATCTACAGAAAACTGAAGACATTTATCCTTTAAAAAATTATAAATATTAACTGGTTGCAGCATCTCAAATGCTAAGATTTGCTTGCACTAAATCATATATTTTGAGGCTTTTGACGGTTCGTTATAAAACAATTGATTGTCACGATTGTCTTGTGGTTCATATTCACCATCTACTGGCTTGACCTCCGTGAGTTAATTCAGAAAGCAGTTATGAGCACTCAGAGAACCTAAGCAGGGTGTGTAATGAGGCACACAAGAATATATACATTTTCTAACAATCGCTGCATTCACGTCGATGACATGAAGGTAAATCTTCAGGAAGGAAAACAATGTTACAACAATTTATGGTGTTCAGCTTTCACAGAATGGAATGTAACATATTCACAACTTAAATTAAAACAAATTATATCATGGTCTGCGTGAATACTCGATTCTGATTGGCTGCAGGGTGTCCATAAAAAAGTGATTGAGGACACCTACTGAAGGAGTTCTGGTGAAACCGTTTACTGTTCTAAATGAACGTGCTACATTAAAACAAAAAGGAAATGTGAATTAGCTATTTCCAACACTGCCTCTGAACACCACAGGATGTCGCTAACACACAAGCTGCAAGAAGTAAGTTATACTGTCCCTCTGAACTGAATTTGTTTCACGGCAAATAATGTCTCACATCCCGTTCACTGTTCAGGTCGCCACTTCAGGCTGCGGCAGACAGTAACGTTACACATCGCGGATAACATTGTTCGTAAAAGTAGTAATATTGTTTTGGGGACAATGACATGGCTGGACAGCTAGCTTGTCTTGTTGTTCAACATAGTGTCAAATTTTTTTTACTGATTGCCAACTGTACACAATGTTATTGACTTTGGATCTTGCTAGCATAGCTTTAGCTTTCTGGCTCGTAGCTCAGCTGAAGGGTTCTACGAGCGGAGCGGACTATAAATATCTCCCGTTGCTAAAGGTGGCAAGTCATATCTAAGGTCTTTCCTATTTCCTGGAGGCGTGCAACGTTTGCATTGCATAAGAACCTTATAGGATGGTAATGATTGTGCCAGGTATTAGTCCAACCCTCAGGCGTAACCAGGGGAACAAAGTTATTGTTTGGATAAACTTTAGATTTCAATTCTAAAACAAATTAAAATATAAACTAATGTTTTAAAAATATGTTATTTGGCAAGTGACCATGGTATAAGCGGGGCAACCATTCACGCCTCACCGTCATCCATTAATACCTGACAAGGTCTGGAGAGATATAATAATGTGATAAAAAATTAATAAAACAATTGTTGGGTGGACTTAGAAAAAAATGTTGAAGTGAGCTTTTAATGTTTTGGGAGTCACTAGGGTGTTCAATTGGAGCACAGATTTATTAAATTGTTTTCCACAATTCACCTTGACTGGTGAATGTTTTCCGTACCTGCTGCTGACCCATTGGTGGACCAGCCTGTCTGACGTGCTGCTGGGACATTTGGGAGGCAATGCGCATCTGTTGCTGGATCTGCTGCTGGTGCTGTTGTTGTTGCTGCTGCTGCTGCTTTTGCTGTGCGTAGGCCGCCTGCTGCATGTGCTGCATCCGGAGCTGGGCCAGGTTGATCTGTCCTGGGTGTTTGCCATGGTGACCTTGGCCTGGAGAAATAGGGGGTCCTCCTACCATCACACCGGGCGGTTGCACAGGTTGGGGTGGCTTCTCGATTACCAAATTACCTACAATAAGAAGAAGAGGGATAACAGTAAGCATACTTTATAGAAGTACATATGCTCTATTTCAGTGTGAAACATTCCTTAATTTTTTTTATGCGACAGGGCACATTATTCAATTGCTTACTGCTCATTTTTAATGCTGTTTATGACTAGGCAAGACTAAATCTAGTAAGCCAGATAAGGAGCATCATTAAATAAGCATGCAAAGGCCATACAAATCTAATGAAACCCATGTCAGTGGCAAATTAAGATTGTTCTCTCTTAATCAAGATAAATCAGTAAGAGACTGAAAGGCAATATATAAGATAATGGGGGATAATAATAATACGGTAATAGGCCTGTCTTACCTAGATTCACCACGTTTTTGGCCCAGAAGGTGGGGTCACAGAAGAAGCGCACAACTCCATTGGCTTGGGGAGCTGGCTCCAGTCTAGCCTTGAAGAGCTGGCGAAGCTGGAACAGGATCTACACACACACACACACACACACACACACACACACACACACACACACACACACACACACACACACACACACACACACACACACACACACACACACACACACACACACACACACACACACACACACACCTTTCAGTTACTGAGCCTGGCTTTATCAGAGCAACAAACATACAATACAACATTTGAAAACATGCCCTTTGGGAGCATTACTCTGAACCAAAAATAAAGTAATTAAAATTATCTCATTTGCTGACTGCCTTGTGGTCAGTATTTAAATCCACGTGGCAGAAGCCTCCATGTTTGAGCAAAAAAAAAAAAAAATCCACACAATGTGGGATAAAAGGTGGTTCGGAAACTTCACAAATCTAGAAAAGGCTGATCCAGAAGGGTACTCCGAGCAAAATGTCATGTTCTTAAGCCGTGTTTCAACACAAGGTTCTGGGGGCTTTTAAGTCTCCAGAACTATTTTGAAGGAACTAGAAGGTTCCTTGAGCCAATTGTCTTTTTAGATCTGGAAAGATTATGCAAATGAGTCCGCTGATGTGTAAAAAGCAACATGACAGGATGAGGGCTGGTGGTCGCAGGGGTAAACACACTTTGCAGTCTGCAGTTCAGTGTGCCCGCCCGTTTCATATAAAATACACCGGAAAGAAAAACACCACAAAACAGATTTTGTCTCACTGTGCTTTAAATTGTAACCGTTGAGAAACTATCAGAAAAGAAGTTTTACTTTTCTCATTCAAAGCACCGCTGCACTCTATCTGTCTCGCTTGCCGCCTGAGAGACACGTCTGCAGCCGGCAGTTCAGTGTGGCCGCTGGCTCACTCGATCTCTCTCGGTTTTAAAATGAGTCAGGAAGCAGACAACAAAGAAAAAAAACTAAGAGAAATGTTCTCCCATTGCCATAAATCAATACTAGAGTAGAAAGCAACCACTGTAAAACAATCAGAGAATTATATTTTTATCATTCACGGCTCCATTCATTCACTCGCTCTCTTCGATCACCCAAGCTGGCAGCCAACATCTCTGCAGCCTGTATTTCAGTGCATCTAAAATTATATTTTTCTGTCTTTTTTTTCAATGAGTTGGGAAGCCGACAGAAAAGCCGAAATTTACTTGTACTTTACTATGTTACGAAAAAAAAAAAAATTTCTCCCCTTGTCCTAAAATGTTCATACATCGATATGAGAGTACTTCCTTGTTTTATAAATTAAACGGTCGGCAAGTTGAAACAGCCACGCTCCGTGTGTTTAACCAATCAACAATGGTCATCCATGCAAACCCCACCCCGAACATTCCTGTACTTACAAGTACCCTGATCAGGAACTTTTTGGGGGGTAAAAAGGCCCCAGAAAATGTCTCGACTAAATTTAGACCCTAGTCCCTGTGGTCAAAACAAGTTCCTCAGAAGGTTCCTACTTCCGAGGGCAAGTTCCTGTGGTCGAAATGCAGCTTTAGACTGCTGCTGATAACATATCCATCACATATGGAAAAATACCAATATACTAGCTACAACCCTACATCCGATTGAAGTTCATGCCTGAAATGATGATTACGAGGTCACAAGTTATGTCGGAGGCTGACATAACTCAAACGTTCTGCAAAACTAGAATTTAACAAAACTGGTATAATTCTTTTCACGTACAGCGAAACTTGGGGATCAAATGCAATGCTTTTTTCGCGATTACAAACCAGCCATGTTGACTGTGGTGAAACTTCAGTTTTGTACACACACTGTTGGCTTGAACATCTGGGGTTCATGAGAAACATACCAGCCTCTTGCTGTAGAGCAGCGCTGTGCTGCTGCCAGTAGTGATGGCCCACTGGCAGAAGTTGAGCACATGGTGGATCTGTTGAGCCAGCAGGGTGGTATCCTTATGCTGAGACACAAGCCTCATACTGCGCTCCTTTGTCACAGTCTAGACAGAAAGTGAGATTATTCTGGTTAAAGCACTGCTTCTGAAGAGCCTGAACACCCTAGATAAATACATACTTCAAGCTATTACAAAAATGATAGCATATGCATAGAGATGGATTAGATAATTAGATTTGATTAGATTAAAATGTAACAATCCCCGTCGGGAGCTTGGGTTATTACAGCAGTCGATAATAGAATGCATCAAAACTAATTAAAAAAAAATAAGAGCATAGCAAATGGGAAAGTAGTCAAGTATATAACAAACCAGATTTAATGACAGAACTGAGTAAATGTATGAAGGGGAAATAAGTCACAGCAAGGCTGTCTTAGGGAAGTATGCATGAGAAAGAGGAAATTGTGTAATTAATTTGTGTGTGATAACCTATTTAGTAACAGAATACATCAAAATATCAAGATATATTCAATATCTATAATATATGAGAAGGCGCTAGAACACATTGTAAAAAATGTGTTGTTGGATATCTCATCATATTTGTATGGGCAGATACTTACAGACTAGAGTACCGACACACAAAATACACTGAATTTTTGCAAACCATATTTTCAGTATGTGGTGGGATTTCATGGAAATAAGTTTCTCAAGGCTAGGGTTGCTCGATATTGACAAACTGTGATATTGCGATATCGATTATGAATATTACGATATCAATATTAATTTCTATATTTTTTTAACATATGTAAAATTACAAACGTTATGAGAAAACGCATCAAAATAGATTCATAACAAATTAAACAAGTTTTCTTACAACACAAGGTTTATTTCAACTGACTGTCATATTGGACTGGTACAACATGAATAAATAAATAAATAAGGACCATGTCTACAGAACAGGACATGTTTTACTGGTTGTACAGTATAAAATAAATAAATAGAGAACTTTTCTTTCGCTTCATTCCATTTTGTTGTCTCTATCTATTTCCTCACTTACACTGTCATTCTGATAAAATATGCACACACGTGGTACGCTCCATAGGGTTTGTCACGTAGTGGACCCGTGCGCTGACGTGTACTAACATGTGCAAGGGGCAGGATAACTGGCCAATGATCATTATAGAGTTTCAAGCGGGCTCTAAATCAAACAACTAACGGACGGGACGCAGCGCTCCAAAAATAAACAAAATATTGCATACTTATCGCGACACGTTCGATATATTGCGCAACGTAATATCGCGATAACGATATTCAGTCAATATATCATGCACCCCTACTCAAGGCTTGAGAGAGTCAACAATCACAGAATGAGCTTGCATAAATGCATACAAAAACTATTGTTTCAAATCCATTACAATTCACTACTAATCTTTTCCAACCAATTTTGCAGTACCTTATGCAGCTCTTAGCCAAATTGACTTAATTAATATTCTCTTACCTCCAACTGCTGCAGCAAGGATTTTCCCTTCTTGTTGATCTCATTAATAAGCGTAAATACTGCGATTTTGATCTCGTGCTCCACCTTCCTATGTGTCTCATTCAGCTCTTTTAACCTGGATGAAAAAACACTTCATTTAGAGACCCTAGTCACCAATAAAATGCTGACTGCATTTTTCAGCTGATTGCCATGGGTACTGACATGCAGTAACTATGGCAACAATAGGCAGCACTGGAGAGGATGCTGGGTGATGTAAAACTCGCACCTGCTTTGCACCTGAGAGACAGAGTAATGGACGTAGTTCTTCTTTTCCTGTAGTTTGGCCACGCTGGACTCAATTAAGCCTTTCTGGTTCTGGAAAGCCTCCTCCAGGAACTGGTACCTGAGAGTAGAGGGGAAAACAATGTAGTTTCAATAAACTGATTGACTGTAATTTTACTAATTGTGTTAAAAATAAGAAATACAGTCAAAATATAAATTAGGTTTCAAGGGAAACCGGAATTACTTCCTTGCAATTGTATGCCTCTGTCAACCAGTCAAGTTGTGGTTTACATCCAAGTCTGTTAGTCCAGTCTCACAATATATGAGTGCAGACTTTGAAACAATTTAATAAAAATGTATTAACTGTATTTTTGGCGAAGCATGGATGCTTTCAATCTTCAACCGGGCAGCAAAGATGAGCTATACAATCACCACAGTTTACGCTCGATGTGGGCTATGAAGCCCATTGAGACATGCATTGATAATGAGCTACACAAATAAATGTGAATGACAGGACTACATTGGTGGGCCAATGTTTTCCTTCTTTTACCTCTACCAAGGAGGTGACTAATGGGACTGCTTTGTGTTTATGACACATCTTGAAACATGATGGCCGGATTGGCCTAATATTTGGTGTGCATTTGGTCTCATGTACTGAAATGAATGAAAAGTGTAGGCAATCAACTACAGATTTTGCCAGCAGTTCAAAAACACTGGTACCGTACCAGTTAAAGGAGCTTATAGACAGGAGAATGACAGTTCATAAGTAATAAAATAGATGTGTGGAATGTGTTAGATGTGTGGACCTGTGCTCCTTGTGCTCCAGCAGCTGACAGTCCCTACAGGTCAAAGTATCACAGGTCTCACAGAAAAGCTTCAGTGGCTCCTGCTTGTGGATGGGACAGAAAACAGGCCTCTGTCCGGGCGTACCAACAGACTCTATAGACACACAGGAGAAAAGACCACCGATGCTTAATTGGAGAGACAGAAATCAATTGAGAGGCAACTTAGTCATAAAAATCAGTGAAGGAAAGACAGAACAAAAGAAAGACAAAAATAGAATTCAAAAAAGACAGTTAAGGTTTATAAACAGACAAAAAGGTCTCAGAAAACTCTGGCTAGAGCTTCAGGGTGTATGGTCCCCCAGCTAGAGGTACCATCTAAGCAGCCAGACTCTGCAGCACTGTTACTATGGCAACAGCCTATCAGCACCACCACATTCACTGTGCTGCAACTAGGGTCAGTATTATTTAGGCTTTTGCAGTTTTTAGCTTCGATAAACATTGGTCAGCCTTTCACGGTGAGGGTCAGACATCTTACCAGAGGCAGCGTCAGCATCCTCCTTTGTGTGGATCTTGTGGTCCTTGGTAATTTTGACCCTTTGGTGGGCCTCCACGCAGGTCTTACATAGCCATTCTCCGCACTCCACACAAAAGCCTATGGTTCCTGCGTTATCCTCGCAGCTTGTGCACACCTTGAGAAGATCACACAAATAAGCATATAAAATAACTAGGCACGTAGTCTTTCTAGAATCTCTACTGTGCTGAATAATACAGCGCCTACAAATGTGTGCTCAGATCATCAAATGGTGTTGCCTTGATATGAACACAGTACTTTAATAACATGCTTTGGGACAATGTAAAACCTTTTGAGGCTAAAGAAAAATGTCTGATGTCAAAGTGCTAACTATTGTGTAGAGAACCCATTCTGGTAAAAAAAAAAAAAAAAAAAAAACTAATAGATATCACCATGCAACTTCCTCAGTTGATTACTTACATTAAGACAATTATATTTTATATTTTGTAAGTTTTTTGAAATTGCATGTTTAAATATGCAAATGAGGCATTATCTAATGGCCATAAAAAAATGAAATACAATGTTCTATAAATCAAGCTATGAATTAAATATGAACAAACTCCTCTGTAAAACCTTTCAGAATATAGATATGAATTAAACTGGAAAGTTTGGTGTATGCAAGTGCTACTCAAGTGGAGAGTTATAGTTTGTATTGGAAAATTTCTATATATTTTTATTGGAATCCACAATTTACAGACACAATATCTAATCAAATCCTTTTGGTTATTTTCTTTCCACTGGTCTGAAAGAAGACCTGTTATGGAAGCAAATTGGCCCAAAATCACAAAATTGACCAGGGCATGAAAGACGATGTTTTTTCCTGCCGTGTCTGGCCTTAAAGCCTAAACTACCGGTTTACGTTGAGTGTTGACACACCACACACATTTTTATTGCAATACTTAAACCAAATAGCACTCCATGGCGTGCAGGCAGCCCACTGACATCTAATATTGTTAAAGCTGTGTCTTCACGGTCAACACTGCACTTTGTGAACGATTATTACTTTGTAGTTTGACAACTAAGTGGTCAGGAGTTCTATCTATTTGAAAAGTGTGGTCTGATGGTGACACTAAATAAATGGTCATAGGTTCTCTAAAATCAGTTGGTTAATTTAAATTTAGAGCATTAATGAACACTACACATTTTGTGTCAGAGCAATGGATCAAGAGCTGCATAGTGTGGTTTTATTGGTGGCACTAAAAGCCAGTGCAATCAAACAAAAAAAACAAGCTTCTTATATCTTACTTTAGTAAAATCCCAGACAAACCTGTGGAACAGGGTGAACATCTCTTCAAAATAAACAGTAATAATAAAATATCAGAATCCCAAGGTTATGCCAAGACCCATACACAGTGGAGGAAAGCCTCAAATGCAAAGCACTGATGCAAATACACCAATTATGTACTAAACATACCAAAAAAGCCAACCGTTTTGACATACCTGTGCTGCCTTTTCATCAGATGTGCTGGTGGCCTCTGTTGTATCTTTGACAAAGTAGTTGTCAATAATGTCACTCTGTTTGTAGTCCTGGTGGCACACTGAACACCGCATAACATTTACTGAAGATAGAAAAGAGACAGAACATGAGGGGGGACCAAGGCAAATGAGATCAAAGTTAAAATATTAGGCTATACATTCAATGCTTAGTGAGTGATATTTCATTGACAACTGATCTGAAGAAAAAATGGAAATAAAGCCAAAGGCGCAGTGACCATAAAGGGCAAGCCCATTTAAAAGTTATTACCTGATTTCTTATGAAGCCCCCTTAACTCTTGGCTAAGAACAGTCCTCCTCTAAACAAAGGAGGATTAATAAGAAGCCTTCAGCATACTTTCTGCTTATTTCCATAATTTCCTTTAGGTAAATTCCTGTTATTAAAGAAATTCTTGCCACTGTGGGACACCCACTGCCTATTTACGGGGGCTAATTGATTTAGCGCTCATCTCCAGAAGATTCAATCTCACCATCCTTGGCATTTTTATTAGAATATTAAATCACATGGGCAAACAAGAACGGTTTCTCTTAATCACTTTAGTTGGCTTTGTAAATGTAATTAGTTGAATAACTGCTATAATCATACACCCCAACAAATAATTAGTTCAGCTCATTAACTTTGTCACTTATTTTCTGAAGTCTAATATAACGCAAAATATTAAACTTCACATAAATGTTTTAAAATGTGTCAGCATATTTTATCACCCCTCCTCCACCTCATAAATCCATAAATTCTCCCCTCACCCACCAGCTAAGTTAAAAACCGGTTGAAGCCGGTTTGAGCTGGTCTACACTGGCTTGAGCAGCACACAGCCGGTTTGTGTAAGCTCCAGCTGCATGGGTCTCTGAGTGATTGGTTCTAAAAGCAGCTGGATGGGGATTGTGTTGACGACCCCGCCACACACACACACACACACACACACACACACACACACACACACACACACACACACACACACACACACACACACACACACACACACACACACACACACACACACACACACACACACACACACACACACACACACACACACACACACACACACACACACACACACACACACGATTAATGTTGTTTCCTCGTACATTCATCAAAAGTACAGCCCACAATGCACCCAAACAATAACAGGTTAGGTTAACTAAATCAGGCTATTGCCTTCCCAAATATTAACCCAGTCTTAATGTATGTGCTGGATACACCAGTACAAGTGAAAGACTGGAGCGAGCTGCTACCAATTTACACTGGGATCAAGATAATACCAAATATCCCTGGAATACAGGAAATGGAAAAAAAATCTCAGGTGACATTACTTATATTGTATGTTGCAAGTGACAAGATATCATCACATTTCAATTGTGCTTGGTGTCAGTGTTCACTTTACTTAATCATAACAATATGGAAACCACAAAGTAGATTTGATGAACACTGCCACACTTCATTTAGATTTTTATGTAATGTGTACTGCTATGAGGGGAAAAAAAAGAAGACTCTTTTAGTATTGTACAGGTTAATGCACATTTAACTTGGAGCATCAGATAAAGCGTTCTTCAGACACACCTAACAGGTACTAGATATTCCAAGGCCTAGATTGGTAGGAAGCTAAACATGTCAAATTACAAGCCGCCACCATCTATTACAGCAGACATCACAAAAGAGAAGTGGAAAATAAGGATGAATTCATGAATGAATTAGTCAGTCCAAGTAAGAAGCAGTGAAGTGGTTTCTGAACTCAGCATTATCACCTGGCATTTTTCCTAATTTTATGTACATTAATTAACAAATAAATATGCACTTTAACTTATTATCTATCAGTAAAATATTATCTTATAACTTATTATTTTCCCAGCTTTTCTCTGACCAGGTGAAACACCGGGTTAGTAGCCTGGCTGTGTTTTGACTGGGGGCAGGATGACATAATTTGTAATCCTTTATGTGAAGTCACGTTAATCAGTGCTGTAAATCTAGTTACTAACAAACTTGTTTGTAGGATTTAACTGCTACAGTGGAAGTGGCCAATTAATAATTGATGTTGAGATGTTACAGCTTTCGGAAACTGAGGGATATAGTGTGGAGAGACTAGGCCAGATGCTGTGTAGTTCACTATTATGTTTATTGAGAGACTCCAGACAGAGTATGTCTTGCAGCAACTGACCACCAAAGACTTAAAACTTAAAAAGTAAAAACATTTCCCAACGTCAATTTCAAATTGTAGTGCTGAGTGAGATAACATTAACCACATTATTTACTAAAGGCAATTAAAAAAAAAAAAAAAAACTAAAACAAACAATATATTCCAGTTTTACCCCAGAAGCAATCCTTTGTAGTGACAGGTAGTTCTATAAATACAATTCAGACTATGTGGTACTGAATTTCTCCTGTAACCAAAACTAATGTAATTTTCTGAAAACAGCATTTAGACCACGTGATATTGAAACTCTCCACTGAGACTGAGACTAATACAATTTTAGATGGCTGGCAGGTACTGTGGGGAGGTAAACCTCTGCACAAAAGCTACAAACTGGAGAATAAAAGAGTAATTTGAGATGTCACCATGAGACACTTGTGAGAGTCCCCTCATTGAACTTGAAATATGACAGTTATTTTGTGTAGACTGCCGGTGCTCCCATCTGTTAAACATCGATGTTGTAGTTACATTATCTATACCTAGCTCACCCCGCGGTCTCCCCAGCACTGGCAGACTACTTTGCTGTGAGGAGAGCTGTGGGCAGCTCCTCGGAAGATGGATAAGCTAACGTTAGGGCTGGCTAGTTAGCTAGCTAGTTTATCAGTCTCTGGAGCCAGCACTGCCGCCCGCTGTTCACCAGTCAACTGGCTCATTTACTAAAACCACTCAGTGTAGCATTAAAACATGGTGGAACAAGCAAGCTAGCTAAGGGACTAGCCAGCTATCCCCATGGATATATTATATGAAGGTTGTCCCTGAAAAACTATGAATGATGCTGTTAATTACCACTGCCATTTTGGAAAGATAGCAGGTTTTGGAACCGTCACCAGCCATCATCACTAACATCGGAGCCCCTCAGGGCTTGATTCTCAGTCCCTTTCTCTAAACCCTGTACACTAACTACTGCATCAGCCCCTCACCCATCACCACATTCTATGCATATTCAGATAACACTCCCATATCGGGTCTACTGTAGGACTGGGCAATATTAGAGATGCACAGATTACAATTTTCTAGGCCGATTCCGATTTTTCATTGAGTTTGACCTGCCGATACAGATTTTAGCCGATCCCGATTTCATTTTTTCTAACCACTTTACAGCACACACAAATATTATTTTCTACGTTTTCTTTAATAGATCATTTTACGTTTTGCATAGAACATTTTTTGAACAGATAATCAATTGCCATAAAATAGAACTATATAAATTACTCCTGGTGTGGGAAATTCACACACATCTAAAGTGCAACGTTATGGAAGAACCATTTCCTTCTTTTCACATCCAATATCCAACAAAAAAAGTGATACATTTAGCTGTTCAGACTCGCTGTCCAAGGGATAACTAGCCAGTGGAAATCACGTGTGTGCGTCCTTGAGAACTGTAAGTCGTATAACTTATGTTGTCAGTTCATTGTTAGCTGGTGATTTCGTTGTTTGTGTTCCGATTCGAGATAATGGCGATTGTTGAACGCCCTTGCTCACGTTTGTATTTTATGTGCATTATTTACATGCTACAGTATTTACACTGCATTAAGATAATGTAATTAATAGTGGGTTTATTGTTATTTGATAGCCTATATATAATTCCTATGCATTGTGTATGGTAGCCTTTACAGTGTTAATTATTTACAGCATTTGACCGGCATAAAATCGGCATATGTCAGACTGACCGGCCGGTCGTGGCCGATCACTTGAAAATTGGCCAATTCCGGTCACCAGCCAGTCAATCGGTGCATCTCTAGGCAATATATCTATATTATATCAACATCGATATATGAGACTAGATGTCGTCTTAAATTGTGGATATCGTAATATCGTGATGTTGTCTTTTACTGGTTTTAAAGGCTGCATTACAGTAAAGTGATGTAACTTTCGGAACTTACCAGACTGTTCTATTGTTTGCCTTTATCCACTTAGTCATTATATCCATGGTACTGATGATTATTTATCACAAATCTCATTGTGTAAATATTTTGTGAAAGCACCAATAGTCAACCCTACAATATCGACATCGATGTATTTGGTCAAAAATATAATATTTGATTTTCTCCATATCGCCCAGCTCTAGTCTACTCAGTGACAACAACTGCATTATAGTCAATCAACACTCAATTTCTTATTTTACACAGTGGTGCAGTGACAACTACCTCCATCTGAACATAGAGAAAACAAAATAACTTGTCTTTAACGCACCAAACACTGGACTGCGTCCCATCTCCATCCAGAACAAGGCAGTAGAACAGCTCAACAAATTAAAATGCCTTGGACTCACTTTAGACAACGTCAGTTTTGATCAACAGGTCACCAATATCCATAAACAATCTCAGCGAAGATTACATCATGTCATCCGTGAACTCCGATTACTTTTGTTTCCCCACACCTCCTGTTGCTTTGTATCACTCCGCATTACAAGTGTTCTGATAACTACATTAATTACATTAAGTGTCGTTAGCCTATCTATCTTAAATTTTAACAGACTTTGCACCGCAAAGATGAACATATTTCCATTTCCACATTTAGGTTAAATTATAGATGGTCGTGAGAAGAGGATAAGGGAAGGACAGAAGCCTGGACACTTCAGTGCAAACCTCCAGGTCTGCTCATATGACTGTGGTATCATGAGCTGCCGGGTCCAGCACTTGGCTCAAAAATGAAGCTAACGCTAACAATATATAAACAATGGCGTTTAGTTTGTTATGAAGACCAAGCTGAATACAGTCTGGAGAGCAGGATACGATAGAGGAAGCAACAGCTGTCTGCTCAAGCTGTTGACTCGTCAGAATCACACATGCCACCAAGCAGACAGTTAACAGACTCTTATTTAACTGGTCCCTTTCACAACCATGGTTGACTTTGTGTTTGAAAGGGTTGACCGACTCCGTCAGACATGGTTTGGAGGCAGGTAGAGTTCAATGTGAATTGCACAAGAAGAGAGTTGCTAACAACCAGGTCAGGACAAATTAATGTAATTCGTTGGATGGTTGGTTGGGTGCACAGTCGTGACCCAATTGTCAAAGGTTGGCGCAGCCTTTAAACAAACGGTGTGATAGCAGCTTTTGTCTCACGTTGCTTTAAAACATAAAACACTGTAAAACTGGCTCACGCGAACCTCTGTGTTTTTAAAATGAGTTGGGAAGCCGACAGCTTTACTTTACCTAACTTTACTTTTAATGTAACCAAGAGAAAAGTTCTTCCCCTGTCCTAAAATGTGTATAAATCGAAACTAGAGAAGCTGACTTCCTTGTTTACTGCTGCACCTGTGAAGAATGAAATGCAGATGAGAATGAAATTAAGTGTCTGTCTCTATAAAATCATCTGTTGAGTGTTTGATGGTTATTTATTTGTGCTTTAAAACGGAACCGCTGTAAAACAATCAGAAAATACCGTTTCATTTATTTCGTTCACAGCACCATTATGTGCTTGTGCTCTCTCTCTCTCTCTCTCTCTCTCTCTCTCTCTCTCTCTCTCTCTCTCTCTCTCTCTCTCTCTCTCTCTCTCTCTCTCTCTCTCTCTCTCTCTCTCTCTCTCTCTCTCTCTCTCTCTCTCTCTCTCTCTCTCTCTCTAAACTAGAAGAGCCTACTGCCCAATGAGGAATTCAAGTACAAAGGACTAGTTTTGGTGGTGTACAGCTGGACAGGAGTATGCGACAACATTAGCTGTCCCCTGAATAGGCTACGACATGTAAACCCCCCACCTATTTCCAGCATGGCATCGCTCCCGGGTTGTGATCCAGGTCGTATCTGAACTGTCATGACCAGGGATTAACCCGTGTTGACTGGCTTGGTTTGAATTGACAAAAGAAGGGTCTAACACGGGTCTCATAACCCTGGTTCGACCCTGGTCATTGGTGTGAAAGAAGCAATACAGATCACACGACACAAAGTAGCTAGCCTGCGGTGACATGGAGATGTTGTTTACACAAAGTAGCAAGCTAGTGTACAGGAAAATGTTTGTGTTGCTTGGCAACAGTCTAATCCCAGTCTAGATGTGTTGTAGGAGTCAAGTAAATGATTAATAAACAAATAAATCATAATCTGTTGTCCATCATTTCTAAGGCTGGGTACCGAATTCAATACTTTCTAGGCAGTGACCGAATTGCCTCCTGAGTATCGAGTATCAAAAAACGCAAAGTCATTCAATACCAAAGAAAAGAAATCTTATCAGCGTCACGGCACAGATCCACTTTGGCAACACAACTGAAGTGTGGTGTCTCAGCGTAATACATCCATGGTTGATGCTCCATGCCCTTGACCGGCAGCTGATTGGACGAACGCGTCACGTGGGTCTGGCTACTCCCAAATTTCAAAAACGACAGTAATGGCAGCCAGTTCGGAATACGATCTAGAATTTTTTTCGAAAACAGTTCACCGAAACATGTTTCTGAAAACATTTTAAAGCAATAAATAGGCCATACAGTTGCTGAATCTGTCTTCATTTCAGATCTACAAAGGTCAGTTTGAAAGATTTTCGTCTACTTCTATTGGATACTTGCGTCGCATTCAACGGATTCATTTGCATAAAGATGGGCATCGGCCAGCTTTTTTGACGTGCAGCATTTTTTCAAATGTAGTGCCGCTTTCCCGGGATGCTTAGTGGGCGCGTTCAAGTCGCTTGACGTCACCCATAGGAATAAAGTGGAGCGCGGCGCGACAGAAGTGGAGCGCGGCGCGACAGAAGTGGAGCGCGGCAGAAGCGGCGCACGCCCAGATGGCTCTGTACGGTCAGTGAGCCAATAAGCATGCAGCATGCTTCTACCAAGATCTAATGATGCTTGTGATTGGCTGTCTAACGTTACATGCCATAGACACATCCAGGAAAAACTATGTTACACATAAAGAGACGGGGCTCACGTAGTAGGAGCTGAAAAATAAATAAAAAGATTTGTGCTGTAATGTTGTAATTTTTTTGTTAAAATGGATTTTATGAAACTGGTATTGAAAAAAGTATCGTTCAGGAATCGGTATCACAGTCACGGTATTGGCATCGGTACCTGTATCGGAATTTTTTGAACGATACCCAACCCTACTTATTACTGTTATGCACTGAATATGCCTCATGCCTACAACCGCATCACAGCCGTGTTGATATTCAGTCCAACAGCACAACCTCAAGTGCGATACTGCTTAAATATTATGCCGTTAACATTAGGGATGCACCTATCCAATGCTGACATCGGGCTGATACCGACCGACAAACAGCTGGATCAGGTATCGGTAATAATTGGGACGATCAATTAAATTATTTATTATATAAAAATTCTTTAAATATCTATCTATGCATTTATTATGTTTTATTTTACAAGGTTAGAAAAGCACTTCTTGTGGCCTGGTCAGCTCAGTTGGTAGAGCACGCACACATGTATAGAGGTTTACTCCTCAATGCATGTCATTCACCCTCTCGCTCCCCTTTCATGTCTTCATCTGTCCTGTGAAAATAAAGGCCTTAAAATGCCCCAAAAATAATCTTTAATAAAAAAGAAAGAAAGCCACTTCTTCAGTCAAGCCTGATGTTGCCTTTAGGGTTGGGCATCGAGAACCGATTCCTACTTGGAATCATTTCAAAAATTACGATTCCATTAGAATCGTTGCTTTATTGGAATCGTTTGGAGGATTGGGTTTCAAATCCGACCATCGTTTCCCAATTTAATATGTGCAAGTTTTGGTTTCCGTAGCGGCCAGGTGCTTGTTGTGTTGCAGCCTTGGAGCACAGTAAGCAGCGCTCTAGTGGGGCTTTATTTTACATTGAAAAAGCTGAAAAACTGCAAACCACCATTGAATCAAAATAAAACTTTCCTCTTATTTGTGAAATAGGCATGTGACCCGTTTCAACTCCACCCCTCAAAGAAACGGAATCAGGAATCGATAAGAACCGGAATCGAAAGGAAGAATCGGAATTGGAATCAGAGTTGTTAAAATCCAAACGATGCCCAACCCTAGTTGCCTTACACATAAAAAATGATCCCAGTCACTTCCACACAGTGAGGCATACAGCTAATTAACTAAAGACTGGTATCTGGTTGGTACTCGGTATCAGCTGATACCCAAAGCCCGGCTAGCGGAACAGAAAAGGTTGGATAAGTGGATCCCTAGTTTACATGTTAACATTAAGTATTTAATATTGTTCTCTCCAGTATGTCTCTTAACAAGAGATTGTCTCACTGTTACTAGTTGTTACTGAATATGTGAATCATCAGTTTGACTATACAGTGATCAGCATCCAGTCATGTTCATATCATCTAGTTGTTATTACTGACTTAAGAATCAAAAGTAATTATAAAAATCTAAATATCTGAAGGGAGGGGAAATAGCTTATCCCCAAGAGAGACTAATTGGCCAGAAGTCAATGTCAATTTGTCAAATTATGTTATTGCCTTTCTTTAGACAATGACAACTGTGATAGAACATAAAGTAAATTATTTTGCAAATCGTTTAATGTTACACTGCCGCCTGTTTATATAGGCCTATATATTATGGTGTAAGAAGTGATGACGGGTGGACTAATGCTAGGTTCCCACCCGGGGGAGATGTGAGTGTAGCTATACAGTATAACCACAGACAGACACGCCACTGCTTCTTCTGTGCAATGCAATAGTCTGACATTCAACTCTGATCGGTAAGCATCAGTGGTAATGTCTCAGGTTTAATGTCCCAGATCAACCACCTAGGTGTCAGTTAACGTTAGTCCATCTCAATTCCCACCGAAAATAACGTTTACAACTTCAACTGTGGAAGCCCTAACTTTTGACAGATAGCAATCTCGAAATTTCCATTTCTGATGCCTTAAATGTCTGTTTAATCGCTATCTATCGCTGGGGGAGGTGATTGAGCCTATGGCCCAAGGATTAAAGTATTGCAATACATATTTGCAGTTTCACGAACTGTGTGTCTGTGGATTCCCGGGAAAAAAAATGCTGTAGTACAATTGTTTTTCCATGGTATAACTTACACACATAAACGTGTAAAGTTATGCACACAATTACGAAAATGTTATTCTCATGTATCAACATCCATAAATTAGAATGATATTCATTCTATTTATTTGCTCCAGACTGCTAATCTCAAACACACATTTGAAATTTACCAGAACTGAAATCTTAAGGACTACCACATTAACCAACATCTAGCTAACGTTACTTGTGGAAAAACTCACCTATGTGTGTGTCAGTTTGTCCATGTGGTCCAGGCACCTGTACGCTTATCTGCCTATCTGGTTGCGGGATACATTTTAGACAAAAAGAGTGCAGACAAGGCAGAAGTTTCGGTTCACAGTCTCGGGTCTGAAGACTTTGTTTACACACTGCGCACGTATCCAAAAAATTAATGGGAGCGGGTACCGGCGTGGCTGCCGGAGCCGTAGGAGGGGGGGACATTTCAGTGGTGAGTCCGCCAACTGGAACATCCCCGGCGGCCAGAGTTTCAGCTGCTGTTGGCTCTGCATTGTTGCTGCTGGTCCCAGCCGGGCTGACGGCATTGCTAGCGCTACCATTGGCTTCCCCTCCCGCACTAGCAACCCCGCCGCTGACGACGTCTCCCCCGTCGCTAGTGGGTGTAGGTGCCTCCTTAACGTTATCATGGGACTCTGTTTCTTCACCGCCGTTTGTATTCGCTTCTATGACTATTACTGCATTTTCCACTTTCGTCTCTGGCTGCTCGTTATCTTGCGTTGAAGGCACGGAGTCCGAATTAGCAGACGGTTCCATATCCTCCTCGCCTTTGTTATCCGCCATCTTCCTTCCTCTTTGAACCGCTGCACGTCCTGCGTAACTTTTCGAGCCAGTAGTACGTAGGATTACGTCATGACGCTGACCAAGACCCGAGTTTGTTTATTTCAAAATGCGCCCCCAGTGAGAGGAGAAAACACAGCCTATCTATCTATCTATCTATCTATCTATCTATCTATCTATCTATCTATCTGTATATCTCTATACAGTATTTATATATAGATATGGGTAGGCTAATTCAGGTATTGCAGCAGCACAAGACACATGAGTTAAGATAAATAGAAAAGTAAAAATAAAATAAGAATAAATAAAATAGGAAGTGTACACAAATAGTACAGGAATAGAAGTAAAAAAAAACATACAAGAGTTAAAGTGACAAATAAATAAAAGCAAGTCTATTATATATGTAAACTGTGTGTGTGTGTGTGTGTGTGTGTGTGTGTGTGTGTGTGTGTGCTGATGTATAGTCTAATGGCAGCAGGTACAAAGGCTCTAAATTTTGTTTCAGCACCTCTGTCACTTTACCATGTGATTTTGTCTCTAAATGCTCTCGTAGAGCTTCTATTTTTGTGCCTTTGTGCTGGTGACAGCTGTGGCCAGAAGCATTATGTTTTTGGGTTGTCCATCCATCCCATCCTTGTGAACGCAATATCTCAAGAACCCCTGAAGGGAAGGTCTTCAAATTTGGTACAAACACCCACTTGAACTTAAGGATGAAGTGATTAGATTTTGGAGGTCAAAGGTCAAGGTCTCTGTGACCTCATGTCTGTCCCATTCTCATGAATGTGATATCTCAGGAACACCTTAAGGGAATCTTTTTTTTCTTTCAAATTCATCCACTTGGATTCAAGGATGAACCTTTTGTTAAATTCCTTCACTACATATATCATGTAAGTCTGGACAGACATGGATTCTATTTTTTTTCTATTCTTATTTTAGTTTATGTACGTCTTATTTTTTGTCTCTGTTTTAATACTTTCTATACTCATATGTATTTATTTCTGTCCTCCTGCAACAATCAAACGTATATATTTATATATATACACACACAGTATGTATTAACTGCATTAATTATCTAAAATGTATCATTTATGCACAACTCAGATTTTTAGTCATTACTGTACATATTGTACACTTGTACACAAGTGTTTGCTCTTCCTCTCTCTTTCTCTCTCAACAGGTCGAGGCTGGCCGGCCACCTAGAGCCAGGTTCTGTTTGAGGTTTTTGTTTTTCCTTTTAATTGCTCTTGGGGGAATTGTTGGGTCCCTCTAGAGTATAGAGTGTTGTCTAGACCTACTCTATCTGTAATGGTCCGGCGATAACTTTATGTTACGATTTGATACTATAAATAAAATGTAATTTAATTTAAAAATGTGTTACAACAGCTATACGATGGCGAAAGGCTTAACAAACAGAATCCAGAACAATCTAAATTGATCTGTTTGTACATACAATTTATTCATCATAAAATGTTTTTTTCACTGTATTGATAAGGTATCATGATATTGATATCAGTGTATTAAACTATGTCTAATATTATTACAGTAGTGTACTGTAATAGTTGTAAAGTGTAGTGGTAATATTATGTTGTATAGCAGTGGATCTAAAACATTTTTCAATATTGTACCACCTTTGAAATATTTTTTCAGCCAAAAGTCTACAACAACATTGTAACTGAAAAAAAAACACTTAAATGCTAGCATACATTTCAAATTATTAGAACCCATCACTAAATTAATTTCAGTATTATAGTATAGTTATTTAAGGAATTATGCATTAAAAAAATCTCACTTACCCCCTGCAGTACTTCAAAGTATAGGGTCAAAAAAGCATGAAGCTAAGCTATTAAGGAAAGCTGACTTGTTAAGAAAGGGAGTGTACAGGCTGGACACCTTGACAAAATGTCAAAGGGTTGTTTCCACTTTTTTATGCATCTTTGATAGTTGCCTTACAGAAAACGGACTGTCTACAGTGTAGTTTTAGTGCATGTGTGTGCTTATGAAAGAATGTATGAATAGGCTGTTTGATGAGAGACAAGGGAATGACGCTTACCGATGTGGCTCATTCTTGCGAAATTAACTGGCAGATAGTTGTAGGATGTACATAACATCTTTATGTTTGTTTGTTTTGGGACCATTTTAATCTAGATGGATCATTTCCACTGTCTAAAAGTGTATATATTTCACTGCCATTGGGACTGATGCTGTTAGCAGTCCAAATCAAAAAGACCTGTCAAACACAGTTGAGTGTATTAAAAATATATCCATCCACTTAACAAATAAAATAGGCAGGTCAGTTTTCTCTTCAAGCAGCTCTAAGTATAGGTTAGGTAATATGTAGGCTATGTGTGTTTGCTGGATAACCACCCTTCCCATCCTTGTAGAGCTGGATCCAGAGAAACATTATGAAGGTGCTGATATACAATATTGTAGATGTAAAATCAAATGAACTGACGTTTAAACGTGTCGATGCCTTTACAGCTTGGCTTCATCAAGCAGCAGTTACATTCCACTCCACTAGATGTCACAAACAAAAACTCACAGCCCTGTTAGTTAAGAATTTTATTGTGAAAGTCGCGACCGGTAAAACGTGTTTCTTGTTAGCTGGAGAGGTTATTGTTGTTGTTTTTTTTAGCTAAGACGGGCACAAAGCAAACAAACTCAACAATATAGACTGATTTAAAATGGCCGGAACGGCTTCAGTAGCTGGTGAAGTGTTCGTCGATGCTTTGCCATATTTTGATCAAGGTTACGATGCAGCAGGTGTCAGAGAAGCGGTGAGTAAACAGGGAAATTGCTAACCGCAGCATGTTAGCTAACCATGCCTATGAAATGAACAAGGCACGCTGTTAAATATTAGAAACATTTGAATCTAACACTTGGTATATATACGTATTAATATCTATGACACTTCGCAGTTATAAACTAACGTTACAGCATTTATTCTGACCACAGGTAGCTCTACTAACGTTAATGTTTAGCATTTGTTTAGTGAATTATTTAGCCATTACCCCAACTTCCTGGGGTAGCTAAGGAGCGTAACGTTAGCCTAACGTTAGCCTGTTAGAGTCTGGAAACCAATTCCCGTTCGGAAAATTAAATAAATCGCTTTGGGTCCGCCAAATAAATGTCGCCTAATGTGTCTCGGAAATTCTGACCTCCCAGTTCAACTGGAACTCATTTTTTTCTATTTTTTTTATCTTCTGTTTCTATTTAAAGATGACAGGACACTGATAAGTGCGCCTTCGATGCAGTCACTCCAAGGCCTTCTCACATTATTGCCTGTGTTGGATCTGATTGCTGTTTCAAATGTGTTTCCACTCTGCCAAAAATATTTATGGGAAAACAGTAAAACAAAAAAGTTGTTGGTGTTTTAATAATAAAATTGAACTTAATACCTGCTCTGCAACGCAAGTCAACAAATCACCTGTCCTGGTGGATATCCAGCCATAGTAAAAACGTTGTTTAAACCCTGTTGCTCTTTGGGGAGCATAGGTCATTCATGAACATAGTAAAAAGTGATAAAAGTGAATTTCTTGGTAACCGCAGTGCTTTCCCTGTGCAAAAAAGCAAATTATCCTTTGTCCTCTAGGCCGCAGCGTTGGTGGAGGAGGAGACCAGAAGATACCGACCTACCAAAAACTACCTGAGCTACTTGCCCACACCTGACTTCTCTACTTTTGAGGTGACAAACTGCCCAGACCTCTGAAACCTCCTTCACAGCTTCAGCCAGTGTGACCGAAATGACAGTATTTCTTTTTTGATTTCTCACCCATTAGACAGAGATTATGAGGAATGAATTTGAGCGTCTGGCGGCTCGACAGCCCATGGATCTCCTGAGCATGAAGAGGTAAACTCTACACACTGCAGCTGGAGCCTGTATTTACACTCTGAGCAGCAGAACAGCTGAATCAACGGCCTCATGTCTCTATGGGAACCAAATACATAGTCTTGCAAAAATACTGCTGCATCCAACGTGCCGATGAAAGTTTAGCAGAAAGGTGTGCCTTTTCCTCATTTGCCTCAGAGAAAGAGTTAAACATGCATATCAATAAAATACATTACTGAGTGAAGTACTGCAGTAGTGTCAGTGATGTATATTTTCTATTCTAGGTTATTCACTTTAGGAATGCCTTGAAGTCAAACTACTGTTTGAAAAGTAAACTTAATCCTATAACGAACCACTGAATTCAATTAATGTAAGCAGGCCAAGAAGTTACAGAATATGCCACTCAATATTTGCAAACAGCAGGGTGTGTTAAATGACTTTCAAAGTCTTGGACACCCAGAAATCTTGTAACATCACACTAATAAACTAAATTAAAGCTGCAACTGATTATTTTCATTATCAAAAATGTCACTAATTATTTCCTGGAGTTATCATTTGGTTAAGAATGTCAGCAAATAGCAAAAGAGTTTAAGGCCATTTTATGCTTCTGCGTCGAATCAGTGGCGTACCCCCGCAGGCCCCTCTGCGTCTACGCTGGACCTTACGCCGTAGCCTGACGTGCACCTCTTGAAAAATGTAACTACACGTTGCTTGGCCGCGTTGCATTTCCCCCGACTCATTTCCTGGTTCTCCTTCTCCATAAACCACATGAAATCAAGGAGAGAGTTAACTTTTCCTGCTAAAGATTTCCCACCGTGGTCAGAAAGCACAGGGGAGACAGTGTTTCTCTCACTATGACTCTAAAGATGGTACTTGCTCCGAGGCTAATCGCCGTCACTTTCTCACTTCTCCCTCGCTCACACACACACATGCCAGCTCGACGCACACACCAGCTCACAAGTATAAACATCAGGTCAATTACGTAGGCTACAGCGAAAGCTCTGCGTGGAGCCTCCGCAGAACCATAAAACAGGCTTAAGCCATCACAAGTTCCCAGAGTGACATCCTCAAACCAACAGTCCAAAATTTGAGAAGATGGAATCTGAACATGTTTTAATTGTTTAATTTTTTTTTTGCTATTATTTCAAGCAACAAGTATTAACAGATTATCAATTAGTAGTTTAAAAAAAAAAAAATACCACTGTGGTGATTGGTGGCACAGTAGTTAGCACTGCAGATCCCCGGTCATGGCGAGGTTCGATCCCCTGGCAGGGTCTTTGTGTGGAGTTTTCATGTTCTCCCTGTGTTTGTGTGGGTTTCCTCCCACCATAAAGACATGCATTCTTAGCCGACTGGCTAACACTGACGCATTCACAGAAATGTTGATTAATGTGAATTGTCCTTAACAAACAAACAAACAAAAAAACGACTTGATTAATCCACCAAATGTTTCACCTCTGTACTGTTTTTATATTGCTCAAATGCTGAATCATCACTTTCAGTGTGGAGGTCATTCCTGTCAGTGCTCATTTTTAACACCCCAAACTTTAAACGTGTTATTTTGTGTATATGACATTGTATAGAATTGATGAATACAAAAACTGTTGATAGAAAATGCCAACAATTGTTAGTTTCAGTTGTTAGTCCATTTAATCGTTTAAGATGATAGTATGTGTGCTTTTTAAAATAAAATAATACTTTTTCATAATCATTTTTGCTTGGTGGCCCCAAATGTTGTTCATTTAATCTGATTTTTTTATTTATTTTTTTCCTGTGGAGATATGAGCTCCCTGCACCCTCATCAGGACAGAAGAATGACATCACAGCATGGCAGGAGTGTGTGAACAACTCGATGGCCCAGCTAGAGCACCAGGCAGTCCGCATTGACAACCTTGAGCTCATGTTGCAGTATGGAACCAACGCATGGAAAGTCTACAACAAGTATGTGATTGCACCCGTTTCTCACAGAGATGAACACATTATGCGTGTAAAGACTGCTAATCATTAAATCATTAACTTCTTCCTTCAGTAACTTGGCCTTCATGATTGAGACCGCTCAGAAGGAACTTCAGAAATTCAGGTGACCCATCACTGGAACATTTGCACTGTATTAAAAGTGTCATTAAACACTTTTTTAACGTGTTAACCAATTAAATCATTCTGCAACACAGGAAGCAAATTCAAGATTTAAACTGGCAGCGTAAGAATGATCAGTTAGCGGGAGGAGCCAAACTGCGAGAACTGGAGTCAAAGTATGTTGTTTGAAGATTTCATATGCATGGGAATATGTAGGTTAGGTTGTCCTCTGTCGTAACATCTGTTTCTGTCCCTCAACAGCTGGGTGTCTCTGGTCAGTAAGAACTTTGAGATTGAGCGGGCCATCGTCCAGCTGGAGAACGAAGTAACTCAGCTGAGACAACAGCAGGGGGACGAGAACAAGGAGAACATCAGACAGGACTTCTAGAGCAGCAGCTTTCAGCCTCGTAGCACTGATCTACCAACTATTGATCCCTCAATCAGAAAGATGTCATCTTGTTTCATTTGCCGACTGCACTAAGAAGAAACCTAAGGTAAAGTTACCTGTACGGAGGAGATTTAATGGCAACTTGCTCATGTTCAACTTTGTCATCAAATAACCTGGACATTCAGAAGGAGTGGTCCAGAAACCTCAGTGACAATGCCTCTTATTCTACTGTAAAAACAGTGGTGGAATGTGGTATAATGCAGCATTTGGACTCTACCTTTTTTCAAGGGTCACAGATGTTTAAAGCGAGACTATGTATGATTTGCAACAAGACGTTTATGTTCTTACAAATGGAAAATTGATTTCATAAGCAATAAATCATCAATCTTTGCTCGACCAGTAGCTAATGCTGGGCAATGTTGGCAAACTTGAATGTGTACCTGACATTACTGAGTCGGTTTGCTGGCTTTAAAATTAGTTTCTTCTTGTGCTACCGTTATAATTTCATTTAACATTATTCCATAAATGCCACAAGCGACATTTAAATGTTACATAATCTCGCTTTAAAGTGTAATTCATACCAGCATGTAGGTTTCAGTCGTCGAGGCCATCAACCAACACACGTGTGTTTAGAATCAAGTGTACATAGTTTGTCAAGCCTGTCGAAGACAAAATTATCTCTGTAAACCTGTCATTTTTTTTTATGCTGTTTTAATAAAATGGACATTTATATTTCCTAGTGACTTTTTTTTCATATCCAATATCACTATTCTGTTTGAAATGGGTTGTCTCTGTCCAGTGTAATTTTACTGGAGCTCAGTCTACTATACACTAATGCAACGGTTTCTTTGCTGCATGAAGGAACAGTATATTTAAATTGCCATCCCACTCCCAATATGATAAACGGGCAGCCTCTGAGTCAATGGACAGCATCATGGAGTTGGCTTGAGCCTCTACTCCCAAGTTCTTATTTCCACCTGCAGTACTGGCAGGAGTCCTACATCACATTCAACTAGGGCTGTAGTTTGTCACAAATCATGGCTTTCTTATCATGGAAACTATTAAAGACCATTTGTTAAATTATCAACATGCCAAGAACTGAAGGCCCAGGTTTAGAAAAACGCTATTAAACGCTGTATTGTGCTAAATCATCAGCATGCACTATAGACAGAGCTATCAGACATAATGCTGGTGTTAAGAATTCCCTTTGGTGAGGCCTTTTATCATTAATCTACCTTGGTTTAATAATTACACAACTACAATGACCTTTTTCACCACTCAAGTCCAAGATAACGCTAATTAGAATAACAGCCAGTCAAATACTTGATTATGTTAACTGATAACACTAGGCAAACATTGATGTACTCTGTAACACATTTCCCAAACAACTTTCAACATGGGGGTTAAATACCAAGAAATAATTTTGACAGAGGTAGCTATATTTGTTTTTAGTGAAACCTCAGCCTCTTGCTAAAATGTTCCTTATGTCTGTTAATGTCCAGTTTGTTGAATTGAGGTTATTTTCTCCAACACTAAAGGAAATAAAGGAAATAATGACTTCACTAATATCTTTAAACATCACAAGATGAAAATGTCAGGAATTTACTGACTAATGTACCTCTAATTTAAAAATCATTTAAAAAAAAATAATAAAAATGTCACGCTGGCTAATATCTAATATATTATCTTGTGCACAAAAACAGTAAATCATTTATTTATTGCCACATTCCTTACACAGTGTGCATAACAATCATTCCTCTGCAACTCTTCTTTCACTTCCTTTGGTCCGATCGAACAAACAGAAGGATCTGAATAAACTCAATCTGTGACCAATCAAAAGACCCAGCTGCACGAGATTATCTGCATGGTTGCCATGAAAAGCCAGATGTCCAGCATAGAAAGGGGCAATGTAGCGTGGTAGGTAGGCCAGATCTGAGGAGTTTTTGCATACACCAACACCAACTGGGAATTGAACTCAATCAAAACCCAACAAAAACACTGAAGGTCATGCTCTTTCACTCTGTCTTTTAAAACTTTCTCACATCTTACACACACAAGTTTGCAGGCACCTTTATACTGTTTGCAAAGAAACTATAGGGTTCTCTTTAGGAAAAGTCATCCACTGAGACTGAAACAAATTTGACAGTGCAAAACAGCGCCAGCCACCGGAAGCGAAAGTAGCAGTAGGTAATTTTGGCCATGCTCCGGTCTATATGCTGAGAGTGTTGAGAGCTGGTACTAAAGTAACAGCCTCTGGCAGGTTCTGGTCCTGACTTCCTTTACTCTGGAGAAATTTCTGCCGATGCCTCTCCTCCTGACGCTTCTTCTTCTCCTGACGCTGCTGCTCTTTCCTCTGCTTATTAGATACCTGAGAATGAGGGAAACAAAAATGAATGGTATGAGGACTGGTCATTTTATGAGTGAGGAAAACATTTAAGTGAATAAGTGAAATTAAAAATGGACTTGGTTTAAAATGTGGCGAGACAGGCTGCGTAATAGGTAAGTCTACCTTTGGGTTTTGTACGTTGATGTCCTCTGCTGGCTGTTTATGCTCATTGCAGTCTGTGGCAGCAGCTCTGCAGGCTGAGCAGGGTCCTGAGGCACACTGGCCCTGGCAGGACCGGCCCAGCACGGAGCCAACAAGCCATTCTGCATTGATGGTTGCCGCACTCAGCTGGAGCAGATTCTCCTCATCACCTGAGAAAGAAAACACGCACATAAACACATGAATGTCAAGCAAACGGTCTACTTAATTACCAGCTGGCATGTTTATTATGGGATCAATGGAAAACTTGGCTGAATAGACAAGCTTAAATGCATGATGGTTATGAATTCTGCAATAGGTTGATTCCTGGTTGTTTTACCCTAATAGTCTTAGGTCTTTTTCAGACGGGAAGCAATTAACGCGCCTAGTAATTCATTTTCAATAAGAGACGAGCGGGCAGGTAGTGAGGCGGGGGCATTCTGACAGGCAGAGCAACAAGACCACTGCCAGATATGAGTTGTCCTAAACTTTCTTCTACGCGACGCGCAGTGCAAATCAATGGACGAGAGACGGATCCTTGCTGTTTGTAAGTTCCCTGACATATATAAGTGTTGCATAAACTGTTTTAATTTAAGCTAGGCTTTAAGGAAAATACAGTTGTACCAGTAAGCCGTTTCCATGGTTACCCCGCATAGAGTGCTTGAGGAGCATGTGAGACCCCACGGAGCCAAGCGGTATGCAGGCGGAGAGTCGCTTACTGTCCGAAAAGACCTTAATTCTTTGAATCAAGTGTAGCTTCTGACCCTGGATTCCTTGATTCCTGATGGAGCTGAGGATAACGTTGTCCTCCTCTGAGGCTGTGGGAGACGGGTTTTTCCGTCTGTCCCTCTGACCGTCCCCAAACTCACGCTGCTGGCCTTGTGAATTCTGTAGATTCTGAGAAAAGCAATAGCGAGAAAACATCAGAGACCCATCAGTAAAGGCTGCCTCAGTAGGTGTAAACATGACATAATGCATTCTTGACATCTATCTATCCAAAAGATGGACCTGGAATTTACTAATTTGGGAGTATTTTCCTGAAGGCTGGTCCATTGAATGCCCATTGTATATTATATACCTCTATGCGGAGCTGAGCAGGATTCTCAGAGTTGTCTCCAGTCCGCCTCACACTGTCATAATGATCTCCATAGCGATAGGCAATGTGTAGCTCTCTGCATACCTGCTTCTCTGCACCATTTATCTGCAATGACAACAGAACATATAAACTAGGTGGTGTCCCAAAAGAGAGTTAAGAGGTTATCATTAGATTATGTGACATCATTTGAAAGCCTTTGCCTCTGCCCCTACCTCCCACAGCGGTGTGTTGAGCTGATGGAT
Organism: Zingel zingel; assembly: GCA_023566125.1. Classification (NCBI taxonomy): domain Eukaryota; kingdom Metazoa; phylum Chordata; class Actinopteri; order Perciformes; family Percidae; genus Zingel; species Zingel zingel. The sequence goes on from CM042318.1 coordinate 10,360,968, forward strand.
GACCACTTTCACCTGTTGACTGCGAGCAAAAGCCACAATAGCGTCATTGCCTGCAAACGTACCAGGCTGAGAGAGGTTGGACACTGGGTGGAAAGAAACAAAGAACAATTACTCACAACATAATCTTACATTGTGATCACACATTGTTTCTTGACGTTTTTATTGTACTGTGCCATCACAGCAGATAACACAGTATATCTCCCAAAACACTATGACTTTTCTAAACACATTTTTATATTTCTAATTTGATTAAATACAAAGTGTATATACATTTCAAATTGGTTTAAAAGTTTCTTTTTTGTTTGTTTTACTTTTTAAAATTTTTAGAGGCCTAAAAATGTACAATCATCCAGTAATTCACAAGTTTATAAAACAAACAAAAAAAAAAAAAAAAAAAAATGGAGGAATGTTTTGGAAATAGAAATAGAAATATGTTTTTTCATCACTCCTAGGGCTGGACGATATGGCCAAAATCTTTTATCCCGATATAGGTAATTTCATACCTAGAAAACGATATATATCACAATATAGGTAATATAGGTATCTGGTAATTCAATAAATAAATAGTCTATATGAAATAACCACATGATAAAGGCTAGTTGTGTATACTCCAGTGTGCATTAAGTACTTGACAAATGAAAATACAGAGTATTTTCTCATTTTATTAAGAACTTCAGTGCAAAATAAACATATCGTGCAAGGATCAGAACGTAAAGCGTTGCCCAAATGACGTAAACATTGCCATAACGCAGTTTAGCCGTTGGTTTTTTGAAATTGCGATAGAAACAATTTAGAAAAATATATACGATAGACATTTTATATTGTTTTGAGGATATTAATCTTCACATCGCCCAGCCCTAGCAAATCCTCAGATGTATCCTGCAACCCCTTATACAGGGTCCCCGCCCCCAGGTTGGAAAACACTGACATACATCTGTCACTACATAGCAAACAGATCTGAGGGCCACCAGGGGTCACTGCATTGTTCCTGGTCAAAATTGTCTCCTCTTGTAATCAATGGACTTGTACAGTAATATGACAAAATAGTTAATTATGAATGAGGCATTACTAAAAGTCTCCTATCTGATCACAGCATTTACTTTATTTACGTTGTTGATTTGCTCAGTGTCCCCCACTAAGTAATTTGCTTACAGTGCTGTGCAAAGGGAACGTCGTCCTCAACAAAGGGTTCAAAGTCTTGTCGATGGGACATCATATACTGGACAGTCTCCTGCCGAAGCCGCAGGTGACCCCGGGAGTGACCCTCTAACTGGTCGCCTAAAGCTCTGAACAGGCAGTTCCTGCAAGAAACAAAGACATTGACTGGTATGTCCACACATATCTACCTCTAGTTAAATGAGTTAGTGTTATGTTTAAATCAAAAGGCTTATATTCAATTGGTGCATTCATTATGCACCGAGTTTGCATTAGCTGGAAGGTTTCTGGGCTTTGGCCAATAAAAATGAATTAAGTCCTGCAAATCACAAGGCTCCCAGACCTTCTGCCCAGTAGTAAACATGACTGATAGAGATGCAATACTGTATAGTAAATCGGTTATATTCCCAGTTATGGAAGACAAACCATGTTTCAACAAAGATGAGGATTGCAGTGTTTCCTCTATGTTGATTTTGTAGTGGCGGCCCACCGTGGAAAATTCTGCCACCACGGTATAAGAAATAGGGCTGTACAAAATTTTTTGTCGCAGTTGCCTTTTAAATTAATTAATTATTATAATTATTGGGCCTGTCCAGTTTAACTCCACGTACTGTTGTGTTGATGTAGTTTATTGTCAAAACGTTCGCTTTCTTCCGAGTCGACTATTAAACGAACAGCTCCACTAAAAACGTCACAGCGGTGGGTCCGTTATAAGTGTAGGTTGTTCGGACAGACCTGCCCCCGCGGCAAAAAAAAAAAAAAATCCTAAAGGAAACACTGGGATTGTCAAATAATGGCTCTAGTGACATTTGCCTCTACTATGCAGCCACAACACAGCTACGAGCAGCTACTACTTTGCTGTTTAAATTACTGTACATTGTTATTGACTGTGGGCTGAGGAGATGTAGGCACAGAGGTTGAAGACATTATGTTCCTCTACCAAGGCATCCTGGTTAGTCATGATGAGACAGCTGTCTCCAGCTTGAAGCTTTCTGTATATAATAAGATTTAAGAGACACGTGTTGCAGTATCAGTGATGGTAAACGACAATGCAGAGGGAGACAAAGTACAGCTAGACACCCCAATCTATTTCTGGCTCTTACCCATCTCCGGGGACTTCTCTCAGCTTGAGCCCCAGGGCCTGGAGCTGATTGGAGAAACTGACAAACTCTGCTCCTTCGTCGCCATCCTGAGGCCGGTTCTTGCGGTCCTTTACAATGGCCCTGCGTGCCGCCCGCTCATCCTTCTTGCGTTCCAGTTCACTCTTCTTGTTGCTCCGAACAGGTTTTGACGTCTGCTTCCTAGACATATTGGCTATAGTCGTTTCTGCGGGCCTACAGCACCAAAGTATGTCTTCTTAAAAAGGAATGAGCTGGCGCTTTCATCAACCACTGCCAAACATCTGGGACCGATTTAAAAAAACAAACAGAGACAGAGGTGGGGGGATGATGATTTCAGAATATGTAAAGAGATGTATTGCTTTCTTTGAACATCATAATATATCAAGATTGTCATTTAGTCTTCTGTGAATCTGTAATTTGAAAGACAAAAGCATCCCATCATAGTATGTCCCTGATGTAGAAGACATTATGCCAAACTCCATCAGGAACTTTAACACTTTGATGCTGAGATTCTTAGACTATACATATGGACAGTAGCTAGTATGCCATGAGCTATACTTTACTGGCAAATTCAAAATACAAATAATATATTAAGCAGCAATTTGTTTGTTTGTTTGTTAGTTAGTTAAAGTGTAATCTCGGCTTGGTTCACACAGCAAACTACCAAACATGCTAGTGAAGGGGTGTTTGGTGTAGTCAATCAATCAATCAATCAATCAAATTGTATTTGTCACATTACATCGTACGAGGTACAATTCATAACAATTGTTGTAATCAAACGTAAATGTTTAACAAATTGAACACTGCATCCAACATAAAAGCAAATTGTCTTATATCTGATTCTTTTACACTTTAGGGATGGTGTTTTTTGCGATAAAATGTGATATGACAGAATGCTGAACCACATACGTTAGCGCAGTTAACGTTACCTGTATTAGTTGGTATTATGCTGACTTAATATTCCTTGTACTGAAGCTAACGTTACGCTAAATAACCATTAACGTTAGACGAGTTTCGTTATATAGCAAGCTAACATTAACTAGTTAATAGTTACTCACGTTAACTAGTAACCACGTACTAACTAGTAGCTACTAGCTAGTACTAAGTAACGTTACTTGTTAACGAACACAAACGGAGTACTATCGGTGTCAGGTTAGCTTATAGCTAGCTAGTTCGACAGCTAGCAGCTAGCTAGCTAGCATTCAACGGCTGGCCAAATAACAAATCATATCTTCCCGCTTATAGAACTCACTACATAGCTAACAACTGGAGATCTTTACAGTTAATAGACTGCTGCTTACCTTTAACACGCTGCGTTTTACAAGATATGACTATGTTTCGGTTATTTTTTGGCTCAGAAGAGAAATGTACTAAGTGCAGTGTCCGCTTTTGTTTACAACTAAGGTTCCGCATACGTATGTCTGTGTACGTCAAAATGTACGGAAGGGGGAATGGACCAAACTGCAAAGGAGACTGACGGCTGTATCTTCTTCTTCTATTAGTACCAGTATGCACAATTATTTGAGGATATAACGTTAGTCAATTAAGCAATAACTCAAAGGATCATCAACAGCTTGATAAATTGTTCAATGAGTCTAACTATCTATCTATCTATCTATCTATTAGGGTTGCACTAAATTGACAAACTGTGATATTGCGATATTGATTATGAATATTGCGATATCGATATTAATTTCGATATTTTTAAACATATGTAAAATTACCAAAGTGACAGGAAAACCCATCAAAATAGATTCATAACAAATTAAACAAGTTTTCTTACAACACAAGGTTTATTTCAACTGACTGTCATATTGGACTGGTACAACATGAATAAATAAATAAATAAGGACCATGTCTACAGAACAGGACATGTTTTACTGGTTAGACAGTATAAAATATATAAATAACGACCATGTCTACAGAACAGGACATGTTTTACTAGTTGTACAGTATAAAATATATAAATTAGGACCATGTCTACAGAACAGGACATGTTTTACTGGTTGGACAGTATAAACTATATAAAGAGGACAGGACACAACTTTTCTTTTGCTTCTCTGA